>NW_015148990.1:228271-272500 GCF_001465965.1 Polistes dominula | reverse complement strand
AGAAAAGAATGCTTTTAGATAGCGTGTATGAGCTGTCCATCAAGAATGAGTGAGAAAGAGAGAGAATATCGTGTGAAAGTAAATCTTACTTTAAAGTATTTGATTCGACCATGTCTTTTAGTAGAAAACATTTCCTTTAAAAAGTTACGAATGGTAGGATAAAAGAAAGAATCTCGAATAAAATAAAGCTAATTTTGGGATACTCAAAGACCCTCTTTCGATCGGTTGTCTTATTTGTGATGAGTAAATTTTTCTAATACTCGGGGTAATCGTATTAGTTAATACGGCCCTAACACATGCTGTCAGTACAGGAACGTAATAACTGGCTATATCTATTGAGTCCTTAAGGGGGATCTGGTATGTCGTTATTTATGTCGATAAATACAATTGATTGTGTAAATCTTTCTCACGTATCTTTCTCAATTCTCTTTTTTTACTTTATTTGGTCGTCATTAAAATAATAAATTAGTTTTACAATTATGTATGTGAGATTCGAATTATCGGATTGTTTCTTTAAAAGAAACAATAAGTTTATTATTTGATTTAATTGATCACTCATGATTTAATTCATAGAAAATATTTTTTATTATCATTGTTGTTATTATTTTATTCAATGTATTTGATTATGTGAATATTTGTTTTCATCAAATTCGAGTATTCGAAGCAAGCTTTCTTGAGTATTTGAGATATCCGAAATATTCATAGTAGATAAACGAAGGATAGGGTGTCAAGGGGATATAGGTTTATATAGATTAAATATTATCCTTGTGGCAAGAGTTCTCTCTCTTCTTTCTAATTCTGGTTCTGGTTGTTGTAACATTGGCGGTACAGTTCACAGATTCCTTGAGCGTAACCGCTGCTTATAGTCATACAATACATTACTTCCATCCATCGTTGTCATTGTCACGCGACTCTCCTGGACTTTCGCTTTAATGTTCGCACGAAAGCTCCCTCATCACAACGAATTTAACACTTTTCATTTCATTTATTTTATTATTTTTTCTTCCTTTTTTTCTTGGCTTTTTGTTTTCTAATTTGTTTAATTTTTTTTTTTATACAATCATATAGCAAATATTTTGTATTCTCGCAAGAAGGGAAGGAAACTTACGTAATAACTCAAACGGGGAGGCTGCGCAAGAATATTTTTATCGACGAGCAAGGGAAACATAGTTCTACGTAAACGCATACCTATGTGCATATACATTTTGTATTTGCAAAAAAGTCTCTGTTATCGTCCAAGTGTCAATTAGAGTCGTTCAAAAAGAAAACTTAGGAATGAAAAGTTCATTACTACATTTCGATAAACGTAGAGATAGATTTATTTATTCAATGTATAAATATTTTAGAGGTATATATACATATGTATATCAAAGTGATTATTAAGTATATTTATATAGTAAGAAAGGTTAATGCATTTCAAAAAATACAATATATTAGAAAAAAAGAGAAATAGATCGAAGATAGAAGCTAGAATGTTTTTCTAAAAAGAAAGAAAGAAAATATGTTCGAATAATGTTAATAGACATTATAATTTGAAAATGAACTTCCTTATTATTTATTTGATAAAAAATTGAAAAAAGAAAATAAAAATGAAAATATGAACAGGGTCCGGAGAAAAGATGCTATGGCAGTGAGTAGAGTGGGTATAGTGGGGGTAAGCTGACGGCACTGTCGGCGGCCAGCTGTACACGGCGTGGCGCGTCAGTCGGTGCTCGTTGAGTTCTCCCCACTACTCGGCATTACCTCCCCACTACTGAGTAAGCTCGTAACGGTGGCGGCCATCGGTGTATAGCGCGCGCGGTGTGTCTTTCGTCGAGCCATGGCCTCCATAGACACGGAGGCGAGCGAGGCAGCCCGAGCCGCTCCTCGCGTCATCGTCTATTCGAGAGAGAGAGAGAGAGAGAGAGAGAAAGAGAAAGAGAAAGAGTGAGTGAGTGAATGTGAGAGTGAGAGAAAGAGAGAGAAAGAGAGGGAGCGAGTGAGAGGGAGCGAGCGAGCTTGCGAGCGCACGAGGGAGTGAGTGAGATATATAGACGAACGAACGAACAAGAAAGAAAGAGAGAGAGAGAGAGAAGACGGGCCTGAGAGCGACGATCGCGAGAAGTAGTAGCAATAATTTCTAACTCGAGTCAAGATGGCGGCGACGGTGGTGGCGGACACGGTGGCGGTGCTCGCCAGGGGCGACAAGATCCTCGTCACCGTCGAGTCCGCCCTAACGGACATCCTCGTCGTGTCCTTCGTTCATGGTGCCAAGTGTTTCCAGGGTGCGCTCCTCGACGCTACCAAGAGGTACGTACATGTATACGTGTGTGTACGTGCGCGTGGCCATGTGTATATGTGTATATATGTATACGTGCGCGTACGTGTATAATATATAATACTCTCTTCTTTCTTTGTGTCATACTCTGTATATATCCAAATCAATGAGTAAATTTGATTATTTGTGTTCTATTCTTTTTTTTTTGTTTTTTTATATTTTAAAAACACCTATGTTTGTATTAGTGTGTGTGTGTGTGTGTGTGTGTGTGTGTGCTGTTTTTACGCGTGTCAACTGGCACGACGTGTGCACCTCGTGCTCGCAGCATCCCTCTATCTATCTCTCTCTAACAATTGTACACGTTGTTTGCTTTACTCTACTCTTTGTTTTTCTCTCTCTCCCTTTCTCTTTTTTCTGTCTTTCTCTATAATATAATATATACATGTGCTTTCCCTTTCTCTCTTTCCTTCTTTCTTTCTTTTTTTTTTCTAAATTATTATTATAAATGAAAGTAATAACATTAACAATAATTAATTTGTCAGTTGATATAGAAAACAGAAAAATTGACCATCTGATTGTAACCAAAAAACAAAAAGGTTTTGGTCGATGGTCATCAAGCGACGGCCGTCGCTTCCTTCCTGTTCTACACTTCACATCATTCTCTCTTTCTTTCCCTTTCTCTGAACCATCCATTTCCTTTAAAAGCTGAAGAGTCGTCTGAATCCTGATATCGATCAACGATTGAAGTCGTTTCAACGATGATACATCAATGCTATCAATGTGTAGACGACAAATTCCCTGTCATCGTTTCTTTTTCTTCGTCTTCATTATCATCATCGTCGTCGTCGTCGTCGTCGTCGTCGTCGTTGTTGTCAGAGGTGAATCACCTCAAAAAGATGCCCTTTGTTAGGGCCCACCGTGTGTGTGATATGTTAGGTCTCTTCTTCCGGTCTCTCTGTCTCACAGCCGTCTATATAACAGTCCACTCACATAAGTCGTTATTTCGTTTGATGATCAACCAAAGCATGGATTCCCTTTTATTTTGTTTATTTTTTTTTCTAATTTCTGTCCAATTTATTTTTACTATATTCTTCAGCAATCTCGTTTTGAAGTAATCACTGATTTTGAATGATACAATTGTAAGGTAAAATAAAAAATAAAGATAAAAAGTCGCGTGCATTTCTATCGGTTGCAAGATAAATGTTACGAGTTGATCGTACATTCTCTGTCTCTTTCTTTTTTTTTATTTTATTTCTCTATCTATCCTTCCTTTTCCTTTTTTTTTCTCTCTCTCTCTCTTGGCCTGGATGCATCGCGTTAAACGTCACGCAGAGCTTTACGAGACGCTGGAAAAGCTTGCTTTTTTCAAGCCCTACATCTCTTCCTTCCTTCCTTCCTTCCTTCCACTTCTTTTCTTCCTCCTCCTCCTATTCCTTTTTTCTTTCTTTTACTTTTATTTCGTACTATGTCGTAAACGAGTGGCCGATCGATAAAGAAAGTAACGATTTGTTCTATCTTTCTCTCTCTCTCACACACACTTCTTTTTCTTTTTCTGTCTTTCTCTTTTTTGTTCGTTGTAACCTTTTGGCAACTTTGTTGAGGAAGTTTCTTGCAAAAGATTATTCTTGAAATAAGGATGAAAGAAACTGAATTATTATTTCTTAGGCTTTTGATTGTGTCGTTTAAATGACGATTACATCGTTGTTTTTTTTTTTTTTTGAACTCGTGCAAATATTTATTCACACGCGATACTGGTAATTAGGGGGTAAATTGGTTAAGAAGAAAATTACTCGAGTTTTATTATTCATTGTACTTATTATATTTTTTTTTTATCACCTTTTTTCTCTTTGATATTTCAAATATAATTCTATCAAAATAAACAACATAATAATTATTCTTCAAAGACTTCATTTATTAGACTAATCCATTCATCTAATATCTTTTGATCGTAATTATAAAGTCATAATATTTTGAAATGTAAAATAGTTCTTGAACACGATGTTATTTCCAATTATTCTTAATCGTTCGTAAAAATTTGCTTACTCCTCGTGGTTAATACAATTAGTAATAAAGGGGATAATAGATTCATAGGATTGATTTATACAATACTAAATTATGTATAAATATGTACATACACAAAAAAGGACATGGAAAATCGTCGTTTCATGTCGATCGATGATTATTTGCATTTTGCTTGTTTTTTTGTTTTGTTTTGTTACATGTTTTTGATTGATCTTTTTGTATATACAATTTATCGAGTAGTTGTTCTTTTTTTTTTTTTTACCAAAATTCATCGGTTTTGATTCGTAATCTAACGTTACACAACAATCCGTTGTTATCTTGTTTACGGTTTTAGAGAGTTTTTAATTTTCGTTTTTTAGTTCGGGAAAAATAAAACGAGAAAAAAAACAATGTCCGCACATCATTGCATTGCATTTCCGTCAACAATTTAAAATGAGAAGTCAATAAATATAAGTTATTCCGACAGGTCTTTTCCCATCAGAAGATTTCACGAAGAAGAATTCTTTCGGATCGTTTTAACGATCTCTATGAAATATTATATGACAAGGAACCGGTTTTCGCGAGTTTCTTTGCTCCGGTAAAGAAGGGATCGTCATTATCGATTTTCAAAACGGACGTTTACGAAAGCCGGAGATATGCGAATTATGAGCGAAGATAATTTTAATAGGCAATAAGAATCATTCATTTAACTCTCTATTTGATTTATGTTTTACTCGGAATGATCGATAAATTTTTATATTTAATGTAAGTAAACAAAAACAAAAGAAATCATTATATAAAAAAAAAACAACACCATTTTATTATTTTTAAGATGAGGTGTATAAAATTTCAATTACTTTCTCTTTTTAAAAATGGAAATTTTTTACAAGTAGAAGAAAAAGAATAAAAAACAAGAAACAAATTTAATGAACAATAATTAATGACTCTCGTTGTTCTTGATTTTCACACAGAGAAGAAAAGACAGAGACAGAGAGAAAGAGAGAGAGAGAGAGAGAGAGAGAGAGAGAGAGAGAGAGAGAGAGACGGAAAGAAAGAGAGAATCGTTCGTGAAACGTCGAACTCCATTGTTCTCAAGCGTAGAATAGAAAGAAACGAAGCAACGTTGTTCGTGGCAAGTTCCGGCAAGGTAGAAAAACGAGAAAGAAGTTGCAAAAGCGTTCCGCGTGTTCGAGCTCTTATCGTTTCGTTCGATAAACCACTGTGAGAAACGAACAACTTCATTTTTCTGCCATTTTAACGATCGATTGCTTCGTACACGTACAGAGACACCCGTTACATCCACCCAACACACACACACACACACACACACACACACACACACACACACACACACACACACACACTCACCCAATACACGCACACAAAGTCAGAGATTAACTAGAAAATGAATGAAGAGTATCTTTGAATATTTTGGTTTGTTAATTTATAAATGAAAGAATGATTTTTTTTTTTTTTTTTTTAATGAAAAATTGAATAAAAAATGCGGAAGAAAAAAAAGAGGAGCAGAAGTCAGTTTGAAATGAAAATTGAATTAGATACGGTGGTATCGATCGTTGAAGAAGAGCATATATATCTCTGAGGCTAAGGGATCCGACATAGGCAACGGGGGTAACGTCGTTCAATTAATTATACGTAAGTCGACCGGCTGACGCACATTGTCCGCAAAGTTAACCGTCCACCACATTGAGAATCATACTAGCAAAGCTAGTCTCACAATAAATCGTGCCCTATTTGCAACTTGAGTTCTTCTGTTGCTTCGATCATTGATCATTGACTAATAGCCATTGTTATGTTTTTAGACAAATATCATCTTTTTCCAATAAAATCATCGATTTTACTAATATTTTTCAATAACATTTCATCACATTCAAACAATCTAAGGACAAGGGACAAACATTTTACATGCAAGTTAATAACACGATTACAAAATATTTAACACTAGATATATCAGACCAGTCATTTTGATTGTTCGGGCCATTTTAATTCAAAATGTCTACTTCATGTAACATTTGATTTCTGTAAATAATTAAGCGTTTTGTTATTTAAAAATGTCTATAAATCCATTTATCTATTGAAATTATTATTGTTCAACATTTTTTGTTATTTTTTAAGAGTAAATAAAGACTGGAAGCCTTAAAAAACATTTTTTTTTTATACACCAGTCATTTTGACTAGTATGGTAGAAATAGGTATACTGAAAATGGTGGTATATCTAGTGTCAATAATAATAATAATAATAGTATAATTAAAATCAATTTATCTAAATCAATGTATCTATTGTATCATTCAAAATAAAATAATTTAAAACAGTTTATCAGATAACCTGTTAACCAGGTGGGACGTATAAATACGTCAAATGTATTGCTTTAAAGCTAAAGATACAAACCTTTGTACTTTATATATAAATAAACGAAAAAATATATAATTCATAATCTTTTCATTTATTTTAAGCATAAATAATAAATAAATAATAAAAAAAAGGTACGTAATTAAAAAAGGGAATTTCTCGGTTAACAGGTTAAGATAAATACAACTACAAAGGGGGTTATGTAATAATATTATTTTAGTATTATTTTATTATTTGAACTGTTCGACATTCGCACCAATTGAACTAATTTTAGTTTATAATTTCATTAAGTATTTATACGGTTTTGTTTCTATTGATCTGAATTTAACATTCTAGTTTAGTCAGTATACTTGTTGAAATATATAAATTATCGTCAAATTTGAGAAGACGTAGGACGATAATTATTCGTTTGGATTCGCAATTAAGGATGTAGTAATACTACCAGTGACGAGTGAAATCTCGTTTAGATGATAAACCAGAGATAAGGAATTTGCTCAAACAACGTTTTAGTTTCCCCTTCTTCTCTCTCTCTCTCTCTCTCTCTCTCTCTTCTCTCTTTTGGAATTTTCTCTCGTATTATTTTAACCAGACGTGTCATCGTTCTACGCTCGCTTAAGGATGTCCGTTCCAACGAAAATCATGATTTATATTATAACACCCCGTTTTGTCGGTAAAATCATCCTAAGAAGAGATTTGAAATGTTCTTCGCTAAGCATGAGCTAAGATGGAACCTGTTACTTTCTCGTACATACTAGATGTATTTCACATTTCATATCCATTATTTCGCGAATGAGAAGAAGACGTTCACATCGATCAAATATTTAATGTTTGATGGTGTCTATAGGGTGTACCATTTTAAATGGTTTTCTTATTTTAAGATTTAATTATCATTAAAAGAAAAATTAATTTTTACATGAATACAATTTATTCCAATATATATATATATAATTTCAAAATAGAAGATATTTAGAAAAATAGTCCCATCGTCTTATTTATTTTTTTTCCTAATTTCATTTTATGATCGACCAATTAAAATCAAGGTAAATTTTTCTTTCCACGATCAGTAATTTTGTCAATTGTAAATAAAAAAAGGTTTAAGAAAAAAAAATATATATATATACAACGCGCAAGTTTGAAATAATTATTCTTCAATTATACAAAGAAACAAACATCTGATAGTTTCTTTCAAACACATAGGTCAATCTATATTCGTCGTCATTTGTCATAGTTTTTCTATACCATTGGTTAGAGTATATACGTCGTTATTATTCTTTGAGATACTATAGCCATTAACTTTTAATATTAGTGTGCTATCGTCACTGAAAATAAAGCCTCGTAAATTCAGGACATCGATCAATAAGTCGTGTCTCTTTCTTTCATTCTTTTTGTCCTTAGGTTAGAGATGAAGATAGAAATAGAGAGAGAGTGAGAGAGAGAGAGAGAAAAAAAAGGACACAAGTGGGAATAAGAGATATATAAAAATTATTTTGTATATTCTTTTAACTTGATTATTACTAGAATTGTCACTATAAACATTCGATAAAAAATTCTGTAGGAATGAACAAAAATTCTATTTGAACGTAGAATAGTATCTTGATATGCATATAATCGTGACAACACTTAACAGTTTTAATCCTGTTGTATATTCATTTGTTATATTCATTGTATATATTTTAATTGTAAATATAACTTCAGTAGGAGAAAAGCCAATAATTTGCATAATACTACAAAAGTATCAGATGTTGTTACGCTATGCAGAAATAACTTTGGTGTAATCAAAGGGTTAATTGTATTTCGTGACGAATAAGAAACGTGGAATTTGTTAACGTTGGATCTCAAAAGTATATATAAAAATACAATAAAAGAATATAAATATAAAGAAAAGAACACAGGAATAGATTTTTACGGTCAAATTTGTAAATATCGGTACAAAGATCCACGTTTCTTTTTCAATGTATTATATTTGTGTGTGTGCAAAGTAGTTTCGTTGAAATGCTTGTATAGTTGAACGTTATTCGTTCTTTGTACTCAGATTTCTATGTAATCGTTTGCATGCTTAACTTCTATAATATCAAAAGCATAGCGCGTAGCACGAAATCATAAAGTAAGTTACAATGTAACAGCTTGCTGAGTTACAACACTACGGGGTGTGTGTATCATTTCTAATAGTCTAGTAAGAAAAACGATTGTAGAATATTTTATCGTTCCCTTTTCATTTTCACGGTCTTCTCAAAATGAATGAAAGAGAATTCTTGATTGCTTTGTAGAACAATTGGAGGATGCACTTTCACGGTTTTTCTTTTTAATTGATAATATTAAGATTGAAGCCATTTTGAAAATAACAATTCTTATAATAAATGAATGAAAATCAAGGTACAGTAATATACAAAAAAAAAAAGAAAATACTAATTTTCATTATTTTTTTTTTCTTCTTTTTCTTATTATCATAGAATTTTATTTAATGTTTAATATTATATTAGACTCATTTAATTAACTTTCATCTTGAAATTGTGATCCTTTTAGAGATACCATTAAAGTATATCTCGTCGGCCATCTTGATACGTCGTACGCGTCATGTTTCCATTCCTACCCCGCAATTTCTCTTTCTCTTCTATTTCTCTCTTTCTTTTCTTTTTTTTTTTCTTTCCTTCATTCTATAGTAACAATGTTAGTAGAAAGCATCGTATGAAGGCTTCTTCTTCTCCCCCAAAAGAGATCAACTTACTTAAAGTATTTCCGTGGATGAACATAAAACATTAACAACTGTCTTTACACATAAGTTAAATTTCGATGTTTAATCGAGTATCTTTTTAATGGTATAACAAAATTACAACATACGACTCGGTGTGAATCATAAATTGTACATATCGAATGGTCACAAATAGAAGTCAAGATTATAAGAGGAGGAAGGAGGTAGGAGGAAACAAAAAATAGAAGAAATAAAAAAGGAGAGAATTTTATATCAATCTGCGAGAGTTATGACTTCAGTAATAGTTTGACAAGTTATGTAATACTTACTTTTATCATTATTATTTTTATTTAATATTATTATTATTATTAGATTCGGTTGTTGCCGTCGATCTTCTCCGATATTGTCCGAACGCATAGCACGTCTCTAAGGTGAAAGTCAAGTTGTCTTAATAGCTAACTGATGCCTGTTTATGTACACATGATTTGAGTTCGAGTTTTATATCTGCTTCTTTTTTTTTGTTTTATGTATAATTCTTTTTATCTAGTTCATTTTTATCACTTGTATAGATTAACATTGCAAGGAATTAAAGGTCATTTGCATTTGCATTTATTCGAATGAAGAAAAGAAAATAATTAAGTCATTTTGTTAGAGATGTTTTGGGACTGGATATTTTTTTACGACGTATACCGAGACACAGATTTTTTGTTTATAATTTTTAAAAAGTCATCTTTTTTTTTTTTTGTATATTTCTTCAAGCATAAATTAAAAAGTTTTGTATGGCTAAATGTTTATTGAAGAAATTTTCGAGAACTATTTTAATTACCAATTATAAATATTCATTCTCGTAATCTTATCTTTTACATAATTTTTTTTCTACTTATGTATTTCTTTATAAATATTTATCTCGATATACGTTTATAATCAAATTATAGATCAAATTATCATAGATTATGATAATATATACAGTTTATAATCTATGTAGACACAATCTAATAATTCAATCCAAGGTTTCTCAATTGATGATTGATGAACTGTAAAAACATTTGGGTGGGTCTCAAAATTCCTATAAAATTTGTTCATATTTAATTTTAAAATTATAAATACAGGATGTTCACATAGATTTACTAGTTCAGCGTTTATCTCTTAAATGGTAGATATTTGAAAAAAAAAAAAAATGAAATTGCAGAAATTGATACTGTTTTTTTTATAAGCAATGTAATGACGCATATAATTTTTTTATATTTGTATTATTTTTTGAGAAATGAAGTTGACCTTCAGTTTTTTAAGTGGGATTGTTGTATGTTTTTTTTTTATATCACGTGAAAGCGCGTATCAAAACGAATTTAACGATGTACCATATCATGACCTTGAGACTCATTCAAGGTAAAAAATGAAACTACTGCAATTTCTATAAAAAAATACTTTCGACTGATGAATCGAATTTTAATAATAATATGACTCCTAATCACCATAATATCCATCTATGGAATACTGAAAATCCACATTCGAAAAGAGTAACAACAAATTTCCAAGTACAATTTCGTCTGGTACTAATGTCTGGTGTAGTATAATTGATAACACAATCTTGAAATCTTATGTATAAAAATAAATTATATGCGTCATTACATTGCTTATAAAAAAAAACAGTATCAATTTCTGCAATGTCATTTTTTTCAAATATCTACCATTTACGAGATAAACGCTGAACTAGTAAATCTATGTGAACACCCTGTATATTAAATCACTCATTTTGATACAAACGAAATATGTTGAAGTTGTTTTTTTTTTTAATTATTGTTAACTCTATCAAAATTATATAAGCTTCTTGGTAACAATCATTATCTTACAAAACAACAAGTATTAAATAAAAAGAGATAGAAAAAGATATAAGAATAAGAAAGAAAGAGATATTATTTTCACGATAGTTACTCGTGATATTATAAAGCGTAACCGTGATCAATGCCGTCTCATTAATGATTTATTTAAATTGTGAATATTATCATAACATTAAATGTTAACAGAAACCAGACACACGATGTAACATTTACGATAAACAAAAAAAAAATTAGATAATAACGCGATTAATTATCTTTTTATTTTATTTTGTTATATTAAAGATACTTATCTTATCAGATGACACAAATAAAAATATCAATTTTTAATATTTTACTTATATTGATACATATAATGTATGTTTCATATGTGTCACGCGATAAAAATATAATTGTTCACAAATTGTACGTATTATTCAAATCCAAAAATAATTCGTTTGTATAAAATAGAACAAATATATTTTACACGTAGAAATAGCACAAAGATGAATGAGATGATTCTTTCCATATTTAAATGTATGTATCATCGTTGGATTCTTAATTCAAGCTTGTTAACCTCAATGACTCCTATCTCAATTCTTATGCCCGTACTTTTGGTTAAACTGTGTCCTTTGGATCATTTTTTTGTTTTTATGTTTTTTTTTTTTTTCATCTTCACGACGTAAAACTAAGATTCGAATCGAATGAGAATGAAACATTGCTTGCCTTTTTCACTATCGAGTTATATAACATTAGGGGCAGAATCTTTTTCCTTTTTGTCGCCAAAGTGGCCGCCATTTTAAAGATAGTTGGCTTTTTGTAGGTCTTACGTAATTACGCAAGGAATCAATACAATTATCGATTAATAAAATATGAAAATGTTGGCAAGAGAAAAGTATTTTAATTGTACGAGAAAATTCTTTTAAGTTTATTGAAGAAAATTGTTTAATTTTTGAGAAAGTAAGACAGAAGGAACGAAGTTTTTGAAAAAAGTAATTTACGATGTTAAGAAAAAACTTATTCGTTGAATAAGTTAACGTTATCATTGTATTTTCATTCTGTACAACTTAATGAAGAAAAAAAGAGAGAGAGAGAGAGAAAATAGGAAAGAAAAGAAAAATAGGACGAGAGATATCGTCAGTTCGTCGTTTCAGACACAGCCGCAAATAAACCGGCCCGAATTACTCTGAGCGAATTCTGAATCGTCTTCTTGGCTTATCAAAGGGTAAATTGAATTTTCGTAGCTAGCATATACGATGAAAAAAAAAAAGAAAAGAAATAAAAGTGGAAATCCGATTCAGAAATTGATCCCAAGAAAGTGGAAGGGAATGAATGGGAAGGGAAAATAAAAGAGGGGTGGGGAAAAGAGAAATCGGCTATATGAGAAAATTCCTTTTATGAAGTATAAACTATAATATTTATTTTATAAATAGAAAAAATATATATATATTTTTATATTTATTAGATTATTTATAATATATTTTTATTAATATTATATTTATTAATTATTATATTTATATTTTATTATTTTATTATATTTATTTATATTTATATTTGTGTGTGGCAACCATATATTTGCCAAAATAGCAAATATGAAATTATTGTTTCGTTATTAAAATTATTTACATATAGAATATTACAATATTAAATAATAATTATAATATATTTTAAATATTATATAAATTATATATTTATAAATATTATAAATTTAATATTATATGAATTATATGATATATATAATATATATATGTAAATATGAATTAATAATATAAATAATAAAAATGAATTTACAATGAAAATTATCACACATAATTAAATAGAAATTAAAGAAAATAATATGTAAATTAAATAATATATTAAATCACACACACATGTGTGATGAAGAAATAAAATTATATATTTAAATATATAATTTGAATAAAATTAAATATATATATATATATTGAAATTAATTTATAATGAAAATTATCATACATAATTAAACAGAAATAAAAGAAAATAATATATTAAATCACACGTACATATGTGATGAAGAAATAAAATTATATATTCCAAAATAATTGAAATAAAATGAAAGCAACAGAATTGTATGAAAAATATATTACATATAAATCCTTACATTACGTGTACGTTAGTGAACAACAATTTAAAGGGTCGAGTTAGGGCAAGGGTCTGAAACGATTTCTATAGGTAAATCACATATGTATGGGCGGTGGCTCCATATTGTCGCCGACCATATCACGAAGGCCATGCGGGCTGTTACATTATTTTGGCATTCACATGGCTTTCCCTGATCGATGTAACATACACCTTCTGTCCTAATGACTCTTCTCTTTTCACACATCTACATGTTACATACATATATCTGAATTTTCTTGCATATACGAGTAATACATACACGTATTCATACGTTCACATATTACATGTATAAAACATATGTGTACACACTTACACATATTATATAAAATATATTTGCATGTATACATAAACATATTTACTTACACTCATACATACGTTTATTCGCATGATGATACATTGAATGTGTAAGAAGGATAGATAGATAGATAGATGAATAGATGAATAGGGAGACTAGTATAGATCAAGGAAAGGATATACATCGTATTATTAGATATGTGTACGCTTTTCTGACCGACCTATAAAAGATGTAATGAAAATAAGGATTTTAGGATTGAACTTTAAGAAAAATACAATCAAGAATTTTCAATCTTTTTCCCTTTGAAGTCAAAATTGTGTTCATTGAGTAAAGAATATCCCTAGTAGCACAAAATATTGAAAAATATTGAATACATGTGTATTTAATATGAAAAAGATATTGAATCTCTTTTCTCACTATACAGTTTCAAACTTCAGTCTTTGATTATTTTTTGAGGCATGGGTTTTATTTGAACGGTCATGATTTCAATTTTAATATAAAAAACTTACATATAATGTAAAATACATTGTACATCATGTTAAATGTCACAATTCATGTGTCAAGTGTTTGACTAGTTCAATTAGGAATCGTTATCGAAATAAAAGCAAATATTAAAATAGGGTTAACTTAATAAAACGTTATTTGTACATTTGGTAATGTTTCAAAGGTATATTCTCGAGTTTTAAAAAATAGCCAATGATTGAAGTTTCAGAACAAACGTTAGTCACGACGACCTTTGAATTAACACACACGTATGTGTATCACGAGTATGTACTCGGAAAATCGATAAATTCACAGCAAAGCTATCGTGGATCAGTCTGACTATGGAAAATACGAGTTCGACGACCAGGCCAGGCCAGGCCAGGTCAGACGCGACCAGACCAGATCAGACCAAACCAGACTAGACTAGACAAGACAAGACCAGGTATCACATAGGCTTGTCAATAAAAAACAATACTTTGCTATTTTTGAAGAAGAACAAAATATTACAATATCGTGCAACGATTATTGTAACGCCTTCGTTATACCTAATCGTTGGCTTTTAAACTTTGTCGAATTTTATCACGTTTCATGTTTCTTATCTTGGTCGATAATTACTTGCACACTTGGTTGTTTCACTTTGTACATTTTCATTTTACTTTTTTTTTTTTTTTTTTTTTTTCGAAAATTGTATCCATCGTGTAAAAGTTATCACTCGTATTGTATCTATGCAGGTTGAAAGATATAACTTGTCGAGGTTTTAAAAGAAGGAAAGGGTTCTTCATAAAAGTGGATTACTTGCAAAAGAACAAATAAAAATTAAGTTAACAAAGAAAAAAAAAAGCAACATTTATCGATTTATAAACTCGACGTGATTAAAGTTCATTTAAATCTAATCATAATGATATTTCTCTCGATATCACATTTTCATGATATATTTTTTCGATAGGAAATTAGAGATATGAATTGTATCATCTTTATCTAAATTTATCAATCAACGATAAGATAGATTGGTTTATTTTGTTAGGATATATTTCGAATAATTTCATTATCAACCACAGTCGACGAGAATGTTTTTACGTTCCGAGATGTCTCATGTGTGTTTCCTATAATATCATCGCTCGAATATCGACTCATTTTTGTTCGTGGAATAAACCGCTAGGTAACTCTCATGAGTATATTATATATATCTATAGATGAATACTGAGAAAGAGAGAGAGAGAGAGATAGAGAAAGAAATAAAAAAGGTAGGGTAGACAAAAAGGAACGTTAGGTTTTTTTTTCTTACGTGGGATAGATACGTCGATCGTCCTAATATCATTTTTCCTTCACGAAAAGGGCGGATATATCACGAAAATTCTTCTTTTGTTGGACAGTTGTTACATTGCCTGGTAATAGTATACTATATATATAAATACATATATTCTATTGGGTTGTCCGGAAAGTTCGTGCCGATTTTAATGGGAAAGATTGAAACGCAACGGATATTTAAATTTTTATATATAATTTAATAAATATAGAAAAAATATATATATATATAATCATTTATATAATCAACACATACGCGACGGGCATATTTTTTCCTTTTTTAATATTGAGTAACGACAAAAATTATGAATTATTTAAATATTATAAACATTGATTTATATTAAATTTTTCATATTTAAAATGACGTGAATTTCACGTCAGCGGTAATTAGGAATAGAACTTGAAAAGACGTGAATTCACGCCAGCGGTTGCGAATGTGTTAATATAAATTATATATAAGTAACATTATGTTTCACAAACCTTTCTCCATCTTTATGGGTATCTTCAAAATTTCATCTTTTCACAACTTCTCAGGTTTTTCAGCAAAAAAAAAAACAAACTTTATGCCACTTAGCAAAAATCGGCACGAACTTTCCGGACAACCCAATAGAAAGAAGAAAAGTGAGGAAGAAAGAAAAAAAAAAAGAAAAGGAAAGGAAAAAAAAGTAAAGGAAGACGAACAAGTACTTACTTTCGATTACTAGTTGGAAGGTCTCGTATAACATGAGTTTCTTGAGTATTGAGATAATACCGTTGAACCACGTCGTTAAACCACCTGCTATATACGTGACAAGTCATTACTTATGGTATAAATCATGTTTATAGTATATCTTTTTTTTGATTACACGATGATATTCATTTTCGAAACGTATCGATTCCTCGATGATATTTTTTTCTTTTTTTTTTTTCTACCTAAGAATGTGAAAAAGCAAAATCACCTACAAGGCCGCGTTTAATTTCTTTTCGAAAAAGAAATATGTTGTTATTGTAGTTCGTAGTAGTCATATGTTATTTCATGAGACAAGGAAGTACAATAAATTTCGTTGTAACTAATTAAATATTGTACGTCCAACAACAACGCCAACACCGTCTTAGCTTGCCGTGAATACATCCAACCTTGTGGTTGTGCTTTTATACGTTTTCCTTGGCTACGAACGAACGACTACGTCATTCGCAATGCCATTGAGGAGGAGGAGGAGGAGGAGGATGATGTTGTATTCTTTTTGTTCAGCTTGGAAGGACTGAAGAAAATGTCCTCTTCGTTCCTTGCTTCGTGGGGATATGTGTATATGTACGTTTAGATATGAAGAAATAAGAGCAGGGTGTTGGTCACACATAAAACCTGGTGAACCTCAAGAAAACTCTTCTTTTCCTCTTCAGCCTCCTACCCCCTCCCCTCCCCAATCCCCTCACCCTCTATCTTTCTCTTGCAACGTCCATGATTGCGACACGAGTTTGAAATTGCTCGAACAGAAGGAGACCATTTCTGTTCTTTTCGTTCAAGTCGTTATTTTGTAGTAGTTCAGAAATGGACAAGAAAACAGACAACAGCTGTTCGAGTGTTTCAAGATAGAAAAGAGAGGGAGAGAAAGAGAAAAGTTCGTTTTACCGGAACGACGAAAGACTTAAGTCGTGCTTAAAGTTCGTTCGAGCGTAAGGAAACGATTTTGCACGGAAATCGCGACCTCTTTCACTAAAGTTCCGAGTTCTTTTACATAGGCCTACACGAGGTTATTCTTTTTAAGCTTTTGTTAAGGATGTGAGTATACTCATTTGAATCCGCTAAGGGGACATGAAAAAAAAAAAAGAAAAATACTTGCCCGTTCAGTATTATTATAGTTATGAACAGAATTTGTGTTATGGTTTACGCGTTATTGTTAATTGTAATAATTATTTAATATATATATATATATATTAATTATATAACTTATTTTAGAATTTTATTTTACAAAAATTACGAAATAAAATTGATCGATAATTTAATAATTGTCGAAGGTTTTGATAAACATTTGTTTTTTTATTTTTATATTCGATTATTCAGTGAACTCTTACGAGTGTTTTTAAAAATGTTTACTTTATTATTTGTATAACCAACGGTAATTAAATAAATACTGTAATTTGATTAAACATATTTTATATTCGTGTGATTTAACAAGTATTCAAAGCTATTTTATTATTCTCTCAATTACGGCAATATATTACGGGGTAATAATTTTTTTAGATTGATTAAATACTTCTTATATTTAACTTAGTATCCTAATTAGTATCTAAAACTATTTATAATTACTTTTTGTATTTAACATCCTCTTTATAATGGTAGAAATATCCTTGAATTCGAGTCTCCAGTTAACCGGATAACCTTCCTTCGTTGGATTATGAAATGTGAAAGTTTCATTGCTAAAATTTCGTCCCTTCTCTCATTTTTATTTATTAACACCAATACCTTTTTTTTCTGGTATTTGAAAAAGGATGAAGAAATTATTTAAAAAAAAAAAAAAAAAAATGAAAGAAAAGAAAAAGATCGTTTTACAGTGCAGTTAAAACAAAATCCTTCCACTTGTTTTTCCTATTACTTACTTTACTGGAAAAAAAATACGAGAAAGAGAAAGAGAAAGGGATAAAAGGTCGGGAAAGGAAAAAAATATCGTTCTCGCGGTCTATTCGTTTCACGCTATCTCAGCCGTAACACCAGCTTGAAAACTCATTACTCATTTCGGTACGTAGTGTCCGTAATTGCGCGTCCCTTAATTACTCTTCACAACGGTACGTATACTCTACTGGCTTACAACCCTGGAACGTTGCTTGGAGCTCTAGGAAATGAGAACGTTCTCTAACCTAAGATATTATACCACATGTATATAAACAATCAACGAAAACCATTCGTTTCTTTTCTTGCAATCGTGCAAAAGATTATCCTTTTATCTTAAAGATTAGGTCAGTTAATTGTCAAAAGAAAACCGTTACCTTTCATTAACCCTTAAAGTGCTATGGACGCCATACATGCGTTTGGTAAAAATTACCAGTGTGGTCTATCAACGCATTAATATTAATGTAAAATAATGTAATGTTTATATTAATTAATGAAATTATATTCAAAAAGAAAAACTCTTTAATTATTAAATATATAATTTATTATTAATAAATTATTCCGCGTTTCTACAAAACATTGTAGTTAAAAGTATTTAACACTCAAAGGGTTAAGGAAGTACAAAAATACTCTTATCATTTTCATTTTTTTCAAAACTGTTTATATTTAATGTCTTTTATTGTTATAATAAAATATTGTTAATTTAATATTTGATGATTATCATGATGTTTCGTGGCATTCAAAGATGGCCACTTGCAGTAGAATCGCCGCCATCTTTTCCTTGTTAAACGATGATATTACGTGACACATGGCGCCAGGGTTTGAAAACAAAATTAATCATTTTTGTTAGGATGTTTTTATTTCTTGGCATGAAATATCTCTGTATCCTTTTTCAAGTAAGTGTAACGTCCGTGTAAGTTCACAAACATTGGTAATATTAGAGGATAAGACAGAAAGACAGACGGACAGACAAAGAGGGGACAATCAGCTGTGTACGACAGATACGGGTAATGTATAAGATAACATATATATATACGTAGGTGTTTCGAGATATCATGGAAAGTTAGGTAATTTTCTAGAAACGTGACGTACCTTGATGGAAATGTTACACACACACACACACACACACCACAGATCTATACATATACCTACACATATGTTTTTCTTTCCTTATTTCATCCTAAACTCAAAAATGGCATCATATCGTTTTCATATCTGATGAATTTTTTTCTAAATTCTTTTGCCTATTGTTAGTTATCCGAACAAGTTATTTCCGGAACAGGGGGAGGAAAAGCTGCGAAATATTAATGGTTACACTGAGCTGAGGCTGTCGCTCATTGTTCGCTTTCTAGAATCAATACGTCGTCGTGGTTGTCTCTATTACTATATGTATATGTATATATATACATGTACTATATATTGTATATAGGTGCATGATTATTACATACACACATTTATATGTGTGTATATATATACTTACAAACACACGAAATTGTCTGAACAAATATATATATATATATATATATATATATATATATATATATATATATATATGTACATGGCTATATATGTTCATGTGTGTGTGTGTTGAGGGGGAAGGAGTGTACATGTTCACTAATGTTGCCCAATAATCTTGTGGCTCACGAACACGGATTCTCGGCATTACGCAGACGTTTTTCACCATTACGAAACCTTACCGACAATACAATAGTAACCATCTTCTTAACAGAGTTATTGTAATACATTTATGATTTCAGATTTTGGCTTTTGAAAGGAAAATTAGGAACGAATAACATAAAAAATACTTTTTAAGTAAAAGTTTCTATGCTTCATAGTAAAGTTTGACTACATTTTAACACTAGATATACCACCATTTTCAGTATATACCTATTTCTACCACACTAGTCAAAATGACTGGTGTATAAAAAAAAAATGTTTTTTAAGACTTCCAGTCTTTATTTACTCTATACTTACTATAGTTGAATGGATTTATAGACATTTTTAAATAACAAAACGCTTAATTATTTACAGAAATCAAATGTTACATGAAGTAGACATTTTGAATTAAAATGGTCCGACCAGTCAAAATGACTGGTTTGGTATATCTAGTGTTAATAAAGTATTTTAAAGTGACATATGTGTATATTTATTGATTGATACCAAATTGATCCTAAATAATATAATAATTGAAATGTTCTGTGATATATTGGAATTTACAATATCGAGAAAATATTAGATGACTGTAAGACACTTTAAACAATTTTGTTATCACGTGATATACATTGATTTAAAAAAAAAAAAAGGAAAAAAAATTGTGATTTTTTGAACCATTACGTACATCGATGTAAATTTTTCGAATTTAATGATCCAAATATCGAGACAAAAATGTTTCATTTGTTGAATCATCCTGTACAAACATAAACGTTAAATAAATAACTCGAATGTGCTTGTGTAAAAACAGCTTAATTTAAAAAATGCACACTCACATGTCTGCTATTGATGTTAATTCGTGGATAAAGCTAATGACGAAGGTTTTATCGATGCTTCATCGGTACCAACCCTGATTTCACAAATCAATATTGGAGTTTCGAAACGGGCGATTAAGCGATAACGGAATTCCTTCCGCTTGTATTGTACAACAGAAACTTGTTACAAAATTTATCTCTCTTTTTTCCTATCTCTCTCTATCTATCTCTCTTTCGTGATTATAAATTTTCAATATCGATAATTTCTATTTATATTCTCTCATCGATAAATTTTCTATAATTTTCATTTTCAATATCAATAAAATGTCTGTATGAAAAAAATAACAATCCCTTTCATTATCTCTATCGATAATTTCATTAACAACGATGTTAAGAAATGACTAATTGCTATGAATAGAAAGTGATGAGAATTATTTTTTTCATGAATAATTTACTTGATTATATATAAATACGATGTTGAATAATATATTGATTGAACGAACAAACAAAAAGTACGAAGTAAAACTTGGTGTTTGTTGAAATTTTCTAGGGGTCTTCCTTGTGGTGTTCAACCTCCGGAACCGGTACCGGATCCTGATGGCGACAAGTTGGCAACTATCGCGGCACGGTTCAGTTATTTCCAAGATAGAAAGAACGCAAGTGGTCCTACTAAGGTCGACCTACGTAGAAGTATAAATCCACCAGCTAGATATAAAAATGCACGGCCGACGGTCCGGTTGAGGCCACGTCAAGTTCTTTGTAGCAAATGTCGATCGATTTGTAACGAGAACAGCGAGAACGTCGACGTGAGTCGAAAACGAAAGCATGATGAGGAACAACAGCAACAACAACAACAGACTCAACAACAACATTCACAGCAACAGCAGCAGCAACCAACTCATCAACAGCAACAAAATGTACCTACGAGAAGAAGTGATCGTCAACGTTGTAGTCAGCAACCGCAAAAGAATCAAAAAACATTTTTTTCGGAAAATACGAATACGTCGATGACGGCGACAGCGACGACAACGACCGCAACGGCGACGATGACGACAACTGTGATGAAACCAGCAACATCCTCGTCGGGTCCTGACTCATCGAAGCTTGGCACTTCTTCATTGATACCAAAACTTTCAAGATTACAACCGAACGAGATTAGCAACGCTATGCATGGACCTGGTGAGTCCTCAAAGAGTCTCTTACGATAGATTCGAAAGAAATTAAATAAATATAACACACACAGACATATACACCAGATACAATCTCTCATGAACGTCTCATAGAAATTGATATCGCGACCTGATTTTGTAGGTAAGGAAGAACTAACAACTGGAGTACCATCTACCTATTGGAGTAGCAGCAGCGAGGCTGATGACTCGAGCAGGAACACCTTAACACGTACGGAGGATCGAGTCGAGTCTACGGATTGCGATAGTAATCCTTCGATGGCTTATTTCGCAACACCTAGAAGATTGAGTAGTTCTTCGGTGGAGAGTGCAAAAATACCTGAAGAAGAGGACAAGAAGACTTTGGCTGCGGCTGATTCAACTATGAGACCGAGGATTGGTCGAATTCCAAGGAAAAAAAGATCGGTCGGTTCCATGGAAGATCTTTGGGACGAGTCCGTGTTCGAGGATCCAACGAGAACTGCCAGGACCACGCCTATTATAAAAATTTCATTTGGTGCTCAAGGCGAGGGTACCGTATTGAAAATACCTTCGAAGATTCAGGACCCGGAATACGAACAGGAAACCGATGATCCGGACGATGCGCAAGCTGAAACCGATCGAGATCCTTTGGAATTGCCACGGAACTTCGATAATGGTTATGACTATTGCGAAGATGCCGAAGACGATGGGCAAGAACAAATAGATCCACAAAAGCAGGGTGTAAAAGACGCCAGTGCAAAGGCTGCGAAAAGAGCATTGAAAAAAGCTAAGAAAGAAGCAAGAAGGAAAATGTTGAGTGGTGCTGTATCGCCGGCTAGATCGCCTTGTAATGGTTCTCCACGGTACGTTTAAGTAAAGTATATGTACATATATATATTACGATCTTTTTCAGATAGTAATAAAAGATTTTTATTTCATAGATACAATACCAGCTATGATCCCTTACTTTATCATCGTCGTAAGCATAAGGTGAAACATAAGAAGAAACACAAGGATGATCGTAAACACAAGAATCAACAGCTGCAGCAGCAACAATTGCAACAAGAAGAGCAACAGCGGGAATCCTGTGTAGAATCTGCTGGTACAACGACAACAGAATGTCAACAAAATTGGAATGTTTTACCGGATGGTGAAACGTATACGGCTATAAAGGAACAGTGCCTGAAACAGAAACTCTCGATTTCTTTGAAGAGGTTGAACACGAACGCTTACGCAAGATGCGATTATCCTGTGAGCAATGCTTCGTCCGGCTGTAAAAGCCCGGGTGCCAGTAGCGACGAACTCAGCGAACAGGAGGCTGAAGTGGACGCTGGAGAAACTGCCCCGGATTTTCCACCTCAATCGCACCCTCTTGTCATGCGTTTGGCAGCAACACCGGTGGCTCATTGTCTCACTGCCAATGGCAGGAGGATGGATGTTGGGGATGTTGTATGGGGAAAGATCCATGGTTTCCCTTGGTGGCCGGGAAAGGTATATACACTCCTACACACAGACATGCGTGCGTGCGCATAGTTATCATATACACGGAACATTTATCTGACAGAAAAGTATGTTCGTTAATATCTGTTAACGGGATAAAATCTTTATAGGTTCTAAGTATTACAGTTTCCTGTAAAGAAGATGGTACGTCATCTGGACCACAAGCTCACGTAGCTTGGTACGGTTCCTCGACTAGTTCTCTCATGTCCTGCGATCAACTGAGTCCCTTCCTCGAAACTTTCAAGGTATTGATTTACCTTCCAACGTGATCAAATCAATTGTAACTTTGAAATAGATTATGAATTTATATGTTTTTAGAACAAAGAACTATTTTTCTCCTTTTTCCTACTATTTTTATATTTCAGACACGATACAATAAGAAAAAACGAGGACCGTATAAGGAAGCTATAAGACAAGCCCAAAACGAAGCACGCAGTCAGATAACTCCAAATTCTACAAGCAGTGTCCTCAATGTTTGTGGTTCACCTCGCGAGGTTAACGTTCTCTCCTAAAACAAAAGAAAAGATAAAAATAGAACATTCTCGTTCCTCTTTCTAATCTATTATATTATTGCGATGATATTGAACAACACGCCTCGGAATTTTCTTCGTGTACATGTACATTTTTGTATATATAAAAAGTTTATTATATATTATAATAACTTTAGTTTAATGCGCTAAAACGCGACACGATTACTAACGATCGATGTTTGCACTAAAAAAAAATTACATATGATCGCTTATCATTTAAGCGTCGTTTTATAGTGAACCAACTGTAAAAGAAAATGGTAAAGGAAAAGTTCACTGCCAGCATTATTTTCTTATGTATGTAGTTTACAACAAAAGAAACTTCATTATTATTATTATTATTATTATTATTATTATTATATTATCTTGTAAGAGGATATGTAATCTTGTTTTTAGTAAGTGTAAGGATTTAAGGAATGATTTTTTGTATCAATTTACAAAATGATTTTTAAGAGTTGGCATAAATAACTACCTCTATGAATTTTCATCGTTAGGTACGAGATGGATGTGTGTAGGAGAGAGAAAATTTGTTATATAAATTGTTAGTTAATTCGTTTATGTTTTTCTTTAACATATCATGTTTATTTACGTGTATGTGCATTTCTAGATTATGAAAAGTTTAACAATGGCAGTGAATTTTCTATATCAACTGCATTTAATATTATTTTGTTTTTCTCAAGCTTAAATTCGATAACTTGTAAAGATTGGTCACAAAATAGCAAATGAAAAAAAAAAAAAGAAAAGTATATTACGTTATACTCAACGACGGTTAAGTGAAAAATTATTGATGTGACCGATCTATCTTTGAATCTGTGACGAATATAAATGAAATTTCTTTTTTTTTTTTTTTTTTTTTTATTATTAATAAGTACGTTTTACGGCCATGTACTTTTTTGTTTATTTAAATCCATTGGCTCGCTTAATTTGTTGTTTATTAACGAAATCTTTTTAAAGAGTTTTCTCGCTAAATAGTATTTTTGACAAATAAGATCATTGTGAGGGATAATCTTTATTATTAGAAACAGTTATACGTGTAAAAAATGATAAAAAAAAATTTATTTATTGACTTATACACAACAACCGGTAAAATTAAAAGAAAAATAAAGAAAACAATGAAAAGATATTAATAATATAATCTTAAGAAAGTTTATATATCTTTTCATTTAGAACAAATCAATTTTATTCTATCGCTTTTGATGAATGAATTTATTTATCTTGTATATAAATATCTTAGAATGATCTTAAATATCGTTTGATGCGAGACAACCGATTTTCACATTTAATATCTTAATTTATATACATATACATATATATATATATACATAATATATAAACAAACAAAAAGAATACTTTTTCAATGAACAGTAGTAAGAATATAATTTCTTACTTCAGAGATTTCCTCTCTTTCTAGTAAACGTGTTCAGGCCCTGTCTAAGTTTCATGCCGCAACACTGCCGTAATTAAACGACAACAAACAGTTACGCGTTCCTCTTACTCGCCGTATCGATAATCGTTAAGAAAAAAAAAATCGATATTTTTTTCGTTCAAAATTTTGTTCGTAACTGCCGTTATTATTGTTAAAATTGAACTAAGAAATAAAATGAAATGAAAGAAAGAAAGAAAAAAACAAACAAACAAAGGAAAAAAATAAGATCAGTAGATTTCGAGACTTTCAAAGAGCCAACACTAATAAACAAAATGCATTTATAGAATTTATTTAAAAATTCTACAGTGCAAGATGCTTCCTTCGTACTGTCTATCAAAGAATGCGAATGTTCTATACCATATATATATATATATATATATATATACACACATGTATATTTAAACGTTTGTAAATATCAAAACCTTTACTAGTCCTTATCAAACCAAAATATGTTGAAATGTATTTGTTCTTTTTCACATGATAGATTTCTTTCTTTCTTTCTTCTTTCTTTTTTTTTTCTTGTAATTTTTAATTTTTTTTCGTTATCAATATATACCAGTTTTGTTTTTTTTGTAGTCTTACGTGTAAGATGAAAATAAGCGAAATACATCATTTAACCTTTGATAATAATTAAAGATGACAAATAAAAGATGTGATAAAAAAAAAAATGATTGAATTAAATGAAACAAAACACTCATAATAAACGCATGAACATTTAGTGAAAATATCGTAAGAAAGAAAAAAAAAAAAAGATTGAAAATTAGAGGATTATAATTAAATTAAAATTGAATTGTGGCTCGTTGTAAAATTAGAAAGTTGAATTAGCTACTTACTAGCTCGTAAATATTTCATGGCGAATTAATAATATCCCTTTTTTTTTTTTTTTTTTTTTTTTTTTAATATAAAGGAAAGTCAACACTTTCACGTGAAAAGACGTTAAATGCGAGCATGTTCTCTCTTATCTTTTATCATATCGATCATGGTCACGATATAATATGTATGTATCTCACGTGTTATCACAAGTTTCTCAGAGTGTAGAGTCAGTATTTTCAGTATTTTCGAGATAGACGGATTGATAGAAATAGAAAGAAAAAGAGAGTGCGATGACAATGCGAGAAAGATTTTCATCTTAATAATAAAACAAATCGAACATTGTAAGTGTGTAAAGTGCGTTTTAATTAAGTAATTTAATTATCGTTTACAATTAATGCAATTGATTGAGTAAATGATTTAAAAAGTTAAATAGAATTAATAAATGAAAGATTGAAGAATGAGATTAAGAAAAGTATCACAAAAATACGGAAATAACTTCTTGACGTTAATGTTGTGTCGTCATTATTGTGTAGTCGCGTGAATTCATATGACACTCTTCTATTGCTATTACTACTACTACTACTATTACTACTACTACTACTACTACTACTACTACTACTACTACTACTATTACTAGACACGTGCTTATATTTCACAAACATCATCTCTCAAAAGTGTTAAAAGACACAAAAAGAGACGACGGATTGACGTTTGTTGTGTTTGAAAGTGAATGTGAGTGGAATGATGGAAAAACTCGTATTAGAGATCATCTCCTCTTTGTGAATCATGAAGAAAAAAAACGAAAGGGATTGAAGTATTTTTTTTTTAATTTCTTTTTTTTTATTACTTCTTTATCTTTTTCTTTGTCCTCCTCCTACCCCCCATCCACCCCACCCCACCCCCGTTTATTTTTTCTCATCCTAATTAAAAAAATCCATCATCCATGTGTGTGTATACGAGCAACACGTTTTTTTTTTTTATTATTACAAAGCAATCTACATTTTTGGAAAGAGAGAGAGAGAGAGTAGGGAGAAATGGAGAAAGTGAGAAAGAAAAAGGAAATATGTTCGTACGAGACACCATTGTATTAAGTATGTATTATTTTCTTTTTTATTTTCATTTGCACCCTAGTAGCACGAAATATTGACAAATATTGAATACATGTTTATTTAATATTAAAAAGAGATTTATATAATGTCTTTTTAATATTATTATAAATACACATGTATTCAATATTAGTCAATATTTTGTGCCACTAGGGCATCTTCTTTTCTTTTCTTTTATTATTATTATTATTTATTTATTTTTCTTTCCGTAATAACAATAAAGTGATGGATTTGAGTAACGCGGCTAAAAATAACTGAAGGGTAGTTTAAAGGGAATGAAGAAGAAAAGCGGACAAGCGGACATTTTTAAGTAACTGTGATTTATTAAAGTGTTTTATATTATACATATATAAAAAATATATAGATTATATATATTATAGAGAGAGAGAGAGAGAGAGAGAGAGAGAGAGAGAGAGAGTGAGAAAGTGAGAAAATGAGAAAATGAGAAAGTGAGGAAAAACCAGTGAGTGTTAGAAAATGAGAAAAAGAGAAAGGGAGGTTGAGAGAGAGAGAGAGAGAGAGAGAGAGAGAGAGAGAACAAAAATGAATATGAATTAATTTTTATGGCATAATATTATTAGACGATGTTTCTTGGTGTCGCTGTAATTTATACGGAAGCGTAGAAATTTTCTAGATTTACATATCGATAGTATTAGCAAAAAACGTCTATATTATTAATAATATAATTATTATTATTATTATTATTATTATTATTATCATCATTTGAACTTTTTGTTGTATCGTTAGTGATATATTTTGAGATAAAAAAAAAAAAGGTGTACGAAAACGTTCGTTCCAGAATTGTTAAATAGTTTCTTACGAGAAGCTCGTAAAAATATGTTCTTTTTTTTTTTTAATTAATATTATTATTATTATTATTATTATTATTATTATTATTATTATTATTATAATATATTATATTACATTATGTTATATTATATATATGATATTATACGAAGGACATTCGCAAAGTGTGTGTTGTGTCGTAGAAGAGGAAAACAATCGAGAACATTTGTTTGTTCTTTATTTTTTTTCCATTTTTAAAAAATTCTTTTTAAAAATATATATATATATATTTTTCGTTTTGTTAAATATAACAAACACGCCAACCTCTCGTGAGGTGTTCCTATATACAATATACCTACCGTATACATACATACATACATACATACATACATACATATGTACTGCACTTTATGTCGAGCGCTTTTCGTAGAGAATCGTCGTCGTTAGTAAAATGTTGAAATTTTTTCTATTTGTTTTTTTTTTTTTTTAAAGTCAAAGTTCATTTAATTATTTTCAAGCATGGCTCACGCCCTCGTCGTCATCGTCATCGTCATCGTCGTCGTCATCGTCGTCGTTATGGTGACAAGTACTTAAAAAAAGAATAGTATACTACATTTTTATTTACTTGTCGATTAAAAAGAACATTTGTAGTTTTTTTTGTATTCGCTCGACAAAAGTGTAAGACTTTCCTGATAGTACGTGTTCATTTTTTGTTTTTGTTTTTTTTTGTTTAAACTCCACGACAAATAATGTATGTGTGGGGAGAAAAAATATGAGGAGAAATATGTAGATATATATGTATCCTCGATATATATACAATAATATTATATGATTCCAAGATCAACGATCAAGGGGAGTCGTTTGGCCATGAGATACACAAACAGTGTTTACTAATAAATTGACAAGAAGATGAAAATAATATTCAGAAATGAGAAAATAAGTCGAATGAAAAAAAAAAAAAGAAAAAAAAATAATGTTATGTGAAAAAAAAAAAAACGAAAAGAGATTGAAATTTTCTTACGAAATTGCTACACATGAATTATCGTTTATCTTGCTAAAATGTTATTTTTTCTCTTATATTTTGTGCGTAACGTTATCAGATTTAAAAAGAAAAAGAAAAAAAAAGAGGAAGAAGCTTAAAAAAAAAAAAAAAAAACAGCATATATTATGATAAACGAAATTTTACTATTCCGAAAATTGACGACGTCTGAATAAATTGACATGCTGAAAAAAATAGAATTTAGCACGGCGATAAGAATGTGAAATAGAGAAAGAGAGAGAGAGAGAGAGAAAGAAAAGAAAAGAAAAGAAAAAAAAATTATTTAAAATTCAATCGCTTATTTCGTTACTCGACGACCGAGTCTTTCGTTCGTCGCACCAGTGTCTACGGTTACAATAATGTAATGTATAAGAATTTTTCTGAGATTGTATATATTATCTTTTTTACTATTAAACATTTTGAAAAGTGAAAACGTATATTTCAAAATTTCTCTAAAACAATTCTTCCCAAGTTTAATACGTATATACGAAAAATTGTTCATTTTAATCGAACTTACGTAAGTATATGAATATATATAATATAATATTATATTATATACTTTATTTATTATATACTTTACTTACTTATTATATACTTTTACTTTACTTATTATATATACTTTATTTTATATTTATATTATATGCTTATATTATATTATATACATATTATATTTATATATTATATTATATTAATTACTTATATATTATATATATATTTATTATTTACTTTATTAATTACTATTATATATTATATTAATATAATATATAATTTTAGTATTATATATATATATGTATGTATGTATATTATATTTTTATATATATATATAATATTATATAATATAATACTATATGTGTGTAATACATACAATATTAATTACATATATACATAATTAATTATTATTTGTATACATACATACATAAATACATATAAAATTTACTTACGTATTTACGTGTACAAAAATTAGTTAACTTTTACGATTAATTGATATAATATAAATAATTTTACAACAAAAATACGATACACATACATAGGATAAAAACCACGTAATTAGTTTTTGAAAAAAAAACAAAAAAAGAAAAATAGTACTTACTCATAAATACTTGTTTATATATATATATTTATACATATTGTGTTAACACAACAAAAACATAACTCATTAAAAAAAAAAATAACGAAACACAGGTATATGAATAGCAGCATTTTATTTCTTTTTCAACGAGAGTACAATGTACCGTCGTCATTCTGTAAATTTCATGTGTACGCATACTCGAGAATATATTAAAAGTTTAATCGTTGTTTAACACGAAAATAAACAGCAGATAGATAGAGAAGAAAAAAGTGATGAAACAAAACGAAAAGGAAACAAAAAAGAGAAAAATGTCTTCCTAAGCTGTGAATTATACGCATCCACGCGAAACGCATTAATAATAATAATAATAATAATAATATAATAATAATAATAATAAAGAGTTATGCGATAATAAGAAAAACGCACAGAGGGTTTTGTAGATGCGCGGTCGAAGGAAGGGAAGGTAAGGGAAGGGAAGGGTCGCCACGGAGCCGAGCTTGCGCGGAACGCGTTTCGTCCGCACTTCATACACCCACTACCCCTTTCCCTCTCAAGGAAAGGAAGGAAGGAGGATCAGCAGAAAACCCGGAGACTCTCTCCTAGAGCGTTTCGCGGACTGTCACGGATTCGAACGTTCGTGAGAACGCGAATGAATTTTTTTCTATTTTCCTGCTCGTGTTTACAACGAGTTTGTATATATTTATTATCGTGATTTATTTTCTTTCTCTTTCTCTCTCTCACTCTGTCACTCTCTTTCACTCTCTGTCTTTCTTTTTATCAGAGACAAACTTTTTCCTTTTTTTCAAAGTTGTCTTTTTGAACGTTGTCTAATTAAAACTAACACTACGGAAGATTTTAAATCAAGATTTAAATAAGAAAAAGAAAAAAAAAATAAAGTAAAAAGGTGAACATTAATTAGTCCAATTGTGAGCAAAGACGATGGACCATCGTCGACAGGTGCGTGAACCCTTTCTTCGAATAACTCGCGTGGTGGAGCTGTAGGTGTTTCTTTCTTGTGTGATATGCATATATATATATATATATATATATGTGTGTGTATGACTCTGTCGTTATGTATATTTATATGTATATGTATTTATGTATGTGAATATAGTACTGTTGGTTGTAGTAGTAGGTGTGACGAGAGGGCTGAAATACTCGACTCGACGTGCTTCTTCCCTCGTGTAGACTAACTCTCTTTCTTTCTCGCTTTCTCGAACGGACGAGTATATTCGATCGATCGTATAAGCAAACTCGGATAGGACGATATCAAATGGCATGCTCGTGGAAAATTACTCAGGGATATTACTTACTTGTGAACTATCTCGTTAAATCTTCATTTTCTTTCCTTAAATTTTCTTCATTCTCTTCGAATAGATTTTATTTTTTGTTTGTTTGTTTGTTTGTGTGTTTATATATATATATATATTTTTTGTTTTTTAAATAATAAATCGTTCATTTTGTTTAGTTTGTTTTAGATTGTTTTCTTTTTATATTTCTTTTTCTTTTCTTTTCTGGGTGGGGTTGATAACAACTGCATATAGATAGAGTAATAACATATTCTCTCTCTAGTCTTTTTGTTTGAAACTTCTAAGTTCTTTTATTATACAGGGTTAAAACGATTACGTGACTCGTAAATGATCAGAACGATCGATCTGACGTGTTCATTCCGAATAGTTGTTGTAACGCGTGCATGCAAATTTGTATTTTGCCTTTTTCTAGATTCTAATGTTTTCTATCTATCTCTCTCTCTCTCTCTCTCTCTCTCTCTTTATTTTTTCCTTTCGTGTTTACGATAGAATTTATGCATGAATGATTTTTTCACGAATTTAGATCGCAATGATAATTAATATTAAAAAATTAAAAGAATTTTTATTGTTTTCATTTAACTGTTTTTTTTTTATTTTTTTTTTTTTTTAATACTTAGTCTCGATAATAATCTACCATAATAATCTACTTAATCTTGAATATATATTTTATTTTAAGTAATAAGTTTTTGTATTTAACTATTAATAATTATTGACGTAATACAAAGTAAACTTTTCGATGAATTTCATTTTTTTCTTTATTTTAATTTAGATAATTTATCACTGTATATCTGTAATGTAATCTATTACACGTTTTATATACTCCAACAAAATTTAGTTCACCCTATTTCAAAAGAAACTCTTGTATTTATCTAATCGTAAATGAAAATATTTTCATAGCTGTTAAAAAATGAATTATTTTTTTCATAAACTTAATATTAATTCAAATAAAAACAAATCTACAAGTTTTGTACGAATGTTTCGTTAAATAATTAGCATATTAGTTTGAAAAGTTTAATACGATCGAAAATTCGAACGTTCAAATATTTTCATAGCTGTTAAAAAAATGAACAATTTATTGATTAACTTAATATTAATTTAACACTAGAATTACCAACAGTTGAGACTTAGCTATCTCTACCAAAACTAGTCAAAATGATTGTCTTTGGTTTTTAAAAAAGAAGTAAAAGTAGAATATTTTGATATTTATTGACTTATTGTTATTTTACAAAAAAGGAACACCATGTTCTGAGATCTTAAAAACTATATAATAACAATTATAAAATAATAACTTAATATATTATAATATATTTAATATAATATAATTGTATTGTATATTATATTAATAACAGATTATTAGTCGTTTATTAGTTTATTAGTAATTTATATATATATTATTAATATTAAGTTTATCGTTAAACGTATATTATAACTGTGTTGTATAGTATAATATAACAAACTATATAGTATAACTATATTATAATATATTAATAATAAATATAATATTAAAATAAATTATAAAATAAAATAATGAAGAATATTTAGTATCAAAATATTCTTCATACCAAATCAAATTAAAGATCAACCAACCAATCAAAATGACTAGTGTGATAGTTTTAGTGTTAAATAAAACAAATCTACAAATTTTGCATGATAAAAGTAGAATATTTTTATTTTTATTGACTTATTGTTATTTTACAAAAGGAACACCATGTTCTGAAATCTTATAAACAATATAATAACAATAAGTACAATAATGAAAAATATTTGGTATCAAAATATTTTTGATACCAAAATGACTAATGTGGTAGTTCTAGTGTTAAATAAAACAAATCTACAAGTTTTGCACGAATGTTTCGTTAAATAATTAACATATTATTTTGAAAAGTTTAATAAGATCGAACATTCGAACGATTAATTATCTTTAACAGTTTTCGATATTAAAAAGAGAAAGAGAGAGAGAGAGAAATAGAGATAGAGAAGGAGATATAAGACTTAACGGTATTCCAAGAGTTACTTATCATCGAAGAATAAGAAGTCGTTGAGTTTCTTGAAAACGTAGACAATGTAGGTCACGAAGAGATACATACGTATAATACGTATACATACATATGTACGTCCGAAAAAGCCTTTGAGAGTCTCAACTTCACGGCACTCTAAAACACTTGGCACCGACCGTATCACCCTTCTTACCTTTCTTCATTCCAACCCTTATATTCACCCTCTCTCTCTCTCTCTATATATATATATATATATATATATATATATCTTTGCCTCTTTCACTCTCTAACATTAGTGTATACATATACACGTCTCACAGATTTTTTTTCTTTTTTTTTTTTACTCACACACATACATAAGTACACATTTTTAATATCTCTTTTTTATCTCTTTCTCTCTCTCTTTTTTCTGCTCACGGAAATATCAAATATCTTAATTTCCTTTTTTTATTTCTATCTCTCTCCCTCTCACATACATACACATATATATATATATATATCTAAGTATAGTATGTATATATAGTAATAATACTATAATATACTAAGTAATTATACTAAGTAATTATACTAAGTAATTATACTAAGTATTATAAGTAATATATTAAATAACTATTATAAGTAAATATACTAAGTATAGTATATAGTATATATATATATATCTTTCTCAGATAGAAATTCTTATACGCATAATCTTATGTGCTTTTTTATTCTCTCTATTATTCTCACGTATATACATTAATCTTATATTTTTCTTTCTCTCTCTCTCTCTCTCTCTATTTTTTTTGTTTCAATCTCATATATAAATCTTACTTTTCCATTCTTTTTTTTTCTTATCACAAATATACCACCACAACTCTTTCATTTTTCATGCAATCTTTTTCTCTCTCTCTCTCTCTCTCTCTCTCTCTCTCACACACACTTATTCTTTTTCTTTTGAGATATATACAAATTTTGCATTTCTTCACCCTACCCTCTCTCTTATTCTCTCTCTTTCTTTTTCTTTCTTTCATTCATGTTATCTTTCTTATTCTCTCTCGCACAAATTTAGATATAGGTACGTGCTTACATATATATATGTATATGCCCATAATTATGAAAGTGGTCTAAATTATGTATCTCTTGTTTCGAGATATTTAAAGATTTATATTTGAACATTATATGAATTCTATATAATATTGAAATAACAAATATTATCTAACGATTCATTTTTAACAATATCGTGGTCAAATTTCATTGAATTTATTTAGTTTAAAATAATGTGTGATGCGTAATAACTGATAAACTCATTTGTTTTTTTTTTTTTTTTTTTACTTAGACCACATTCATAATTATGGGCACATATATCTATATTTTTATTTATTATTCCAATTTTTGATACCACCTTCCTTCTCCTATACTTTACCTGGCTCGCCGGTACTCTATGTGTCAGTTGCAACTGCGCAATGTCCGAAAACTANTTTTTTTTTTTTTTTTTTTAATTTTGACTTAGACCACATTCATAATTATGGGCACATATATCTATTATTTTCTTTTTCATTCCAATTTTTGATACCACCTTCCTTCTCCTATACTTTACCTGGCTCGCCGGTACTCTATGTGTCAGTTGCAACTGCGCAATGTCCGAAAACTAGCCGGAGGAGCACACCCTTCCGCAGCTACAGTTCGCAAGACGATCCCAACGGATCGTGATCATACATTTCGGTCAAAATTAACATTTTTATATACCTTGAAAACGATGAAAACGAGGACAACGTACCAACAACCATCATTAGAATTCCATTATCTGAAGTTGAATTGAACAAAGGACAATTATATATATATATATATTTATATAAGTGTGTATATATGTAGGGTTTACATATGGAACACGTTTAACCGGTAGAAACGCGGGCTACTTAATTAGCGTATCGCAAAATGAAAAAGTCGAGACACGTGATTGATAACGATACACGTGAGTCTTTTTTTTTGAAAATCAATTGTGAATAAAGGTACGTGAAAAAAAAAAGAGAGATAGAAAACAAAAATAAGAAATTAATTTCATTAATTGGATTTTAATTGATATATTTTATCTATTATTATATTTCTTTTCTTATTTTTATTTTATATATGTACAATTTTTTTATTTATATATAGATACATGCAAATTATAATACAAGAGATTAATTCATTTGATTGAATTGTAATTGATTTATTTGATCTATTATTATATTCTTTTTTTCTTCTTTCTATTTTATATATAAATTTTTTTATTTATATATAGACATATGCAAATTATAAATATATATGTTATAAATTATAAATGATTTAAAATTCGATTATATTTCTATATATAAAAAACTACATTTTTAATCGACTTTTAATCAATTATGGTCGATAAATTCATGCACATAAATTTCTACATATATGCATATATATATATATATATAAAATAAATTTATAAGTACGTTGTATAATGAAGATCGATCGATTATTATCGGTACACGTGTTTACGTTTATCTTTAATAAGGTTTTGTTCAGCTTTGTGAAACAAACATTTTTTTCAATTACGAAAAAAAAGATGGAAAGATAAAAAGAGAATTATAGAAAAGTTTATTTTTGTGAAAGAAATCTCTCTCTCTCTCTATATATATAATACATACTTAAGTCCTTACGGTATCTTCGCATTTTTCCTACTTTTCTTTCTCATTCGGCATAACGAGCACCGCCACTTAATTCCACTGTAACAGCCACTCGACAAAGATACGGGTGTCGACCTTCAGAAGGGTTGCTTTTTTTTTTTTTTATTCTGCTCAACTGCTAATAAATTCGAATCGAGTAGCTATTTTCTTCTTCATTTTTTTTTTTATTTCTAATTGTCTTGATCTTTTATTTGTTTTTATTATATAAACAATTTATATATTAGATAACAAATTTATTGGCAATTAATTTACTTATATTCATCAAATTATATTGATTACAATAAAATAATAACGAAACAATAGTTTTATTTGAAAATAAATGAAGTATCGAAGTTCGTAATAAAGTGGACAAAGTAGAAAAACATCAGTTTCATTTTGATTAGTAATAATAGTAGTAACACTTTGTCTAGCTTGAGAAATATAGGTTTCCTCTTTCCTATAAAACACGCTTCTACGAGTTTCTAATTAATCGATACTCGGGAACATTATTAATTTCCAGGTAAATTATGATACACGTGTCGGCAGAGAACGCGCACCGATACGACCGTGTAAAGCGCAAGGGTACCGCCTTTCTAACGAACCTCTTTAAGTCAAGAAAACTCAACTTAGGGATGAAGATTAACGAAGACGAAGAAATGGAACGTTCTCCTAGGATTGAGTCACCTGGTATGTTTTACCTCTGATTTATATATATATATATATCAAATAGTCTACCAAACAAGGTTTCCAAATGAAGTAAAATATCTGGTTATTTTTTAATTGAAAAAAGTATATATAAATATTACACTTATATAATATATTATTTGTTTTTATTGACATTGATTTAATAAGAGGAATTATATATATATAATTAATATAAATTAATATAAATATAATTATAATATAAATTATATATAATTATCTTTAATAAATTATATATAATTATATCTATATACTTTGAAAAAAAAAAAGGATATATTTATTTATTTTTAATTAATTTCATTTTATGATAATAAATTGAGAAAAACAATTTTTTCAATATATACTTCTCTTAATTACGATCTGAAATCCATCATTTCTGCATCTTAATTAATTAACAATTTTATATATACATTAAGAAAATTAATTTATATAATTTTACATGGAATACCTTTTATATGTATTAGATTGTCCCTAAAATTTCTTTCCTTTTTTGATGATAAGTTAAACAATATTGCATGCGTAATATTTTTTATGTTATTTTACTAAATAATATCGATTCTATTTATTATACCTTTTTCTATACTTTAAATTATTCAATTTAAAAAATATTGTGCCCATAAAATTACTAAAAAATAAAGAAGAAACTTTTGGAACGACCTAATATATAGATATATATATGTATATTACATATAGAAGAACAATTAATAATAAAATGTACTTTACATTGAACGAATATAATGAATAATTGAATTTTGTTTTGAAAGAAGTATTTAACGAATTCTAATTATCCATTCAATGACGATGGAGAGAGCCACTATTACCTAGTTCCATATTTCAACTCGCATTACATAAATATTAATAACAAATAATGACCAAGGGAGGGAGAGAAGTTGTTCGTTCTATGTAAAGATATTTCGTGCTTCGTTTTATCGGAGCACCAAATCAATGCAGCTAAACGCATACATACGCGTATATGTAATATATATATATATGTATAAGTATATATATAAGGTTATATATTAGTAATACATATATACGAAATGTAATATATGTACCTTTAGCCATTATCGCAAACACGTGCCGACGAGGGGGAAACGAGAACGACAATGCCGTGTCGAGGATTCCGTCGACCTTGAGCGTCACTGCCGTCGACGTCGACGTTGCTTGTCAGCCCTCACCGTCACACTCTTTTTTGACCTCGACACCAGGTAGAACGCGAAACATCGATCAGGATATGGAGGCAATCAGGCTCAGTCGTCAAGACAATCCATATCTTCAGGTTAGAATTTTGAAAGGATCATGTTCTTTTTATTTTTTCTTCAAATGTTACTTCTTCATTATCATATAAAAAATTATCTTTAAATATTATGCAATATGATAATTATAATAAATAAAATTTAAATTACATTAATAAGGAAATAATTGAACAAACATGATGAGATATATACAATTTATGTTAAATTATTGATAATAATAGTGTGTGGGACAATATAAAATAAAAAAAAAGTACCCTCTACTTCTAAAGAGGGATGATTTATTTTTAATTTCATTACTTTTTTATCTTTTTTCTTTTTTTTTTTTTCTTTACTTTTTTACTTTGCTTTTATTTAGGTATTAACATGCAAATAATGCCAAGTAACTAACGATATTTAAAAAACAATATAAAATCGTGGTTATATTTGTTATTTTCAACTTTGTTACTTTTTTTTGTTTTTTGGTTTTTTCCCTATCTTACGTCTCTTTTAACAGTAATAGTATAAAAATTATTAAGAAAGATAACAAAAGGATAGATGATAGTTTGTTATTTTTGATTACATTTTTAATTGCATTACTTTTTTTTATCTTTTTTCATTTTATTTTTATACTTTGCTTTATTTAAATATTTACATCCAAATAATGCCAAGTAACATTAACAGTAACATTATAAAGATATTGAAAAAATAATATAAAATCGTGAATATATTTGTTATTTTCAACTTTATCACTTTTCTTGTTTTGCTTTTTGCTTTTTTCCTATCTTACGTTTCTTTTTACAGTAATAGTATAAAAATTATTAAGAAAGATAATAAAAGGATAGATGATAGTTTGTTATTTTTGGTTACCTTTATTATTGCAGTTTTTTCTTCTTCTCACCTTTATCTTTTCTCGTGTTCAGGTATTGGCCAGTCGCGAGAGTCTTGTCGAATCGATCGGAGAATCAGAATCGGACGATGCGAATCTTATGTCTCAAGTAAGTACATACTTGTAAAGATTTAGATATAAATATATATATATATATATATAGGACATCGTTGAAAAGAACGTCGACGTATAAAATACAAAGGTGATCTTGAAATCTCTGGAGAAAATAGACTGACCTATTTTTATTGAAATAAATAATTGAAAATGTGATTACGATAACGTTCCTATTTCCATTGGAAAACAAACAAACCAACCAAAAAATAAACGAATTGTTCGTATTGTTAAAAAGCAACCTTTATGTGTTTGAGGTTTATAATAAAAAAAAAATATATATATAAAAAAAGAAATCCCATTTGCACGTTCCACTACTTTTTTATTTTGTAATTAAAAGTATTTATAACACGATCCTCTTATAAATAAATTTCAGGAATTTTGCGACACGGACCCTTTGACCCTGGCCCAAGTACACGAGCACCTAGTTCGTAGTCCACCCCCTGCCTCCTGGCCACATTCAACGGCGTTTGATTTTTCCCGACATAATCAAAATTGTGGAACTCATAGGGGAAACGAGCAAGAGCTTTCGAGGAGTGAACCTTCTACGGATATAAGAGGTGAGCTTTAAAAAAAAAAAAAAAAAAAAAAAAAAAAATTAACAAAAATAAAATAAAGAAGAAAGAGAGAGTTTTTCTTTTTTTTTTTTAGGTTATAGAAAAATGTTCGATTTAATCTTCTTAAAATGTTTCTGATAACGATTTATTATTAAATTCTATTTCTTTATTTTTGTTGTTCTATTCTTTTATGAAAAAAATATGACAAAGTTTTTCTTCGTATGTGTGTATGTGTATGTTTACGTATAAGTATAGTGATAGTATGATATCAGTATGATTCATCGTTTCAAAAATATGATTTATTAATCATACGATGCAGGAAAAAGTTCTTCCCTTTGATATTATCGGCCGATCACTGGAATCATTATCTCCTTTAAATGCGGATTATCTAAAAACAGATTATAAAACTCGGGGGCGAGTTTTTGTGAAATGCCATCAAAATTTTATTACAATGACGTAAAAAGATGATATATCCGTGACCTTCTCGTTGTTTATAGTTGTGTTATGTATTATTTAAATAAAACGAAAGTGTGTGTGTTCCTCTCCTTTTTTTAATTGTCTGCTTTATATAAATAAATATTACATCTCTATTTCTCTCTCTCTCTCTCTCTTTCTTGTTCTTTTGTATATTTATTTTTAAAACCGTATAAACGATTAGTCGATACGTATTTAAGTAAATATATGTTCTTGATGTCATCTTGGGGTCATATCCTTTCCATTTTCATCCACATTGACTTTTCACCACCTTTTAAACTTTGCTTCTTCGATCGGTTTTACTCTTTTCCGAACGAGATACCATTTGCGAAAAAAGATATACCATTCTTAATCGTTTTCTTCTATCAATTTCAGATTCATATCTGATATGAACGTTTTTCTTTTATCGAACATTATCATACATTCTTTATTTTATTTTTTTTTTTTTTTTTTTTATCGAAAATTGTTATTATCTTATGATATTTTGTCTACGTAAAGAGAAAGATAAAGTAATGGAGAAGGGTGAGAAAAATACTTTTAGTTTGAATTATACGAAATAATAATAAAAGTAATTTATAATACATTTATTTATTATGTTTAATTATTACCAAGATTAATAAAAATTATTTTGTAGATTTTAATATTATAAAGTTGTAAATATTAAAGAGGGAGAAAGAAAGATAAAGTGAAAGAAAGGGGATAAGAGAAATACTTGTATTTCGTATTATACAAAATAATAATAAAAGTAATTTATAATACATTTATTTATTATGTTTAATTATTACCAAGATTAATAAAAATTATTTTGAAGATTTTAATATTACAAATTTGTAGTAAATATTTATTTAGCATGATAAATAATATAATAAAAGTTAATTTTATTTTTAAATTTATTATAATTAAATTTTACCGTTCAGGTAATTTATAATTTTAATTTATTAATTTTAAGCTGAAAATAATTATTTTAGAATTCCATATTAATTAAACATTTTTTACTCGTCATGGTGAACACTATAAGTCCTCAAAATATATCTCTCTCTCTCTCTCTCATACTTTGTTTCTGTTACCCTGTATAATTTTTATATATACAAAAATACTTACCTTTCGAAGATTGTAAAGAGAAAATAATAATAATCATTTAATATATTAATTAATTCAATTTTTTTTGTCTTTTTTTTTTTTACATTTGTTTCAGATCGTCACTCGCATACTTTCTCCCTGTTACACCCAACTCCGATAAGAAGTTTTTCGGAGGTACGTCGACTTCACAGATCAGCTGATGATAGCGTTCAATTGATGTCGAACGAATAAGACAAATTAAAAGATGATTAATTCATCGAGATTATGATTTTATTCGACACATCCGACTCGTCCTTAAATTGGATTGTATTTTCGAATGTTGTCGATCGACGAAGAAGTGAAGGAAGAAAAAATGGAAGAAGAAGAAAAATGAAAGGGTTGTGAAAAATCAATGGAAATTTTTCATCAACCTTGTATATCGACTTTTAAAAAAATGCTATGAAAGAAGGAAGCATTAATCGGTCGATTTTAATCTTCTTTTTTTTTTATCTAGTCATCATTACAGATAATTAATCTGAATGTTTAGTTAACCAAATCTTAATTATTACTTGTTGTTTATTTTTTGTTAGTTAAATACGATGTTTTTGAGATAAAGAGAACAATTATTATTACTTTTACTCAATCTTCTTGTTTCGTTGTCATTTTAATGTCATCGTATTTACACTAATTGGAGATTGTACGTTAAAATATTATTTCTATTATTTTCTATTCGTATAATTTATAGATACAATCTCGAGAAGAAAGAGAAAGTAATAAAGATAAAGAAAGAGGGATAATAGAAGACGTAAACAAAAATTTGTTGAAATCGTCAGGAAATAATCATATTTAATATCAATTGATATCAAAGATATTTGCATATATATGAAGAAAGTGATAAAGAGAAAGAGAAAGAGAAAGAGAAAGAAAAATCTTCAATTGCTTACTCCTTTCTCTACTTAATTTTCTTTTTTTTTTTTTTTTCAATAATTTGCGCTTTAGTTAGATTATTTTCCGACGGGTGAAAGAAAAATTAGCCGTCAGTCTTTCCTCGATAGTACCTTATAAATAAACTATACGAGTGATATTAAACGTTTTTTACGATACGGACGATTCCGTTATATCGTTCAAGGACAACAACAGCGATAAAACTTGTATCGTTTCTTTTTTTTGTTCTAATTATTAATTAATATTATTATTATTATTATTATTATTATTTTTGTTATAATTAATAAATAATTAACACCTTAAGGAACAATTTTGGCTCAACGTAATACAACGCCGCTTGAGTTAACTCGAGCGTGCTACTTAAGGGGTTAATTAATTGTTTAAACATTAACTCTTGTGCAAACAATAATTTTTATATTAGTTAATTAAAATAATCTTGATAGAGTTAATGAAACATCTTTTGTTGTTATCGTTGAAAATATTGTTCAAACATTTATCGCTGATATGCACAAGTTATTTATATACATACATACATATATGTAATATACGTATGTGAAGAAAAAACGGAAGGGTGAGAGAAAGAGAGGGAGGGGGAGAAAAAGTTGATTGCTAAATTATTTTTTACACGTTTCATTATTTTTACAAATGTTACGTTCATTGTCACTAGTCACGAATAATAATATAAAACCGTTATATAATTTCTATTAATTCATGTTTAATAATACATAATAATGTATGTTTGTTTTTGTTATTAGAATTTTTCTATTAGTAATAATAATTCATTGATCAGATTGTACTGTTACTGCACATAAAGAGAAAGAGAAAGAGAGAGAGAGAGAGAAAGAAAGAAAGAGAAAGCTTGTAACTAATGTTTGTTTCTTTAAAAATTCATATGAAACTTTCGAACTCTCGTCAGATTAAATGAGAAAGAAAGATAAAAGAACGATAAAAAAAAATATACACACACCTGCACGCACACGCACATAGTCAAATAAACATAGACATCTTTTATTGAACTATGATGAAGCGTACATCTAAATTGTACAAACAATGTTAATAACATTTGCGTGACTATAATTTATATAATAAATTGTTAAAGTAATCTTCTCTATAGAATTGAAAGAGGAAGATAAAATTAGAATGAATTTCAATGATTATATATGATAATTAAAATATGACAAATTGTTAATGTCATTTTCTATTAAAAAAAAAAAAAAAAATCTAAAGAAAATGGCATAATTAGAATTTTAAAACAATTCGATAATACATAAAGTGAATAATTATGAAATTAGTATAATGTCAACGGCCAAGCCACGTTGGATTACTAGTTTCCAACAGATCATTTAAAAGTCTAGCAACGTGGGCACGGTTAGTAAAATGTGAATGAGTGACTTGTTTGAAAAAAAACCGTGTGCTGTTGATTCCAGAAAAAAAAAGTGGTAAAAAATGCGACCTCCTGGATGGGTAGTATTGAATAAGAATGAGAAGTTGTTAAAGAAGTAAACTCAAACCTTTACAAAGGAAAGTAAAAAGACATCATTTTTCAATTCGAATGATTTATCTTTGTTTTCGTAGATGTACAATTTTGTTTATAATATAATAATATTGTAAAAAGAAGAAGAAGAAGAAGAAGAAGAAAAATTGAGAAAAAAAGACAATAGAATTGTCATTTTTTGTTTACTTGTGTATGAGATAAAGATAATAAGAGATTGAAAAGTTGTTGAAATTTTGAAAATATGATGACTAATAATAGCCACGTGATTCTCAGTGATTACAAAATATTTGATTACATTTATCTTTGTGTTTCTTAACGAGATAAAAAATATATATATATATTATATAATATATATTACCCGTAACATTTACAAGCACAAGTCAGTCAATATTTTAACGCGTACAGATATTATTTATTTGTTCATAACCAAAAAAAAAATACGTTGTGCATAAATACATAAATATTTAATACTTACATGCAACATACATCATAAATGTAATACACATTTTCTCTATGAGAAAATTTACGGCCGTTTAACTTGAAAGGCGAGAATTTTATTCGTGATGTAGAAAAATTAATAAGAAAGGAAAGAAAAATAATTAAACAAATAAATATGGTGGCCGTGTTGAGGAGAAACTATGACCGATTTGTTTTCAATTTATTTTTCTTTTTTTATGATTTTTTTTTTTTTATTTATCTAATAAATTTATTTAACTGAATAAAAGAAAAACAAAAAAAAAAAAGAAAAAACGAGAAAGGAAAGGAAAATACGCGAAGGAACTATGAGAATAAAAATATAAAATGGTAGATAAAATAAAAATCAAATAAAAAAAAAAATTGGAAAACGCGCGGAATCATAATGTCTTCCTTCGGACGGCCACTAAAGAAACGCCGTCTCATTTTGCACGGCTCCATTTTAGCAGGGTTTATACGAATATTCAAAGTAGTATCACATAAGAAAAATATAAAATGTGAATATATATA
>NW_015148990.1:190096-228231 GCF_001465965.1 Polistes dominula | reverse complement strand
TATATATATACATATATACGCACATTCATATATATATATAAATTAAAAAGTTATTAGAAGTCCAATTGACTTGGCCATTGAGAATTGAGATTAATTATATTATATGCCATTTATTATAATACATGTGTATATAATATATATGAACAAAAAAAAATATATATATATTATATTATTATTATATATATATATAAATATTTATACAGGGAAGGTGAAAGTTATGGGCTCACCGTTCAGCGGCTTTATTGTTTGCACTGCAAAAATAATCATAAATGTTTTTATTTTATGAAAAGACAAATAGATCATTCAATACGCCTAATTGATCACGTAAGTAAATTAATAAATATGTACATGTACTCATTGCATCGATAGTTCCTGAAAAATTACAAAAGTATAATACATACTCGAGATATTAGTGATATTATCTGATACTGTACAATGAGCCTTTAACTAAATCTGTCCTGTATGAGAATAGATGAATTAGAATTTTCAAGATAATTATAATCATTTAAAGAAAGATGATGGATTGCGGAGAGATAATAAAAGGGAAACGAGTTTGATTATACTAATTCATTTGTCATAAATCGAGATGATTCGACGTTTCTACGTTGACGACAATTTTTTTAACGATTATACGTTGTTTCAATGTGATTTAATATTTTATACGAGAACTAACGCCTTGGATTACCACATCAATGACATTAATTTTGAAAAAAAAAAAAAAAAAAGAGAATTGACCGAGTTTTAGAAAATAAAAAATTAAAAATTAACATTTTAAAATTTGTAACCTTTGATAGAGAAGAAGCATAAATATAGCTTGACTGATCTCCGAAGCATTTACTCGCAAAAACACCGATACGTCTGTTAAATCTACTTATAGACGAATGTTTAAAAGATAAGAATTTTATCTTACCGCTATCTAACGGCCTATACAAGCCTCAATTTCGATAGATAAGAATATGTACATTAAAAAAAAAAAAAAAAAGAGAGAAAAAGGAAAAAGATTATTCGCAAGGTGCTCTGTGTAATGAACTTATTACAACACGTTAGACATTTATTTACGCAACGCAATTTCGAATTATATTTGTGATGTGTACTAAATCGATCAACCCACTAGCATCATCAACTTTACCGTATCATAATATTATTCACGTAATCTCACGTTCTGTAAATTTCGCCAATCATTAAGAAGAAAAGGAAAAAAAAAATAGGAGATAAACGAATGAATGCATACTCGTTCAAGACGCACACGCACAAATGATGATCGAATGGCGTTTTTGTGACTGCACTTTGAAATTACGATCTTTAGATGTGTACGTTGTTTTTCAATAAATATAAAATATATTTGTGTTACCGTAAAGAGATACACATAACACACACACACACATACACAAAATAAGCAAAGCCTTAACGTTTTACCATTAGTGCTTGGATGTTCATTTATGAACGTATTTAGTAGTAAAAGGAACAAATTTACGTTAAATGAAAATAGTAAGTTTTAATAATTAAGTTTGTTAAAATTAATCAATGGATTGATATATTATATATAATATAATTTTAACTATTTAGATATTAATAAATTTAATTAATATCCATTGCTTTCATTTATTTGAATATATTCAAATAGAAAATCATTTTTTTGTGTCAAAGAATAGAAATATTCAACAATTCATATACTATTCCCGTTTAAATTATCAGGAAGCATAGATAAATAAATATTTTATTGTATATTCTAACAAAAAGAAAAAAAAAGAAACTAATAGTTAAAACGCTGGCTGGAAGCCGCTTGGGTTTTTTTTTTAAATTCGTTTTTCTTTTGTCGTAATGTTATCATATAAAATCAAGATATCGTTAATAAGATTTGTATCATTCTTCACATAAAGTTAGTATCTCTGAATTCTAGGGAAAAGATTTGTCATTCGAGTGACGTTAATTCTATCATATCCAATCAATCTTTTGAAATAAAAGAATCCGTAAAAGATTTTAAATTTCCCGCAATTTTCCAACATCAAAGATGTCTCTCAAGAGAATATTTCCTGAACGCGGCAGCTACAAGTAAGTTTATTAAGACTTTTTTTTATATGCATCTTTTTATTTATATTTTATTGCACGAGAAAGAGAATAAGATAGGAGGAGAAAGGAAAAAATAAATGAAAAAAAATACATTTTCGATTTATATCATCAGAGTATCATCGCCAAACAATTCAACGCAAATGGCTGAGATCAAGAGGACCGAACACGAGGAACCCAGTGAAGTTCAGTACGAAACAACGATGGCTACTACGTCGCTAATGCCGTCCTCTTCGTTACCGACTCTTTCATCAACACCAATGCAACAAAATCAAAATATAGGTTATGATGTAATTGATACTGCACCAACAAATGCAAGTACAACTTTTCAAAATTCACATTGGGAAAACCAAAGGAGTTATAAGAAAGTTGAATTCGATATCGACTCTGGAAGTCAATTATCGAAAGATAATAAATGCGATAAATGTCTTATTAATTGTCTTTATTATACGCATGAATGTTGTGACTGTATCATTTTATGACGATTCTTCTTTTTTATTTTTTGTTTTTTGTTTAGAAAAGAAATAATTAAAGATCTATGAGATAAGAAATTAATTTAAGAAATGCTTTAAACACACATAAAGAATGATATAGATTATATTGTATTTTCACATTATGAAATAAAAACTTTGTTATATGAAAAACATATAAAATATGTATATACTTGCATATGCTTTAAAAGTCCATTTTCATGATAAGTAACGTGAAATGTAAGTATAGATTGCTTGAGTTCTTAAATTTGCACATAAAACTAGTTACTTTTAATAGCTTTCTACTTGTTTCACTATATTACAATGATGATATTGTTTAAAATTTACAATAATTATTCATACAACAAATACTTTCTTCGCGTACTAACATAAGCAAAAGATGCTAAATTTGTCTTCTTTTTATAAGCAGATTATTCTATTCCTTCTGTACGTTCATTGGTCACTTCATCATCGCCTGATTGGTCAGTCCGCATCACGTGTACATTCTATCGGTGCTTTCCGATGGTCTTCTTTGTTTTAATGTTTCATCAATATTGCCCTAAGTAAATTAGCTATTTTAAATAGATATTCATGATAAATATATATATATAAATATTTGTAATGAAAATATATAAAAAGAAATTCAAAGATATTTTTATTGATTTTGACTATTAAATTTGATTGAAATTTGAAATTTTAATTTTTTAAATTATTTGATATATATTGCAAGTACACAATTGTCATCTAGATGTCTCATTGGTTCTTGTAACTATAAGTACATTAATAAAAAAAAGTATTGCCAACTGTGATAAATATACTTCATGTATAATCGAAATGTCGTGAGTATTGCCATAAAGCTAGAAGCGGGATATTTATCAAATTCATAATATATCGGATATATACTAAATAAATCTAATATAGTTTATCTATTAAGTGTTTAAGAATTATAGTATCTTTCGAAAAAAAGTATTAGCGCTGTTTTTAAAACTGTAATCATGTCGGACGAAAAGAAGGTAACGCTTTATAACCTTCAAAAATGTCACTGTTTACAGTGGCATAAGGTTAAGTAGTTTAATGAACAACCGCTCTTTCTTTTACAGGAGACAAAAACTGAATCAGAACATATAAATTTAAAAGTTTTAGGCCAGGACAATGCAGTAGTTCAGTTTAAAATTAAGAAGCACACACCTCTTCGAAAATTAATGAATGCTTACTGTGATCGAGTAGTAAGTTAAAAATTTTTTTATTTATAATTAATTGTGTTTTTTAGTATTATGTATATAGTTTAACGATAAAATGATATTTGTATTATCTTATAGGGCTTGGCAATAGCGGCTGTAAGATTTAGATTCGATGGACAACCTATAAATGAGTTGGACACACCGACGAGTCTTGAAATGGAAGAAGGAGATACAATAGAAGTGTATCAACAACAAACAGGAGGAACGTGTTGAGGTTAAGAATTTATTGATACACAACAGAAAAGTTTACAAACGGACTAAAAGAAAATTTATCGTTCCAGTGTATATCTTTCATAAGAGATGTTAGTGCTATCTTTTCACATGTGACCGTCTTGGTCATATGCTTCTTATTACAGTGTTCTCTAAGAGGGTACATACATTACATTACTTTTATAATATCTTTGGCATATTTTTTATTATTATTTACGTTAATGAACATTAACTAATAAACTTTGTCTATTAAATTTCAAAGTGTAAGATAAGAATTTGATTTTTTATTTAATATATGTTTTGAACATTTATTAATTTACGCAAATGTTTTATATGTTAGAACATTGAACGTATAATTGTTTAATTATTATTTGATAATATATCAAAAAGCTACTTTTTTAGGTATACATTTTAACAACGTATTGCAAAAACAAAATGTTATATACCATTATGTAAGCAGACAAGTTTTTATGAAACAGAAGTCTTTGTATATGTGAACATTTTCAGGACAATTTTCTCTACAGTGTAATAATATACGTTTTAAATAATAAATTTTTATTTGTAAATATTTTGTTTTTGTATTTAACGAGGTGTACAGGAACACAACTAAGGAATATTATTTTAATATCGAAAGTCATCGTATATTTAAGATCATTTAAACGTCCTTTGCATTTTATAATTAAATGTTTTGTCAAATTAATGTTATTTTATAAATTAACAAGAATAAACACTGTATTATCTTTTTTATAAATATTTTCATTCATTCAAATTTCTATTGCGTGTATGAACCAATGTATGTATGGATGCGTTATCTTCTAGGATTGCAAATAATATTTTAAATACTATTTTATTATAGAAGATATAAATTATCTTATCCCCTTTAAAGACTATGTTATAATATATTATAAAATTATGCGATCAAAATATTTAAATTACATATATAAATTAATAAATTTGTATAGAAAAATTTATCAAATTAAATGAAGAAAAAATAATAATTAATTCAATAATTATTTTCATATTTTAACCTTGATAGTTTACTAATATAATTCTATGTAAATATGTACAATAGATTTGAAATATAGTATCGTGTAGTAAGCATTTGTAACTGTAGATAGCGCAACTGATCTTTCTTGCATTAGTGCACGATACGCTATCATTTTCATTTCAAATCATATAATTATATATAATTATTTTACATATTATTCATTTCGTGAGTGCAAATAATATTTATTTTATTACATCGTTATTTTTGTATTTGAAAAAAAAAAACAAATTCTATTTGAGAAAATTAATGAGAGATATAAAATCTACTACCTTCTTTCACCGTATGTATTACATTCCTAATTTTCTTTCATATATTATATATAATATATGATTTTTCTCTAGATCTATAGTCTATAGTTTATTCTACAGTCACAGTTAATAAATGTGAATTTTTTGAAAATCTAGATAAATAAGACAATAGATATTGGAAAGGTAGACACATTCTTTCTATTCACATAAAGACCTATTTACGAAACGTCATATAGAATTTTTCCGGACCTACGTGGATTAATATAATGTTGATGTTCTTGTATTTAAATTAGTACATATGATATGTTTAATATTCAACAAACCATGGTAGAACCTATGCAAGTTGATGTTCCGGCAGAAGATAATGATAATGCCGAAGAAGAACCCTTTATCGTTGAAAATCCAACATTGGTATGTGCTAACAATAAAGATAACCTTAAAAATTTATTTCGAAATTTTATTATTATATTTTCGTTACAAAGATAGCCGTCATTGATACGAGATTAATTGAAAATTTAATATTTTTGATAATTTTGTATTCTAAATTTTGTTGTATAATTATTTATTTATTGATCAATAAAATTATTCAATATTGATTATGTTATATACTTATTTTCAGGATTTGGAAGTTTATGCCAACAGTTATACCGGTCTTGCCAGATTATATAGGCTCGTCTACATAGCAGATCATTGTCCTGTATTAAAAGTAGAAGCATTGAAGATGGCAATATCTTATGTGATGACTACTTATAATGTTAATCTTTATACAAATTTACATAAAAAGCTTCTCCAATGTACTAGTACACCTGGACTACCTGATATTGCTGCCCAATCAACTTCTCAAGATATGTTAACAGTAGATCAAATGTGGCTAGAATCTCGTACTAAAAAGGCTGCTTTAAAATTAGAGAAATTTGATACAGATCTCAAAAATTATAAAAGTAATTCGATTAAAGAAAGCATAAGAAGAGGTCATGATGATTTAGGAGATCATTACTTGGATTGTGGCGATCTTGTCAATGCTTTAAAATGTTATTCCAGAGCACGAGATTATTGTACCAGTGGTAAACACGTTGTTAATATGTGCTTGAATGTAATTAAGGTTTCGGTTTATTTACAAAATTGGTCACATGTACTTAGCTACGTAACCAAGGCCGAAAGTACACCAGATTTTCCAGATATTCATAGCAAAGACAGTGGTCAAACTATATTAACTAAATTAAAGGTTGCTGCTGGATTAGCTGAATTAGCTACAAGACAATATAAAATGGCTGCTAAACATTTTCTTCAGGCATCATTAGATCATTGCGACTGTCCTGATTTACTTTCACCTGGAAACGTAGCACTTTATGGAGGCCTTTGTGCATTGGCTACTTTTGATAGACACGAGTTACAAAAACAAGTTATATTCAGTAGTTCATTCAAATTATTTCTTGAACTTGAACCACAACTAAGAGATATTATTTTTAAATTTTATGAATCAAAATATGCGTCTTGTTTAAAACTACTTGATGAGATAAAGGATAATATACTTCTAGATATTTATATAGCACCACATGTAAATGTTTTATACACACAAATTCGTAATAGAGCATTGATCCAGTACTTTAGTCCATATCTAAGCGCTGATATGAGACGAATGGCAACTGCATTTAATAGAACAGTTCCCGAATTAGAAGATGAATTGATGCAACTTATTCTCGATGGACAAATTCAAGCTCGTATTGATTCTCATAACAAGGTAATTATAAGAGGTATTAATGAGAGAAACATCATCGTTTTTATCTAATTATTATTATTTTAGATTTTATATGCCAAGGATGTAGATCAACGGAGTACAACATTTGAAAAATCAGTTTATTTTGGTAAAGAATATCAGAGACGTACACGTATGTTAATTTTGAGAGCTGCTATGTTAAAGAAACAAATTCATGTAAAGGTAATTATAATCTTCTTTCTCGTGTTTATTTCTTAAGTATAATATTATTTTTATTATCTACAATACATACATACTTAATACAAAATTCATTTGTATAGAGTCCGCAACGTGATAATACGCAAGGAGGAGAAATGTCTGTTGCACCCGCAAATAGCAGTTTAGCTCAAAGAAATTAAAATACTCTATATCTGTTCAGATCCTTATTGGTTTACTTCTATATGCATATTGAATTTTTCTGGTCAGCTAAGATATAATGTAACTTGTTATAATTATATTCAATGATTTTATGCCAGTGTACCTAAATTTTCAAAATAAATAATGTATATAAATAGTATCATATTATATGCAAGATCTGGCCAAATAACATGCACATACCGGGTCTCCCAGCATATTCAACACTTGGGAAATTCTATTCATTTTAAATAGTAGAAAAGTATTATTATTAAAAATTGTTTGTTGTTAGAAGGCGAATGCCGAATACAGACATTTGTTCAAAGCCATACTTATTAAGATTTCAGATTGTCGATCTTTTTGCCGTAGTAATAAAAGTTAAAGAAGTACAAGAAATTCTTAAATGACTTTGACGTGATCTTGAGGAAAATCTGAAAATAATGGGATACGTTATTAGTGATGAATTAAATTTATTGAATATTAATAAATAAGATTCTTGAGAGGTTTGTTATTTTTGTGAAAAGATGGAATTCTTGAGTGAAGCAGAAAAAATGGTATGATTCTAATTTATGATGACATTAAAAAAAGTAGTAGAGCTTCCAAGTTTATTTGATCTTACTCCATTACATATTTTTTTGTTCAAAGCACCTAAGAACATTTTTATCAATACTATTTGTTTCTATTATTAAAAATAAGCGAGATATTCAAGGTGGTGGTTGAGTTAACTGGGACATCTGGTATATAAGCTGACATAAGATTGTGAAAAATTAAAATAAAATGTTTCTATCCGTAGCTTCGTTTTCGAAAAAAATCAAGCTTGAAACATTTGTTCAGTTTGAATTTAAAAATAATTTGTATTAAATATAATTCATTCGTTTGTATTTTTAAAGTATATACACTTGTGTTGTACTTTTTATTGTGATATATATGCGTTGAAATAATGTAGCGATAGATAATTTGATTCAAAACTAAGATATAAAATAAATATTAAAAATAATACATTTTTTAAATTTCGTATAATATAATAACTAAATCTTTGTATGAAGTATAATCAACATGTTTTGATTAGTGAAGCCAGATCGCGGAACATTTCTACCCCTTCTCTCGAGCTCAGCACGCCTCGCACACAACAAAATTTACGTATTGGTGTGTCGGAATCCGAAAGAAGCCGAGGGAAGCCGAGATAGCTGCGCGACAGAGGAGAAATAATACCCCCACCACGCGCCGCGGAGAAATACATGGACACAACACATTTGAACAATGTGTAAAACAATGTATAAAACAATGTATAAAACAATGTGTCTGTGTCCATGTATTTCTCCGCGGCGTGTGGTGGGGGTATTATTTCTTCTCTGTCGCGCAGCTATCTCGGCTTCCTTCGGCTTCTTTCGGTTTCCCGACACACCGACACGTAAATTTTGTTGTGTGCGAGGCGTGCTGGGCTCGAGAGAAGGGGTAGAAATGTTCCGCGATTTGGCTTCACTGGTTTTGATATAACCAATTAGAGAAGAGAACATTCTTCCCCTTATTTCTCACTTATCGATATCTATCGAAGTTAGAAGTATTGCATAAACCTGAAGTTGGTTAACACGTGTGAGGTTGGAGAACAAATATTAAAAATTATTGTTAAAAAAGATTCGTATAATAATTTTTAAATCATGTCAAATTTAATGGACAGTTCTCTTGACAGTACTCCTCTTGACGATGATATCAAACCAAAAAAAACTGATACCGAATTACAAGAATTTTTAACCATTCAAGAAGAGACGGCGCGATTTAATGCTCAGGTAGTTAGAATGTTAATTGCTTTATACTTTATTTATTGTTTTATTTAGTATTGAATTTTTAAATGACAATATAAATGCCAATTATATATTTATCTTTCTTATATTATTAATATTAAACATAGTGATGCTTCATGTATACCTATTTCTACCAAGATTGGTCAAATAATTCATCTTCAGAGTCATTTACAATATTTATAGCAAAAAATATAACATTTGTGCAATAAGAATTTTGGATTCAAAATAAAAAACTATAACTTGTAAAAAATTCTGCTAGAAAGTTTAAAAAAGGTTATTTGATCCATCATGGTAGTTTCACAATTAATATTTTATGTAATTAGTAATGTGCATGTTTTTTGAATGAAAACAAGGTCATATATAAGCTTGTACTAATCTCTAATGGTATTTATTTTAGATTCATGAGTTTAATGAATTGTGTTGGGATAAATGCGTTGATAAACCAGGAAATAAATTGGACAGTCGGACAGAAACATGTTTAAATAATTGTGTGGACAGATTTATTGATGTTTCATTACTCATTACTTCCCGGTTTGCTCAGTTGTTACAAAAATCTGGTGGAATATAGAATGCATTTTATTTCGTGTATATCTATACATTTATATACATTTTAATAATGAAGTTATTTAATGTATATTAAATTGTAATTTAGGTATATGATAAATATTTTTGAATGACCTAAACTATCTATAATTTTCGTTCTTAGGAATCAGTTCTTACCGGTAATTAATAATATTGTTATCAAATAAAAACAATGAATTGATAAAAGTAAAATAAAATATATATCAAATTTATTAACGTTGAATGAACAGTGTAATATTATCCTATTAACTTACGTAATTATTTTACACAATATGACACGAATTAGCATTTAGCATAAAAATGTAATATTTTTGTCAAGTTGAAAGAATAGAATTTAAATATGATATAAAATTTTGTTTTATATTACAATGTTTAAATTACAATAAATATAGATTATACATACAGTGAACATATTTTTGAAATAATTCAAATAAATGTATTTTGTTATATATATATATATATCTTATTTAATATATATTAGATTATTTTCAAATTATATACATATAGGTCTTTGTGGAAGGCACATGTTATAGAACGAATCTCTTCTCCAAAAATCTTTACTTTTCCATCCACACCATCCTTTGTTTATTATAGTGCTTAACTTGTCAGGACCAGTATAATGTGGATCTAAAATTAAAAATTTAACTTCTCCGGTAGATTCATTATAATTAATTCCTAAAATTGTGTGAGCTAATACTCCACCGCCTATGAGAAAATAACAAAACAAAACACATAAAAATGTAGATTTGAATTAAATTCAAATAATTCAATTGATCACTTGTTACCAATCTTACCAATCATAATTGGTGTTCCTTGTGTATCGAAATGATTCGCAATAGCTGAAGCAAAAGTTGATATTTCTTCTCCATTTGTAGCACATAATACACTGATATTAACTCCAAGAAGAGTTTCTAGAACAAAACCTACTTCGGTTGAGCCAATCCATTCTTTACTACCTATAAAGTTAGATGATTTATCACCTATATCAACTAGACACTTTTGTATTTCTTTGTGAGACGGAATTGGAATATTGGTATATCCTTGTAATCTATAACGTTTATATGTTAATAACTTGCATCATAATATCATAAGTTTTATAGAAAATTATTTAATATCTTACCTATACCAAGATACAATAGTTTGAAGTGATCTATAAGCACATCCCCATCCATTATCATCAAAATCATTTTGCATATAATGATGATACGAATATAATCCATATACAATACTTGTTTTGCCATCTTAATGAAAAAGATTAATATTTAATATAATATTCTATTTTTTTTTTATAGAATAAACATTTTGATTATAAAGACAAAGTTAAAGACACATACCTTTAATGCTTGGAATAGACTCGTGAGGATTTATAATCAAATGATTGTTTTGTAAATCGTTAGAAAACTGTACACTGTTTGTACGTCGGAAGTAAGGTCTTGTTAAATCTAATGCCAATGTTGTGTGCAATTGTTTTATGCATGGAACTATAAAAAAGATTTGTGTTATATTTTTATATATATATAAGGTGTTCTGTAATTCATAGTATAAGCGAGTAGATATTTGTTAATGTTTTAAACTTATTTTTCTTTAAAACAAAGCTTTATATGAAAACATTGTATTTTACATTTTTAGAATCATAAAATCATCCTTTGCTCGCTTGTACCATTAATTACAGGATAGTCTGTATTTTTTTTTTTTTTAAATAAATTATCTTACTCATTTTATCGTCATCCCATCCATTTATATAAGGCACTGTTAATACATGTCCAAGTTTTTGTGGTTTAAAATAAAACCACTCCAGTGGGATTTTACAATTTTCGCAGATAGAAGGTTTTGATTTCCATAATTCTATTATAACATTTACATATTGACATATAGATTTGATTAACGCTTTATGTAATTCTATAGAAATTGGACGACGATCGATTAAAATTAATCTGTCAATATTAAATGTATATTCTATACTATCAAATGCACCTGTAATATATCCAAAAAAATATGAAACTTATTGTAAATTGATTATAAAATATTATCAATATTATAGTTTTTTAAGAACGAAATGTTACTTACGTTTTGTTTGATGTAATACTGGAGCATGCTCGCATACATTATAAGATTCTTGTTTAGATATTTGTATTAAAGCATTTGCATTTATTGCGTTCTAGCAATGAAAAAAAAGTATTATTTAATAAAAAATTAAATAGATTTAAAATATAATAAGATTTTTAATATATTTTGTACTAACTATGCTATGTATGGATCCATCATTCGTCTTCGAAACGTTAAGAAGTTCTTTGAGTTTTGCATTTTCTACATTATCATCTTTATCATTATTAAAAAGGTAGATTTTCTTGGATGGAAAGTAAAATGCTACTTTTCCAGATGATATCTTATTTCAATAATAGTATCATTATTTTGAAATAATAATTATCAATAATTTATAACAATATATATATATATATAGATTTGATAATAATTAATATATTTAGGTAAGACTTACATGTTCATTAATCTTTTTCAACGTATCCAACATTTGATTACTTTCACTGATTACTGGTATACCCAATTGTATTCTGATGTATGCGAATTGTTCTTCCAATTGATTTTCATTAATTATCTCGATATTAAGTAATTTATCTAATCCTTCATTGTTATTAAAAAACCATTCTATTTTCTTAATATCAGGCGAATACTTTAGAATAATCTTGTTCTTCAAATATAAATTATGATTATTTCAAAACAATACTTGTAGTAAACAATTACAAAGGTAGGTTGAAAAATGTTGAGCTTCAACAAAGAATTAAAACTTTTCTTTTGAAACAAAAATTTGTTTGACCAAATATTTGATTTACAACTTTTCAACCTACCCATTTTATTTCTTTTTCATTTATTATAAAATGACGTTATACTTACGTTTACAGGATCAGGAACGTTTTCTTCGATTTCTCCAGTATACAATAATCCACAAGGATTTACATTAGTAGGTAAAAAACTTTCAAATGATAGAATATTAAAAACGTCATCACTATCATTATCAATACTAAATGTTATAATTGTTAATGTATCATTATGTGTTATTCCATATAACCGACCAGTAGTTTGAGTAGTTAAAGTATTTAATCTCTAAAAGAAATAATATATTATAAATTAATCATTCTTAAATATGTTTTATACAATAAATTTGTTAATTTAAGATTTTCAATATTATTTTTTGATCATAGAAAATTATATGTATATTATTTATATGTTTTTTTTTTTTTTACTATCAAATTGGAGCGGAGTAAATCTGTAACTATCCGAAGGAAGCATGCTCTCTGTGTTCGTATTTTTTTTTTTTTTTTTTTATATTACCTCTACGATCTTAGATAAAACCTGAATTTTCGGCTGCATTTTTATCAAATCAAATCACAATAATTATATTATCAAAAATTGTGCAATAATTTTCAAATCATACTGCCGTATGGAATATTCATTAGGTTAAACGTGGTAACTTTTGGTTTGTGCATTCGTGAATTTAGATAAATTTTTTATATGACGTTAATCAAACAACTGTTTGTAATGATTTAAACGAGAACTTAAAAAAATCCTTAAAGGATATTTAACCAATTGGGTATTTAAACAACGGAATATCAATTTTTTTTGTGCTCACTAACATAAGTATAGTGTTTTAAAATATGGATCCTTTAATACTACGAGAAACTTCATACAGTGCCATCTAGAAGTTTGTGAAGTAAATAAGTTTATTGTAATTATCGTGTGTCGGTAACAATTAAAAATTTTTAACTGATTTAAAATTATATTCATTTGTACAATCATTTTTTTTGCGATATACTCACACAAGCACATGATAAGAATAAACAGAATACGGTAAATAATAATTTATAAAACTTAATTCGTTTATTAACTTATGAACTCTAATCTAAGCAATAAGAAGAAACATGTGTGCATATCACACAAGTTAGAAGTGAAACCTTCAAAAAAACAAATTTCGAGGATAATTTATTATATACTATTATTATAATATTATTTATACTTTTAATTTGTAATTATTTATTTAATTATTAATTTAAAATATAAAAATTCGCTCCTGTTTGTATGCAACCTTTCAAACACACTTTGAAAATGTTGCTTGCGAGCGCCATCTACTGGGACGGAATTTTTTTGCAGTCAAAACTGTTTATACAGGTATGTATGACGGGTTGCCTATATTTCGGGCAGAAAAAATTCCGTCCCGACAGATGGCGCTCGCAAGCAACATTTTCGAAGTGTGTCTGGAGGGTTGTATTCATACAGGCGCGCATTTTTATAAAAATTACAAAGAATGTAAATAATGAAACATTTTAAATAAATGTTTGCAAATTAAATATTTTTATAAATAATGATGATTTATAAATAATGATATGTTTGTCTCTTTTTCTCTTCTTACGTAGTATTAAGGCCGTTTCTTTCCCCCACTACATTCTGGATTTGTTTTTCCACTACATCACCGCATTTCATTTTTTCAAATCACACCCATTCTAAAGAAGTTTTCACTTGAAAAAAGAAAAAAATCCAAGTAGTTTATATTTGTTTAATTTAAAACTCGTGTATCGATTATTAAGTTATGTGATTTATATAAATGCACGTTTTAAATGAAAATATTTATATTACCAAACTAAACCTGATGAAGATATTTATGTGTAGACACATATAACTGAAAAGATATCTAAGGAATATTCGTATATTATATTTGTAGCATTATGAAGTTTAAAAGTTTCATGCTCAGGGCATCAAGTACTGGAAAACATCAGAGATTACTTAAATAAGTCATATTATTTTTCTATATCTTTGCGAAATGTTATTACATTGCCTTAGGTATTGCAAACTAAGCGTGAAATTCGATTAAATTTAGAGTTATCGTGATATCATAAGGTACACAAGATATTTCTCAACTCGGCGGTCAATTGTGAATTCGATCGGCCCCGTGGCTCTCGGCTATAATTTTTGTTCACTGGCAATATAACATCAGCACGAAGGATAAGCTTGCCTGTGATAAAATTCACGATATATAGTATGTATATATATATATATAGTATATATATAGTAGTAGCCAGAGTTTTAATCAAATTTGCACGAATACAATGGGCAACAGAGAGATATAAATAAAATTTTGGCAATAATATCGACGAGATAACATCGCTTTACAATTGTACGATGAAAACAATAACAAAACAAACAAAAATTGGATCTTTTATTCTATTTTATTCGTACGTATATTTTTACGATAGTAACAGACAAAAAAAAAAAAGACTAATAAAAATTGACAGTTTATTTTTCCATTTCAATAAATAAAATATAAGTAATTTTTTTGTCTCATTCGAGGAATATTAAGAAAAAAAAAAAACAAAAACAAAGATTTAGATAGATTTTAGATAAAAAATAATTTCAATCAAATAAATCAATTAGAATAAAAAAAAAAAAGGTATGAATATCATACAAATTAAAAGTTTCGTAATTAACACAATTGAATTTTTGAAAATTCATATTATGGGACATTTAAACATATTATATTTGTGAATAAATGATGATAAGATTGTTTCTGTATTAATTTTAAATATACATTAAAAATACTCGATGAATAGCAAGTGTTGTTAATTACATTTTATAGAAAACATTATTATCATAAGCACAATGATAATAATCATAATGACGAATCCATCATGTTTGATATTCTTAATAAATGGTAAACAATTTGATAATGGTCAGTTTTCTCATAAGTTCCTTTGAAGGATAGAAATTTGGTGCATTTGGTATTGTTTTATGGGTCAACAGTGATACACGAATAAGCTTGAAAGCCAAATCTGTGATTCTACTTACTAAATGTAAATTTGTAGAAATGTATATATGAGTGAACGATAAAGAGAGATAGATATAGAGATAGAGATAGAGATAGAGATAGATAGATAGATAGAAAGAGAGAGCACGAATGAAGGAACGGGGGGAAGGAGAGAGAAGAGGATAAGTGACTTTGGAAGTTGAAGCTCACATAACGGATGTACAATGTTGAGAACGTAGAAGTGCGAACCTATGCCACAAGGTTTACGTTGTGTTCTCTATGTTCATAGAATGAAACAACTTCGGAAGCTCTGTCTGATATCTCGTCTATGAACTATCCTTCCCTTACTTGCTCTTAACTTGGCTAATTTTGTATTAGAACTCATCTCACATTTGCGTTTAAAGTGAGTGAGAGAGAGAGAGAGAGAGAGAGAGAGAGAAAGAGAGAGAACACATTTGTTTGAAGACGACCACTTTCAGTTAATCCTTCCTTCCCTATCTTTCTTTCTCTCTTTCTCTAACTTCATATCTTTCTTGCTCTCTCTCTCTCTCTCTCTCTTTAAGGTGTTTCGAAATTCCTTATCGTGTTTAAAGGAATTAGATCGGCGTACTAGACATTATTTCGACTTCCTAACCAAGATAACTTCTCTTACAATTAGTATGCTCATTCCGAGACTGTATCGTCGTTTTCTCATCGTTGTTTCCCTTGAATGTCAACCCACTTATTTCCTTTATCAACATCTTATCCTTATCTTTAATTATTTACCTACTTAATTTTCATTAATGTTTTTTTTGTAATATTAGCCCATTGAAACTGATCAAGAACGTTTAAGTTATTATTTGTTATGAATTATTTATGAAAAGTATAATTTTTCTTTTATTTATTTGTGAGTGTAAATGTTAAATGTATTTTATGGGATTTTCAAAAATTAAATAATTGAAAAGCATTAAAATATTGTTCATTTGTTGTACTTAGGATTGTCAAAAAATGAAAGCGTCAAAGGTTTATAAGGTTTTCAAAAAATAAGATTTTATAGATGAAAAATATTTCATGTGTTCATTTAAAAAATTAAAATTCAGTAGTATTATTATTATCGACGGTATCTATTACGAAGTCGGTTACTTATCGACATATGTCGGTAAATGAAGTAAACTACTTATCGACGTAGGTTGATAAAAATCAGATGATAAATTATCGACGTATTTAAATCTGTGATTATCAATAGGAGATAGCCACATGTATTAAAGAATATAAGAGTATATAGAATCATGCAAGATCACTTCTCGTGTAAAAAAATCATCTTAGGGCGATTGTAGATAGAATATTATATTCTTTGATATTATTGTACTGTTTTTGGATAGTTTGTACCGTCATCACGTTAAGTACCTACTATCGCCCACTGGTGGTTTTTGTGCTAACTAAGATGATGTTTTTACACGAAAAGTAGTCTTGTGAGTGTGGTCTTTTAATTTTTTGTGTGGATATACTATTTTCGATATATTTGACAATCCTCAATGGAATAGAAAACCAATTAATGGTTTTTTAAAAATAATTACATTAAATGTAAAAAAAATAATTAATCACTGTCCAATGTTCTTATTTATAATAATTTAAATTTTGTCAGGAGATTCGTTATAATATTAATTATTAGTTGTATACACACACACACACTCATATATATTAGGTCTAGCAAAAAATTCTGTCCATTTTTAAAATAAAATAAAATAAAATAATAAATTATTCATAATTTGAACAATGAATTAATTGAATTACCTTTAAACTCTTGCCAATATGGTGGCAATTTGTATATTCCATTTTAGGAAATGGGGCCTTACCCCTAGTGACGAAAAATTGAACTAATGTTTGTTTGAACGGACAGAATTTTTCGATAGACCTAATGTATATTGATAAAATGATTTTATAAGGATATCCCGTATAGGATTTTGTTGAAATAGCATGTAAATAAAATATTGACTCGGAAAAAGAGAGAAGTTGGTTTGTCTTTGTATTTGCCGTGTGTGTGCATACCTAACATTTGGGTACCTAGCCGTGCTTTCACTTCCGGACGATCGTCGAGGGAAACACGTTGTCAAATATTCGGAAGGCCTCTCACGAGAACCATTTCTCTTTGGTGGCTAACTTTGCATTCTTTGGGTTCGCCTATCGGTTTCTTTCGCATTCCTAAAGAAAACCAGCTTACGTGAATAGCGGCGATTTCGATGGTTCGCTTGACCCTAGAAAGAAAAGAAAAGAAAAGAAAAGAAAGGAAAAAGAAAGGAAGAAGATGAAGAGAAAGAAAATCGAAAAAGAGAGAGAAAGTTCATTTTACTAAATCTAACTCTCGTTCTCTCTCTCTTTTTCTCTCTTTCTTTTTCATCCTTTTTTGGAATATTTGAAATTTTTCAATGGCGGAAAATCGTAGTTCCGTTCGACATGCACTTTTTCTTCTCTTCTCTATCCGTGTTGGTTTCACTGCTGAACGATAAGACCTTCTATCTTCAAAATCGGATAAAATCCCTGCCTTTCTCTTTTTCAACCGTTTTTTTTCTTCTTTTTATTTTTCCAAGGAAATCATCTCGCATCACTGAATGTACTTGTGGATAGAGTACAAAAATGTAGAAAAACACACACACACACATACACATACACAGAGTTTACATCAAAGAATAAAAATTGATCTTCCTTTTATCTAAAATATCTTATTATTTAAATAGAATCAAAAGAAGAAATGGTATAATATGTCGATAAAAAAATATTGATATTCAAATAAAATGATTAAAAAGTTTCAAAAGATTTAATTAATTTAATATAATTATATAATATCATTTGATAATTCATTAATATTGTGTATCAACTATTTCAAGTTAAAGAATAAGAAAACACGTTCGTGTGTGAAATCGAATCGTTATTAGAGATCGATTATTCGTAGAATCAAACTACTACTCTCTCCCCCTTTCTTTCCCTTTCTCTCTAAACTCACGTCAAATTTCGTTTGGCCGATTCCGTAATGCATACCGCGTCGAATGCAATTTGGGAAACAAAACAGATTAACGGAACGCGCGAGGGCCGTTTCGTATTAGCGAAACCGAAAGGTACGTACAGGCAAATACGCGAACCCAGGAACATACAAATGTACGTACGTGTATATACACATACGTATACAAATGTAATCACTCGTGCTCACACGCACACACACACAAATACATATATATATATATATNACAAATACATATATATATATATATATATATACACACGTCAATCCACGGTTTTGCGTTTAGTGATTGCGGCGTCGACGTTGCGGTTGTACGTCAATCGCAATAGCGCGTCGGCCTCGATGCGACGACATATCGAGCCCACCGCGAAGACAGAACCCAGGACCCCCCTCGTTCGTCGAGTTACCCCCATATCCACCTCACATCCAAACCCCCTCCCGTCTGGCATTCATCCCTTCCGGCAAGCCCTAGTCGCCCGCCGGGCGCGTCTGCGGTACTCACAGGCAGCTCTACAAATTCTAATTTCAAATAATTCCAATGGGGATAGGCCCTGTATCTTGTATTCTAACGCCAATCTCAATATTATCTTATCTTTTTTAACTTGTCTTTTCTTCTTATTGTTTTGCCAATTTTTTTTTGTTTTCGTCAAAAGTATAACAGTATTATAATTCAATTTAATAGTAATGTAAAATGATGTATATAGGGAATTATGATTATACAATATATTGTATTTATTTATCTATTTATTTATGAATTAACTGAATAGATAGATTAGTGTCATATTTGGTTTTGGATGAACTTTGAAGTGTATAAACTAAGCGACTATTAACACTAGATTTAGGTCAATTTGACTTATAGACGAGAACATATATTTTCTTTAACACGTGTGATCTGCACACATGATTGTTTATTTTGATTTCATATAAAATATTAAATATTATTCTAAAAATATGCATAAATTAATTACAATATTAGAGTTCAATTGTTATCATTATTTATAAAAATATTTGATTTGCAAACATTTATTTAAAGTGTTTTATTATTTATTTTCTTTGTAATTATTATAAAAATATGCGCCTGTATGAATGCAACCCACCAGACACACTTTGAAAATGTTACTTGCGGAATTTTTTTCTGCCCGAAAGATAGGCAACCCGTCATACAAACGTGTATAAGCAGTTTCGTCTGCAAAAAATTCTGTCCCAGTAGATGGCGCTCGCAAGCAGCATTTTCAAAGTGTGTCTGGAGGGTTACATACAAACAGGCGCGCATTTTTATATTTTAAATTAATAATTAAATAAATAATTACAAATTACAAGTACAAAAAAAAATTAAAAGTACAAAAATATTATAATAAATTATTCTCGAAACTTGTTTGTTTGAAGGTTTCACTTCTAACTTGTGTGATATGCATACATAATTTTTTTTTATATTTATTTTTTATTAATATATATTATTATATTAATTTTATAACTGTACATATACATTTATATAATTATTAATATATATAGTTATATATATTTATTATTCAATAAATGTATATCAAAAAAAAATACTTAAATGGGTTGCATTTCAATCTTTCGTCAAAATCGGCACGAACTTTAAGAGTACAACCCAATAATATATATATTTATAATAATTAATATAATATAATTAATATAATTACATATTATATATTATATATTAATATTATTTATAATATATGAAATAAATAATTTCTATTTAAAATTAATTTCCTTTTACATTTTGTAAACAAATTAACACAATATTGAAATAAAGTCAAAAGGAAGAAAGACAATCAATCTCAATATCGAAGACAATTGAGAATACACTTATCCAAGTTAACGAAAAGCATTCAAAGGTAGGAGTAGTAGCTCTACCTTTGGATCGAATCAATCGCTTAGAGCAAAACGTTTTCATGCTAAAAGCAAGTTAATGACCATGCCGATCCGTGTGAACTATGACGTAACAGAGGCCTGTAGAGGAGGATCCACGTTTCGAAATTAATTCCATAACAACGCAGATCAATCAAAATTATTTCTGCACAAATGACGTCGTTATCGATCGGTAGAGTGCTTCGATTATTTAACCGATCAAAATATCTAACCAATACTGTTTACTCATATTTTGTGTCTTTGTTCTTTGATTTTCGAACGTGGGATTTGTCATAATACATTTTATCAGATCTTTATATATACAAATTTCTAATTCCATTTCCATAATCCGTCATAATAAAATCATATATATATATATATATATATATGTAACTATGAGAGGATAAAATTTAATTCGACAAATATTATATTTTTTGTATGTGTATATAATTAAATATGCGTATTTGTATATAAAGGGTGTTTCAATAATAAATTTAGTTAATATTGCCAATTAATTTTTGCTTTATTAAATACAATTACAAACTAATGCTTTTTCATTTGAAAATTTGGATCTTTAGTTAAAACTTTGTTGACAAAGCGTAGGTTTACGATGCTTAACATTACAAATAACTATGATTAAATAATTTTTAAATGTTTAATTTGGTAAAGAAACTTTTAGTACATCCTGTATATAAATACATTGAGAGATTTCGCATATAGAAGAAATGGAAGAGGAAAAATAAAAATCAAGAAAACATGGAACGATTACTCTTAATCCTATCGAACGATCCATCCTGTTCATGTATCTACTAGAAAGAGAGATACAAAAGAGAGAGAGAAAGAGAGAGAGAGAGAGAGAGAGAGAGAAAGAGAGAGAGAGAGAGAGAGAGAGAGAAGGAGATCCTTTAATCCTAGCAACGTCGTCGATCTATGTATGTATATATGTCCTTCATTCCGTCTACAACTCGAAACACAGTGCCGTTCTCCATCCCTGATCGACTCTTACTCTTCGTTTTGTCAATCCTATGTTTCTTTTTCTGTTTAACCTTTTTTTTTTCTTCTTTTAACTATTTTATTGTTTGTTTTTTTTTTCAGTTTTACGTCAGAGTTTCATCGGAACGAAAAGATTAGCAGAGTCGATATCGTTCGGAATACGAATGAACGAGTTTGTTCCTATCGATTCTGACGCCTATCAGGACAAGGGTTCGTGTTTTAAGATAACACTGAAATAACAATAGAGAGAGAGAGAGAGAGAGAGAGAGAGAGAGAGAGAAAGGAAAAGAGAAAGGAAAAGGGAGAGATAAATATTCGAATTTATAACACAGGAAACATCGAAATGAATTGTCAAATTTTCATTTGGACCAATCGGTGGTTGGATTTTAATATAGAACAAATTGGAGTTCACAGATGGTCATTGTCAATGTTGTCAATAGTATTTTTGAATAATTTTGCTTTAAGAGAAATCTATCGGAGTACATTTTCATTGATGAAAGTCAAAGAAAAAGGAAAAAGAGGTTGAAAGTACTCATCGTGAATCTGCCTTTTCTTGGAAAGATTTTCTATAAATGTGTATGTGTGTGTGTGTGTGTGTGTGTGTGTGTGTGTGTGTGTGTGTGTGTATGTTCGTGAGAGAGCGAGAGAGAAAGAGTGATTTGTGCTTTCGTGGTTCGCCATTCTTGAAAAAGGCTTCACTTCTTTCATGGCTCCTTGCGTGGAAACTCGATTAAAAGGTTTTTAACGAGGAAAGTGTTTTCGATGGAGAAATGTTAAAAAAATTGCTAGAAAGTGGAAATAACGATTGAACGGGTGGGTATACGCATTGATTCGATTCTAGAACATTTTTTCCTCCCTCATTTCCTTTTCTTTTATCGAATGAAGAAAATTGTAAATTTTTCTTATTGAAAAGAAATAAGAAAAAAAAAAAAAGAAAAGAAAATAAAATACACGAAATAGTATCTATGGTATAATCATTCAAATTTGTGTATTAACCCATTGAGTACTATGGACGCATATATGCGTTTGATAAAATTTACTAGCATGGTTGTTCGACGTATATACGTGTTTGTTGATATTAATGTAAAATTATATATAATATATTATTCCACTTTCTCTTATAAAACATTTTAGGTGAAAGTATTCAGCAATCAAAGGATTAATCAATTTTTTTTTAAAATGATATATTACTTATTTCTTCAAAATAATTACACATTGTTAATATAAAATACAAAATCACATTGTTGTAAAAAAAAAAAAAAAATGGAATAAAAATATCACGTTAAAGTATCCTTTATATTCCATACTCATAAAGCTCTACTCTATGAAATTTAATATCACTTTATGGTGATAGTACTTTACTATCACTATTTCTTATATCATCCAATGGGGGTTACATACTTACGAATAGAAAATCTGTTATATTAGTTTTCGCGTTATCGTATTTTCTAAAGTGTGTTTCTTATTTATTTTTTACTTTTATAACTTTTTTATATTCCTTTTTCTCTTTTATAGATCTCTCAAGGTTTCTCTACGTTGCTTTTCACCCTTAGTTTCTTCCTCTTTCATTTTTTTTTTCTGTCTCCGGTTTCCTCGACAATCTTTTCTCTCTTTCTCTCTTTTTTTTTTCTTTTTTTTTCATAAAACGCACCGGTCATAGAGAGCCATGCTTGTATTACTGTTTTTCTTTTCTTCGTCATCCTTCTTCTCAACACTAACGTTTATCATTCGTCCATCTTCTACGTTTGCGTTGATTTTCTCATTTTCTTTCTTCTTCTTCTTCTTCTTCCTCTTCCTCTTCCTCTTATTTTAGAATATTATACTCTCGTGAATCGCGTGCCAAGTCTAAACTAAATGATAAATAAATGTCTTGGCCCTTTTTATCCTCTCATTTATTCTTTCTTTCTCTTTCTTTTTCTTTAGTTATAATTATACGTAGATAATTTTCATGTCTAGTAACAATGTGTTTAGTAAAATGATTCTTATCGTAGATATTTTTAACTTCCTTCATAGTCAAAAGTTTCCATCAAAATTGGTGATTTTTCCTTACGTTGATTTCATCTTTTGTATAATTATATTCAAATATTTCGTGTATTACGAGAAAAGCGATAAGAACGATCAAGAGAAGAATGGAATAGGTATGAGTTGAGAAAATCGTGTAAAATCTGATGTAAAACAGAAGTTTTTTGTCTTTATTGTTATCACTGGTTTTTCTTTTTTGATAAGAATTAGTAGTTATTTTATTTATTTTATTTTTCTCGTTAACAACATTCAAAAATTAGTTCGTGTAAAAGAGAAAGAAAATGTTGAGAATGATTTTCAAGATGATGACACAATAATAACTCTTAATAACTTTATTATTATAAAAATAAAACAATATAAACTGTATACTACTAGTATAATATACTACTATAGTTATACTATATAACTTTATTATTTTATTTTGATTAAATTATTTAAATGTTGTTTGAACGATCAATAACACTTCAAGTTTTCATCATTGCACGTAAAACCTTTTACGTTCACAGAATTCTCTATCACTGTGACTACATTTTTAAATACATACATACACATTTTTAAATGTTTATTCAATTTTTTCGAAATTTCTCTAAAACGACCATAAGCCACACCCTTACCTTTAGTTAGCCCTTTGCTGAGCCAGCTTTCGAAAGTGTTCGTCCTATTCTTTTGCCGAACGACCTCGAAGATAAATCTTTGGAAAGAAACAACGGATCATCCTATTTTTGCATCACAAAGACCCCTCTTGTAGCCTTGAGCAAGATTCTCTTGCCTGTCGATCTCCAAGACAAATCTTTCGAAAGAAAAAATAACGGATCAATCATTTTTGCATCACAAGGACCCCTTGTAGCTGCGAGCAAAATGAATTTTAACGATCGAATAATTATTTTTATATTCAATTATAATCATATTATTTTATCATCATATCTTTTTACACTTGTACGACACGTTGAAGACTACAGGTTCACTGTTTCACTAATATTACAACAAATAAGTGGGACTACATTGTATTCATACATACACACGCAAACACAGCAACAAAAAAAAGGATTTTTATATCTAACGATCAAATTAATTCTTCTATTTTTAAATGGACGTTTTTTATTTTATTTAATTACTCCTTGTTTTCATCATTTCAACATAACCTATACGAATCAACGAGTTAAAAAATAGTTTTCCATGTTGGAGAAATCTCAAGTGTATATATACACTCTGATTGTCTATTTCAACTTGTTGATTAATTTTTTCATTTCCCAAGTTAGATGTTCAAAATATGATTTTTTAACAAGACGAACCTCCATTTCACCACTTCTGAGATTTCCCTTGATTTTCTGAATAAAACTTTGCTATAACGATGTGAGGATTACTTGATCTGGACATGTTGTTTGATCAACAACTAGATATTCAAACCTTACACTATTGGATTTCAACAATCAAAGCTTTGTACTATAAAATATAAAGTTTAATACGCGTTATCTATAGTGTAGAATGTGTTCAAAAATAAAAGATAATGAATAAGATACGTTTTTGTTTTGGTGGATGGATATAATTGAGAAAAATTGAATTCGATAAAATTTGTGTCATGTAACGAGTAGAAATTATATTAAAAATTCGTAAATGTGTTAATAAAAATTTGTAATATATTTATCATTGTTATACAAAAAAAAACTTCATTGTTGTATTCTACGTACCTAATTTAGTTAAGCTGTTTATTTTATGATGATACATCTCATGGTAAATATGGCGACATCGTAGTATATATGTTGACAGAAATTGGGATCTTTATTTTGCCGAGTAATACGACTAATGAGATGATTTCTAAAATCAGAAAGGATGATCCCGACAGTTTTCATTCAATCAATTAGTTCGTGAAATAAAACGAGTCAAAAATAAAACGATTTATTTTCAGGTATTTCAATTTCATTATGATGAAATAAAAAAAAACGTCTACTTTATCAATCTATCTATTTATCTCTTTTATTCTGGGCCTTTATTCGTATATTTATTATATTTACAGGAAGTCTAATGTAAATTAAATAATAATAATTTATTATCTATTTTACTATAGTTTATTATTTAAAACTTTTTTTTATAGTTTTGTATCGTAAACTGTAACAGTTTACTGTACTATTTTTACATATACTGTAAAATATATATTACTAATATTTTACTATTTACATATAGTATAGTAAAGTATAGTAAACAGTAAACTAGTATAGTAAATAGTAAACTATAGTTAAACTATAGTAAAATAGTTTACTATTAAAACTATAGTAAATAGTTTATTAACTAATTATTTAATAAATAATAAATTATATGAATCTTCCTTTAATAAATGTGACCCAAAATTATAACATTCCTACAAAGTTTAACACCATAAAAAATAATTAAGAAAATAAAACACCCTATATAATAAATATTTCTCTTTATACAGGTTAATGAATTATAACACAAAATATTTTCCATTAAATATTAAGATCAAATATCACACGATTATTTGCATCATTTATTTTTTTCTCTCTAGTCTGATATCAATGATAAAAAGAGAGGTTTTTCAAGGTAGATAAATCATATGGGTTAGCACGCGTGTGCGTTAATAAATAAAGAGAGAAAAAAAGAGAAAGAGAGAATGAGAGAGAGAGAGAGAGAGAGAACATTTTAAAACGACGTGTAATATTCCAACGTGGCATACTTACGTGTTTGGTATTTGCACAGCGCGCTACCTGAAAATGTTTGCAGTGCAAATTCTCTCGGTTAGCGAACTGGACATTTTCATTTCATCTCTATACTGTCTATGGGATATGTAAATGTGGTAATCCACGAGAATAGACAAGAATCTCGCAACTGATGATACGAGAATATATTCTCTCTACTAAATTTGATCTATTTCGTAATTATAATAATAATAATAATAGCATATAGTACGTATCGGTGGATTTTCAATTCGAAATTTAAATATCAAAGAATGAAAGAGAAATGTATTAGTCTTTCTCTCTCTCTCTCTCTTTCTTTCTTTATCTTTATCTTCGTCACTTCATTCTACCTATCCCAAGCTTCATTTTTTCCATCTCGAGTTCTTAATTTATCGAGGATATTGACAAGGGAGCCGGAAGAGTGTAAAATCACTCAACGTGATGCGATGCTATTACCTGAGAGGTTGCTAGCTTGACGAACAAGAGTGGCATAACAGGAAGATGTCGAATACAGGCCGAGTCAAAAATAATACGACCTTAATATCGTATTCACAATATATTACATACATACATTATTTTCTTCTTATTTTCGAATTTTTATATATGATACTATAATAAATCGTTGATTAAATGCATATTAAATTCGAGAAATAACATATTTACAATTTATTTATTTATTTCATATTTAATATGATTTAAACATTGATCGTAATTACGTTTCTATCGTTATTAACAACTTTATTTTTACGTTTTATCTTGTTAATGATATTCACCGAAATGCTTTCTAAAGGCTCCTGGATATATATTTTTTTAATTTAACTCGAGTTAATAACTTGGATTAAAAAATCAAACGTTTAACTTACTCAAAAAGTATTATTATTATTATTATTATTATTATTATTATTATTATTAATCAGTAGAGATTATATTTAGAATTTAACGTTATCATGTAAATACTTATTGTAAACAAGAGAACACGTTTATTAATTCTTCTCTTTTTCATTTCTCTTTTGACATTTTTTTTAATGATTTCAAAAGTATAAAGTCACGTATGGTATTTATACGAGTTTTATTTGCAATATAAAAAATGTTTCAATATAAATGATTTATGAGGTAATAATTATATGTACACATATGGATAGATGGGAAAAGTAGAAAGGAATGATACGAGATAAATGTTTATTTGATAATAAAATGAAAATAAAGATAAAATGATAAAATATCGAAACCAATCAAAAGATCTGGATATTAAACGATCTTTTATATTTTTTTTTTTTAGCATTTGATAAAGTTACTCTCTCCTATGTAATTGGAGCATCCGCAATTGGCTTTTAACCCTTTACTCTTTTATACCCCCGTCTCCTTCAACCAACTCCTCTTACACCCGTACCAACTGCAACCCGACGATTTTTATTTTACGATAAGAGAAAAAAAGAATCGAAAATAAAAGTTGGAGTTCAGTAAACGGTTAGGATTTCTTTTAACTCCCTTCTGCAAATGAAAAGCACTCTGTACGATACCAAGTAAATAGAGGAATGGATAATGTTCCTGGATGAGAAAATGAAGAAGAAGAAGAAGAAGAAGAAGAAGAAAAAGAAGAAAACAATGAAACATAAAGTGAAATGAGAAAAAAAGTCTGTAGGAAATACTTGAAACGATTCAAAATGAAGAATGATAATACTGGAGAGAGAGAAAAGCTTTTGGTTAAGATATTACATTAAATCATTTCAGTGTACTGTAAACAACAACAAATTTTTATATCATTTCTTTACTTTTTTTTTCTTCATCTTTTATGTTTGATCGAAAAGTAAAAAAGTATTCATCGGATAAGACAACGTGGAATAATACATTTGTTTACCGACACGTTCATTAGGATGAAAAAATGTATGCTCGTACACATTTTTTCACACACACATTCACACACGTGTAACGATTTATGTATTATATATATATCATGAATATTATATCATGAAAATATTAAGAAAATATTTAAAAATTGGAAAATAAAATATGACTTGGTGGTACACAAATTTTCCCATGTGTACCAATCTTGAAAGGAAAAATAAAAACAAAAGAAAGCAAAAGAAGAAGAAGAAGAAGAAGAAGAAGAAGAAAATGATGATGAAGTAGAAATGGGAGAAGAAAAGGAAGAAGAAAAATTAGAATAAGAATAAGAAAAAGAAAAAAGGTGATTGTATAAAACTGGTTTACTTTTTCAATAGCGTTTTGCTCGAGGCGTCGGTGTTCGCACGTTTACAACGTAAAACTGTGAGCAAACTGTTAGAAATTGGTGCGAGCGTGTGGGGTTCCTTTGAGAATCCAATATTTCCATGATAATAAAGCGTGTCTTTCTCTCTCTTTCCTTCTCTCTTGTTTTTTCTCCGTTTCTGTTTTGCCATTGGACCGGCCCATTCTCTTCGATCTGAGAAAAGAGAGATGGGAACAAAAAAAAAAGGAGTAGTAGTACATATCTACTATCAACCTATGTAGGTCGTTCGAGTACTTCAAGCGTTAGAAAAATAGAGAGAGACAGAGACAGAGACAGAGAGAGAGAGAGAGAGAGGATCGACACATCGTTCTACTATTTACTGTAGAAAAGTAAAAAGGTTGGCATTTTGAAGCGCACTTGGATACTTGAATGACATGGTGATATCGTTTAAATGATATTGAATCATTTGATATCAATCTGTAATTAATGGGCCGTTAATCATTTCGAATTGGTACACATGAACAGATAAAAAGAATAGATTAAAAAAGAAAAAAAAAATGAACAACCAAATGAGAAAGAGAAAGAGAGAAAAAGAGAACGATAAAATTCGATTAATGTTGATGATAATTAAAATTTGAACTGTTCCATGCTACGGGCAATATAAAACATATCTATATACATATATATATATATAAAACTATGAGAACGGATACGATTCGAAATTTCAAATGGAAGAAGTTAATTGAATTAAAAGTAATATATATATATATATATATATATATATATGTTATATATATAATATATTGTATATTTAATGTATTACCGAGCTCATGTTATAGCTTTAGACAATTTTAATGATGTTTCTAATAAATTAATAATCATTTTTGTTTGCATTCAAACGTAACGAGAGTATTCAGATTCAATAACGCGTTATATTTATCCTGTCGTTGTAAAATGGAAAAGTAACTTATTTTGTTATTTAGCATAAGACGGTTTGTAAAACTCGAAAGAGAACGAGTTAAAAAGCTGAGTTGGTTGGGTACACTACAAGTCTTTCATAGTCGGATTAAGATAAATTCGTTTCTACTGGACTACTTTGTGCGTCATTCAACTTGACTTTCAAAAGCATCTCTTTAGATAATAAGGTAGTAAAATACTTTATACAAATGCCATGCATACATATTAGTTTTGAAAGTGTAAATTTCTTTTTTTTTTTTTTTTGCTTTTTTGTTGCTTTTTCCTAGTTAAAAAGAATTTCTATTTGTTTGTTTGTTTTGAAAATGTATATTGTCAGTAATGTTTCGAAGGTAAATGAGATTTTATATAGGATCGTTTAAAATGTCATGCAACGTTTCCTTTTATGATTCATTCAACGTCGGGTTTCGTAGAAAAAGCAGGGGTATCTGGTAATGCAAAAAATAGGACCCACGAGTCCTATAACACGAGTATAAATTATGTCGTCGATCGATCGCAGTTTGTTCTACCTTTTTTTTTTCTCTCTTTTTTTCTCTCTCTCTTTTTTTTTTATTTTTTATATATGTGTCGTTTAAAACGATCGTTTAGTCGTGGCACATCGTGCATGGTTCACTCTCTTCGACGATATCTACAAAAAAAATAACAAAGGTTATGTTTCAGTTAAACGATTTCCTTTTGTTTTAGAAATCATTCGTAAAATCTTTCGTTATTTATTTTGATCATTCGAAATTTTAAATTCAATATAAGTATATACGTATGTATGTATGTATGTATTGTTCGAACTTATAACGAAGTTATTTTCATCGAGAAGAGACAATATGCGAAAACGGCTGATCAAATATCCGACAACTTTCCTGACTATTCCAATCGAACAACGCGCACTCGTTTCAGATTCCAATTCTACTTCCTATCGAAATGTTTCGGATCGTTAGATTAGAATTTCGAATTAGGAGGAACGTTGCTTGGACGTTGCTTGGACATTGCTTGATGAAAGGGATAGGAATCTCTTGGTGGTTTAGAGTTACTCGTGGAACGTTTAACGAATGACTCGTTATATGTTACATATGTGTGTGTATTTGTGCGTACATTTACCTAATTATATAGGTCACACGCGCGTTACCGGTAGAAAATTATAACCTTTCTGAACTGTTCGATAAGAAATGATGTTTTTCATTAGCGTTAAAAGCATTAGACAAATTTTATGACGGTGTCGATATTAATTTTCGAAAAAAAGTATCAACTGTGGCTTACTCTCTTGATTTTTCCCTTATCATTTTCTCCTTCCATGATTTTAGCCTTCTTTTTTTTTTTTTCTCATAAGAGATAAGATGCGATGAGCTATTACGTATCTCCCCTAGGAAACCCAAAGAAAAGAAAAGAAAAAAAAATGAAGAAGAAATAAAAAAAAAAATGTATATTCCAAGTTTCCAAGTTGAACTTCTTTTAGTACTATAAAAGATTAGATAACCAGGAGGTTAGGATCGTGGTTTTCTCAGAGAACAGCGATGCGTATCGTAGTACCTCCTAGAGTTCGCAGGTAATGCTAATCGATGCCGAGAACGTTTACCAGCGATTTTCAAAATTTAACACATTCGTTTTCTTTTTTTTTTTTTTTTTTTTACGAATATACAATATATTTCATTTTAAAATAATGAAAAAAATTTTCTTATATTTACCTTATATCACATCGATTAAATTTATATTTCACTATAATTTATAAATTAAAACATTTTGTTTTTCTTTCATATTGATATTACAATTGCTAAGAACAGCAAGAACTTTGATATATTTCTTTTCTATCACAATATTATCCCTTTTAATAAAATAATATCATTAATTAAACACATAAGTTCGAATAAATTGAATAAAAACGTCTGATTGTGAGTGAGAAAGAGAGATACTATGTGTATCTGGAAATCGTAGTGTTATTTTCCGATTATTCGACATGCGTACAGGTGGATGAGGTGTGAAATGGGAAGGTGAGGTCGAGTGAAGAGTAAAAGAGGAAACAAAGAGCATTGAGAAAGAGAAAGAGAAGTAGTAGTATAGTGTAAGAGGAAGAGAGACGACGAATGGTAGTTGAAATAGGAAAGAACCAAAAGAGAAAAAGAGAAAGAGAGAGGGAGAGAGAGAGAGAAGGAAGGGGGTTAGGCACACGAGGAAGTTGGAAGGGGGATGAGAAAGAAGGATAGTAGTAGGGGTAGAAAAGAGAGTGAGAGAGAAAGGGTGACGAGGAAAAGAGGAGCAGTGGAGAAGAGAGGGGCAGATTTGACCCTGCTTGTGCACCTGGATAGGAGGCTGTAATCAATACCACAGAAAGTGCGCGCTGCGCCAAGCTCTCTCTCTCTCTCTCACTCTCTACCTCCCTTCCTCCCTCTCACTCTCTCTCTCTCTTACTCTCATTTATTCACTCACTCACTTCCTCACCCTTACCCCCTTATTCGTCCGACTACCGATATCTGAATAACGAGCGCGCAGGTACTACAACCAGTCCCGGCCGACGGAATTTCCTTTTTACTAATCCGTCCCGTCGTTTTGCGAATTTCTCTCTTTCTCTCTTTCTTTTTCTCTTCTATCACCGTCTTCCTTCGTTCCATACTTCTTTCTCGCAGTCCTCGTTAGTCAGCTCTTGTAATTGACTTTGATCGTATCTACAGTGTATGATCGTTCTTTCTTTCTTTCTTTCCTCTTTCTTTCTATCACTCACTGTTTTTCTTCTATATATATATGTATGTATGTATACATATATTCGTGAACTTTTTTGTTGATACATTTTTCAACGTCGATGAAAAGTATGAAAGAGTTAGAGAAGGTCCATGTTGCCTAATCGATAATATCTTGAAAATTATATATATGTAGATTTGGAATGTATATATTATAATCTCAATGGTTTAATAAAATACCTAACATCTCAATTTTATCTAAATTTTTTTCATCTTTTTTTTATATATACATCTTTTTTTAGAAATTTTTAATTTTTAATTTTATCGATAAAAATATCATCCTTCTTGTTTGAATAAATGAAAAAACATCTGAAATGAAGATTTTTATTCAAACGCGAGGACGGATAATATATTATATATATTACAAAGCGAGAAACTTTATCGATGCCCAGATTTTTATCGTAATTAGATATATTCGATTTGATTAAATATTTATTTTCATTGAAAATCGGATGAAACGTTTCATGCGAATAAACGTATAATTGTTATCTTTTTGTTTATTTCCTATTGATTAACGACGAATATACGTAATATTCGGATTGTTCGGTCCGATGAAATGGAATTAATTCATGCTGCATTGGAATAAAGTTTATCGAAGAAATATCTTTAGATAAATCGTTAGAAAAAGGAAAGGTTTTTTTTTATTTTTGTGTTCAGTTGTAACAGTATATGCATATAAAATTTTGAAATGACCCCGAGATCACCGTTGGAAAATAACGATCGTGGACATACGCGAGTGTATTGTCTGTCAAAAGAGAGAAAGAGAGAAAGAGAGAAAGAGAGAAAGAGAGAAAGAGAGAGAGAGAGAGAGAGACAAAAGTAGAAATAGAGATAGATATAGAGATAGAATAGCATCAGTCGAGTATGACGACTTGCTCAGGGCGTTGGTTGTGTTACGTTGTCGAATGCATTTATATGCACTGCAAAAGTTACTGAGTGTTTTCATTTCGCGGCTTGCGTGTTTGTAATGCGATTACCGTTCTCTTTCTCTGTTTCTATCTTTCGCGTGTCCTCGAAGGGCCTTCTCTCTACGAATTTTCAACTCGGATCTAGGAAATAAACACAACGAGTTTCGAGATATGTTACAGGAGTTCATTCTTTGTTTTTTTTTTCTCTTTTTCTCACATATACAAACATAAACACAAAAGGGAGCCAACTCATACACACGTGTATGCACTAATGCACACATAGAGATATTCATACAAGAGACATATGCACATATATGCGTACGAATAGTTAGATTAAACTGATTGGAATAAATCTCGAAGTACGATCTTGATTTTATCTGAATTATTCGTTTGCTTCAATTGTCCTTCTTGACTGACGGGAATATATAAGGCGTTGAAAACCAGAATAGAACAATCTTATCAGATGTGATTTTGATTTTGTTAATTTGCTTAAGACCAGTTTTGAAAGTGCTACATTTCTTCCTTTGTAGGTTAAATCAAAGATAGATCTTAAAAATGTATTTTTAAGATATTTATGTTGTTTTATTACCAGATGATACTGGGTATTTTTAAAGAAAATGTGGTTTCATGCATTTTGACTCATATATAGCTTTTACCTGTCTTGACGTTACATTTCAATGATTTGTGTATGTAAAAGATGTTAATGATTGATTTATAGCTATTTTTAAAATATTAATAATAAATAAAGTCAAAATGAAGAAATGATGAGAAAAAGTGGGAGGTGGTGGGTGTTTAAAAATAGACAGAAAAATCAGTGCCGTTGATTTCTTTAATCAACGCTGGTGTCTTTCGTGTAATTAGGTTGGAACAATGAAATTCTCTTAAACGCAATTACTTCTTCTCTTCCTATTCCCTTTCCCGCTCCTTATTTCTCTCTATCTCATTGTTTCCTGCTTCACTCGGGAAAACCGCGAGAAAGAGAAAGAGATAGAAAGATAGAGAGAGAAAGAGAGAGAGAGAGAAAGCGTTCGTAGACAGCAACAAATCGCGAGCCCGAGGTCAAATAATTGAAAGGTTCGCTGGAACTCGACAGGGTGGAATAGGTAATCGGCGCGATCAAGCGGGGTTAAACCGCAGGTGGTCTAATTGCGAGCAAGCTCGCCTTCGGTAATCGAGGGGACGGGGAACCAACGGGGAACGATGTCATATTACACTCTCAGATAATGCATCTCTCTGCTCGTGCAAATTCATGTGTCGCGTGTCTAACGTTTATCTTTCAACTCGACGGCCCTTTTTCGAGAGCTTTATCGAGCATTCCTTATTCCCCCTTACTCCCCTATTCTACCCTAAAGAATGTCTAATTTTAATTTCACACCTTAATTATTCTCTCTCTCTCTCTCTTTTTCTCTTTTGTCGTTATTTATTTGATAGGAATTCACATTGTATTCTTTGATTTGAAATTTATCTCTTAGGCATTGCTGAATGTTGCTGCTCGGGGTTCTTTCTTTGTATGGCAGGGTTCAACGAGAATTACGTGTCAACGATAAAACTACAATATGTGATGAACAATTGCTGTTCTGTTTTTCATGATTAAATTATAATTTTTCTTAAAGAAATTGTATACATATATTTTTTACTTAGACAATTTACTTTAATAATTAACCCTTTGAGTGTTGAATACTTTTACCTAAATTTTTTTTTTATAGGAACAAAATAGCTTATTATTAATCAGATTCTAATAATAAATTATATTTGATAATTGAAGTTTTTGTTTCTGAATATAATTTCATTGATTAATACAACTATTACATTATTTTACATTAATATTAACAAACACAGATACGTCGAACGATGAGGTTAATAATTTTTACCAAACGCTTATATGCGTCCATAGCACTCAAAGGGTTAATAATAAAAATAGGTATAATATATTTTAAAAGATGTTATCCGCGAAAGCCACTATAGTGGTGTGTAGTATCTAAAAGGTTACTCATCTTTGTTACTTACTGATTTTTGTTGTTGTTGTTGTTCTTCTTCTTTTTCTTGATGTACCTATTGTAAATATTTTTATTACGAACTAAAAGGGGTATAAAATGTTTGTATATGAGAGGAAGAGAAAGAGAGAGAGAGAGGGATAGAGATGGACGAATATCAAGTCATGGAAAAGCTCTGTTTCGTGACAAACAGACAATATATCGAGTTTGACACACTGGACCGAGACGAACATCAACAGTTCTGAATATAATATGTCACTAGCGATCGAACATTATTTGCATACCTTAACGTAATCAGCGTCGTGTTGTATATTTATGGAATATCCTATATTATGTGTTCGAGTATGATTGCAAGTGGAAGAGGAGGTGGAGGAGGGAGGAAAACGTACGGTAATTTCTTCGTTATTCGACCTTGATGTTCGAACGACTATTGTTATAATTGTTATGGATTTTCCAACGAGCTATATAACGACTACTACCGTCGTGTTCATTTAAATTACAAAACGTTTTCATTAATTTTCAAATTTGTATTATAACAGTTTGTCTGTCGCAGGCGTCGCATTATTTAATAATAAAATTGTAGAACGTTTTAATACCATGTGGAAGAAAGTATATAAAAATAATAATAATAATAATTATAATAATATTAATGATAATGAAAAGAATATTAATTATTATAATAATATTTAGAGAGATATTAATTATATTATTTTATTATTGAACATTGGACCGAATAAATACAAATTTCTTCAAATCTTTTTTCTTCGGTAATTTTTTTATTTCTGATTATAGATACAATATACATCGTAGGCTAGATGAAACACTTATTAAGTATATTAGCCTATCTATAAACGTTACGGTTGGTGATTTTTTAACTAAATGACGTGGAAAACCTGAAAAAGGGAATAGAAAAGAAATAGTAAAAAAAAAAAAAAAAAATTAAATAAAAAATAAAAATCCAAACAGAGAGAAAAGTAAAACTTTTAGATTAAAAGTCGTCGCCTCGCTTTAATTTTTTTTTTTTCATATTTCTCTTTTTTCCGTTCTCTTTTATTAATTAATTAATTAATTTATTTATTTAATTATTTAACTTAACTTTACTTTACTTTATACTTTTTCATTCTGGACTTGGAGGTCGACGACGAGACTCGAGGAGGTGGAACGAGGAGTGGATCGAGATGAAAACCGATGAATTGTTTTTTTAGTTATTTGTCAAAAAAAAAAAAAAACAAAAAACAACTCAAAACATTAGTTTCTCGCTAAATAAAATATTTCTTTTTTTTGTTTCCTTTTTTTTTTTTGAAAAATTATTCGTTCACTCTCCATTTGCGTTTTATTTTGTTCCATTTTTTTACTTCTTTGTCCTTTTTCCTCTGTCTCCTCCTCCTCCTCCTCCTCCTCCTTCTCTTTTTCAACTATTCTTTTTCATCCTTTTTCATCACTTATCTATACAAGTAAATCGTACGTTACTTACACACAACGGAGCAAGATAGATCAAAGTATAGAATTGATATTATACATGTTCTTATACAGTTTTATGTTCACCTATCGGTAAATCGTTATTTGAATCGAATTTGTTGAACGAACATATGTATTTAGGAAGGCCGAGAGTTCGTCGTATTCTTTGTTCGAAAATTTATTGCTCTATTCGAACAAACGACCAGTCAGTCGATCGAACACATACGAATCTATATATGTAGCCCTGCCCCCCCTCTCCCTTCTGTACTTTACTTTCCCGAAAGTACCCAGTCTAATGTAAAAGCCCTTCGAGGCGCATATGTGTTCAATTCCAACGATGAGAAATAATCCCATTCCGGTGGTTTCTGTCATGATCGAATTTCAAAATTGATGTTACGATATTAAACACACACGGGCGTGTATAGGAACCTTTTTTCCAAATTTTTTCTAAATTTTTATATTAACCCTTTGCACTCAAGGCCTTTTTTTACTTGCACTAACCAACAACTTGAGACGATTTCAGTCAAATTAGGAAAACATTTTATATGTACTTTAAAATCATTTATAAACAAACGTGTACAAATAATCAAATTTTACTAATTGATTTATTTTTATATCAAAAACACAATCAAATTTGAGAAACATTATATACTGTAATTAGTTTTTGTATGATATTTCATAAAACAATACCCAAAATGCATTCTAGGTTTATTAATATGTCACTTCCCGCCTAATTTTAGGCGTATTACGATCAGAGCAAACCTAACAGTCCCTTTAAGTATTATCTTTAAGTATATCTTAAAAAAATATCTTATCACAAATAAGCAGACAGAGTAACAAAAGGCTTTCAAATCAGCCGGGCGCCGTATCAGCGCCGCTCGAGTAGTCACTTAAGAGCTAATTCGGCGCCGCTCGAGTGCAAAGGGTTAATTCTATTTTCTTTCTCTTTCTTAACCCTTTCCCCTTCCCTCCTTTTAATTAATAATATTTACCCTGAATTTGTTTTTCATTGTACAAATTGTAATTGTAATTAGATTATTTATTTGACGAATGAGAAAAGTCTAAATAAAATTTGTTCAAATCGATGAAGATAATTTCGATCGAAAATTTGCAAACAAATAATATGTGTGCACTTACACAACAGGGATCATTTTCGTCAGTCATTCGAATTGATTTTTCTCTTTTTTTATCTTTCTATCTCTAACTTTCTCTCTTTCTCTCTTTTTTTTTTTACCAAAGTGGAGAACGATTTTCGAAAAGATCTTAAAGAGCTAAGATTTCGATATATATATATATATATATATATATATATATANTATATATATATATATAGTCTTTGAAAAGTTTCTTCAATCGTATTCGTTCGACTTTACCATGGATAGTTTCAATTTTTCTCTTTTTCAAACCGATCGAGATCTCTTATCTCGAGTATTCTTTCTTTCTTTCTTTCTTTTTTTGTATTTCGTTTCAAGTGTGTTCGATAACTTGGCTTAAAGAGTATATAAGACAAAAAGAAGAGAAAAGATAGAAAGAGACAGACTGATAGACAGAGAGAAAAAAAGAAAGAAAGAAAGAAAGAAAGAGAGAGAGAGAGAGAGGGTGAGAGGGTAAGGGTGGAAGAGAAAAAGGTCTACAACCTGAATCATTGGCAATTCTTTTCTTCGATCTTCCCTTGCTCCTCCCTAGCATTCTTTTTTATCCTC
>NW_015148990.1:120090-187580 GCF_001465965.1 Polistes dominula | reverse complement strand
CGAATTCAATCTCTTTTTTTTTTTTTTTTTTTTTTTTTATTATTTACCATGCTACCGGAGGAGGTCCTTAGATTTTTAAAACGCAATTCCGTTTTACGCGTAATATCCCTTTACTAAGCGCCAATATGGGCTTTTCCTTTCCTTATTTTTTCTTTTTTTTTTTTTTTTCTTTTTATTTTTTACGGTCGTTCGTTTAACGTTATAAACGTTTTAATTGCACGTACACAGTCCTGAACTTTGGGTGTCGTAAATTGAAAGAAATGCATAATTGTGCATCGTGATGAGTAAAAATTGTATGCATTTTGTTTATAAGATATACATCGAAGAAACTTTGTTTTTATTTCTGATGTTATTTGAAAAATGTAAGATTTTAACCCTTTCGCTATTACGGGCCACTATAGTGGCCCTTCATAAAATGCCGCATATTTTACGTACGACGAACATATGCAGTTATAGCACATCAAATATCCCATTATAGACGTGTAATTTTAGTGTTTTGTTTCTTTCAATGAAAAACCATTAATATCAGCAACAAAATTACTCACAAATACAGTGCAGTTTTAATGCTGCATATATTAGCAACCCGTACAGTAAAAGTAGCGCCATGGAAAACATGCCCGTAGCGAAAGAGTTAACTAAGGATAATTTTTCTTTTGTCAAATTAGTTAGATGAATGATATAAATTTTTTTTTTGGTAAAAGTTAAAAGGAAATTAAAAAAATACGATATAAAATTTCTTTCAATTTACGACTAAATTTCTTTTTGTAAGTTTTTTTTTTTTTTTTTATACGTTTCTCGAAATATACATTAACATTGTTATCGTACAAAATGAATCATAGTATAGAACGGCAATGCGATATAATTCGTCACCATCGTCGTATTGTCGATTGGTAACTAAACGACTAAAATCGATCGTCTTTATGGTTTTTTTTTCTTTTTTTCTTTTTTTTTTTTTTAAATACATATTTACATTCGAGTAAACGCGATTAAAAGTGAGCCAAAGGGTTATTGGCCATTTTATATTGTATACGTTTGTAATAGGTATGCTTATAACGTACACGTGATCACATTTAATTTATATCGTATAATTGGGATAGATCATCGCATCGATTTTTGACAATGATTTAAAAATTATGTCATTTCAGTTCATTCATTTGATTTTTAATTATGATTCAATTTCTCGATCGACTCTTGTTTCAAATTTATTATTTATTTACGACTATGCTTTCATTCTTGATATTTTATTTTATATTTCGATCGTTTAATTAACCCTTTTATCGTCCAATATATTGTTATTAAAAAATAAATTATAGTATACGTTGTATAATATTGCCATATAATAAAATCGTATTCTACATTTAAATGTAACAAAATAAATCAATTTCGCATATGAGGTAACAATTGCATTTACGAACGAAGAAAAATCATATAAAACTTAATCATATATATATATATGTAATTAGCGAAATAAGGGCTATCTTTTTTTCTTTAAAATAAATTCGAATAGGTAAGATTAATTTTTACAGAGATTGTGTAGTACGCCTTTCGGTTTTTTTTTTTTTATTAAGCAACAACTACAGCTACTAATGAATCATTCGTTTCTACCTGTCTGCCAAATCTCCAATATTTTGTTTTATCACGAGCACGATGCAATGAATTTATAAATTGTAACATGAAATCCCAGAATTTCTCTCTCTCTCTCTCTCTCTCTCTTTTGCAAAGTTCGTGCACGCTTTTTCAACGAATAATATGGGTGGTTTTAATTGGTGTCGATAAAGTGACCGGTTAGCAAGTGAGTACATATGTGCTCTTTGATTTGCCTATTCAGTCCTCGAATTAAAACTTCAAAGTATATGCCAAAATCATGACAGTTCGGTTTTTGCACGAGCTCGTTCAAATTTTCTACACGTGTTGATTTTATTTTTGCACTTTTCTTTTTTCGAAGAGAATAAAAAACAAATTATTTTCATATGTATATATATGAATGAATGATGATATCAAAAGTATTTTAAGAGATATTATTATTATAGTCAATATAAATGATATTTTCGGGTTTTCAATTTATACAATGAAATTAGGTATCGTTGAAAAAGAATGCGTTTCATATATTGAAAGACATTTTATTACGACATACCATACGTTTAATTCACAAATATGATATGAGTTTCGAAAATGTTTGAATTTTTCGACGAATTCAATCTCTTTTTTTTTTTTTATTTTTGTTTTCTCTTTTAAGGTAGAAAAAAAATGCAGATAATTTATATAATATTTATATGAGCGAGATGATACCAAAAATATTGGAAAAATATTATAATACTTGATATGTGTATTGAAGATTTTTGTGATTTATCTTATAAAATTAAACATTATTGCGATATCATATCACTATTAAAAAAAAAAAAAAAAACGTATTGTACTATACGTATATTTAATTTATTCGTTTTGAGCGTTCATGTAAAAAGAAATGTACGTGTAAAAATGTTGTAGTGAAATAAAACTTCGTTCATATCAAATTCGGGATTCAAAATTGGACGACAGTTTTCATTTCAAAATTTATCTTTAAAAAATATGACTAATGTAAATGTATGTATATCTATCTATATATATATATATATATATATAGGTGTATATATGTGTATAGACAAAGTTTACGTGAATTATTTGTCGATGGGAGTAAACGAGTTGATCCTAGTGGAAAGTTGTATACAGCAAAAGCACAAACATCGAAGCTCATTTATGCGGTAGTTTCATGACTATACCCGAGAGACTATTTGTCATACTAAACGTGTAAGTACGTACACATCGTTTCAGGGAAACTCCATGTAACAATATAAAACCGGTGCCACCCAGTGTCTGTAAAATATCGCCTTACCTAAGAACGATTATTTTATGTTAAGCGTTAAATAAGTCGTGTTTACGGCCACCTTTTATTTTTTTTTTCTTCAATTTTTTTTTCTTTTTTAAAGAGAGCCCATAAATCCGAGGAGAATGTTCACGTGACTGACATACAAAACTGAGATGAGATAAGGAGACTTGATATTTCTACGTTAACTTTTATAAATATTATTGATTAACTGTTTACATGTCTGACAAGTTAAAAAAATTAGATAAGGAAACTTGAAATTACGAGTTTTTACTTCTTTAAAATATTATTGATAAATAACATTGTCATAGACAGAGTTTAAAGAGATGAAATTATCAAGTTGCAAATTTGAAAGTCGACATTTTCAAATGTCAATGATAAAAAATATTATTAAAAATATTATATATTTAATATTATTTATATATTAATATTATTATATATTAATTAAATATAAATTCATTAAAATTAAATTAAATTCATTAAAATAAATTATTAATATATTTAATTATAATATATATAATATTATATATTATATTAAATTAATATAATAAAAAAGAAAAATCATAAAATTAAAACCATCTATAGTCTCTCTACGTTTCTACTTTTTATTTCGATTCACGTAAACATTTTTTTTTTTTAAATAACAAACTCAAAAAAATAATATATTTCTTTTTCTATAACATTATTGAGAATATTCATTATTATCGATTCGTCCTAAAAGTGTAGTTACACATGATGACGACCGATCGAAAATCACGTCCAGTTTGATTGATGAGGAGATAGGGAAGGACGAGTGCAATATATATGTGTGTAGATTCTGTAGTAATAATCGATTTTTCGTGTTCTTTCAATACCAATCGAGCGGGTAAAATGAATGATAGATATGCGTGTATCGATCATTAAATCGAACAAGCTGAAGTAAATTCCTCAATTATATTAACGAAAGTGTATAAAGATGAGTGGTATATCCTTCGATGTAAGTACTTTTTCAATTGTATGTGTCATTGTATTTATGTATGTGTATGAGAAGATTTATTCATTTTATTTAAATTTGTTTTTATTATTAAATTAACTTTCTCATTCATTCTTTTATTTTATTATTCAAATATTAAGAAGACCGAAAAGTTATCAAAATTTTTCTTTGCTAACCAAAATCATTTATTATTTTAAATTTTATTATTAAAGAAATTTTCAATAATACTAATCTAATATAAAAGAGTAAGATTAGATTAGATTAGAGAGAGAGAGAGAGAGAGAGAGAGAAAGAGAGAGAGAGAGTATTATTTTTAATAATTATTAATTAGTATTATTTTTAATTTTTTGTTAAAAAAAATAATATTAATTATATATATATAAATAATAATACTAATTTCTTATTGAAAATAATTTTTAATTTCTTCTTAAAAATAATACTCTCTGATCTAATTTTTAATTTAATATCAATGTCAAATAATTTAAATAAAATCAACAAAAAATTTTTTGTCACCATTTTCTAACACTTTTTACCTTACGTAAACAAAATTGTTCAATCTCCATTTTTAAAAAGCCCTTCGATTTTTCATTGACACAAATTAAATGTGAGTGTACTTACTCATCGAAGAAATTTTGATTACTTTTCGATATCCCCATAATATTATCTTTTTTTCAATTTGAAAAAAGTAAAATCAATAGATTACAAGTTTTCATTTGAAAAAAAAAAAAAAAAACAAGAAATTGAAAAGAAAAAGATGTAGAAATTGATTGGAATCGATAAATTGAAATAGTTTTGTATCAATCGTATGGTCTTTCGCGTAAACGAATCGATTTATAATAAGACTTGAAGTAAACAAGAAAAAGAAGAAAAAGTAAGTTTGCAAAAAAAAAAAAAAAAAGGGAATATCTTTTTTAACCTTTTCACGTTTCAATTTTTCATAGCAAAAGAAAAAAAAAAAGATAAGAAAAGAATTTAAATATTCGCATGACGATGAAACGGAAGAAATATTTCTTAACGTGCATTCGGACCATTGTGTACTCGTTCATCGGAAAGTTTTTTAATCAGCTTCTACTCTCACCGGCACGATACTATCCAATGAAAAAATAATTCTCGTACGTCTAATGTCTCCAGTCATCCAATTGTCTCGGAAAATTTTTATCATTAAAATACTTTACCGATATTTTCATTTATTATTCATATTTCTAATTTTCTCCTACTGTTTTTGATTTCTCATCTTATTCATCCCTTATTTAGTTTCTTACAGCTTGAAGTTTTATCAAATGTCATGTTTGAAGATATTAGTATTGAATAATTCAAAATGAATTAGTTAACAATCACATCGTTTTTGTGTGAAAGAAACAGCTGATTATTATTTATTTCATAAATATCTAATTTTACGTAAATAAAAAGAAATGTTCTGATCTATTTTGTTCTAGTCTATTGACAATAGATCTTATTATGAATTTTGATGATATGAAATAAAAGTAGAAATCATTTTTTTTACAATGAATAGCTTAATTAGTCGTTCGTTCGATGACAATTCAATTAAGTACCCTTCATATACACAAGATTGAGCTATACAATCCATCGTTTTCGACCGAAGGGCTGATTAGTGATTCGATTGAATTACACCTGTTTGCAGTATGAGCGTATTTAAATACCCTTTCCCCCTACCCCCACAGATTCTTTAGCATTAGCCGAATCACACGTACCAATATATCTATATGTTCTTTTTTTTCTTCCCCTCCTTTGTTCCATCTTCGAACGGCCGGCCCATTCATTTTCGTATTTGCGATCGATTATCGATAAAAAGAAAAAACAAAAAAAAGAGAATGAAAGAAAAAGGGCGAATAAAAAGGTTCCATTATAGAAACAAAACCGAACCATTTTCTTTTCCGAGTATTTTCCACGTGTTATATACGTTCGATCATTTTCCATTGAGTTTCAAATCGACGCTACGTGGCTACGATTTATCTGCGGGGAGAGAGAAAAAAAAACTGCGCGAGGTAACTGAAAACAAAAACAAAAGAAAAAACAAACAAAAAAATAGTAGAAAAAGAAAATTTCAGGTAAATGTAACGAAGTGAAATAGAAAATCAAAAAAATACGAGATATGGTGAAACGATGATAGGTAGTAAACGAAGTTAATGAATTTAAATAATTGTGAATTAAAAAATTAAAATTACATTTCATACAAATTAAAAGACAAGAGTGATCGAGATTGATTAATTCGATAGATCGAATCGATGGATGATCGATGGTAACGATTTCGAGGATCACGCATGTATATTCTCGATATTTGAGGAAAGAAAAATCGTCGTTGCGATTAACGTTGAATTTGGAATCCAAATTCTTCATTGGTTGTTTCGATTATTATAGTACCGAGTCGAAGGACGTTAAGTATGCTTTTTTTTTCTTTTTTTTTTTAGGTTTTTTCATCTCCGTGGATACGCCGCAATAAAAGTCACGATATATTTTGATGGAATGGGACATAATAACGATTGATCATTTTTAGTCTTCTTCTTCTTCTTCTTCTTCTTCTTCGTCATCGTCTTCGTCTTCGTCTTCTTCGTCTTCCTCTTTTTTTTCTATTTTTTCATTATTTCAGGCGTTTTGCGAATTCAATTAAAAGGTTACGAAAGAAGGACGAATTCGCGGAAGGAATCCGTGTTCTTGAAAAAGGCCAGAGTGTTTGTTTCTTTTTTTTTGTGTCAAATCTTTTTCAACTTCTTTCTCTCTCTCTCTCTCTCTCTCTCTCTCTCTCTATTTCTCTCTCCCATTCTATTTTTTTCATTTAATTGTTTTCAAAGATTAGACAAATTTCACATTACACATTATGTTCCTTTCTTACGGGATTTCTTTGAGTTTTTATGGGTTTGTGTAAACGGAAAGAAGTAGAGTTAAATAGATAGTAAAAGGTACAGACAGAAAGAGAGAGAGAGAGAGGCAGAGAAAGAAAGAAAACGTATGAGAGAGAGAGAGAGAGAGAGAGAGAGAGAGAGAGAGAATTAGAAAGAGAAAGACGAAGAGAAAAGGAATCCTCTTCTTTCTCTTTATTTCTTGTCTTTCTTTTTTTTAATAAAGAAGCAGGCACAGACAAAGTAGCAGCGAGTAGAGTCTTGGTTGTTTCGCTTGACCGCCATGCTGCATTGCCGCGGGATACTCTCCTGAAACATAGGACAACACTTAAATTTTCTGAAAATGTCTAGCACTTGAGAAAGAGAAAAAGATGATAATAGATAAGTATAGAAGAAAGCTACCGTCATTTGTCTTTCTCTTTTTCTCTTTCTCGTTTGATCTTCTTGTTTTTTTTCTTTTTTTTTTTTTTTTCTATATATTTTATTTTTCCTTTAGCATTAAACTTAAACCAAAGATCGTTTTATTACACGAAGATAGTGCATTTTATTTCTTCTATCCGTTCTATCTTATAATTTTTCCTTTTCTTAACTTCCCTTTCATTCTTACTTTTATTCGTTTCAAGTCGTCCTAAATCTGACTGAGAGATTATTTTTAAAAGAAAGATCGAGTAGCACGATAAAAACTTATTGTTCAGATGAAATACTCAAAAGGAAAGGAAAGAAAAGGTTAGGGGAAAAATTGGAAAAGGAAATGATCGTGTACTCACCATTGAGTACGTGAACGGTAATCGACTTTGGCTGAGCATTGCTAGGATTACACGTATAACGTCCAGAGTCAGATGGTTTGGCTTCCTGGACGAGAAGGAAACTCGTCGTACTGTCACCCTTTTCCGTGACCACGGACACACCACCTCTGGTCGAATCGTAGCTAATTATCTGGAACAAAGGTCGACAAACTTCTAAATCTCTAATTGAGAAACACAAAGAGATCAGAAACACACTAAACCTCAACTTTTATTACTCCATCTAATATTTTTTTTTTCCATTAGATGCTATATATATATATATATATATATCAGAGATTTTATAAGGTCATGATTTTATTAGATTGATTTTAAAATAGCATGGATTATCTAATTAATATCTATGTTTAAATTTTTTAATAAAATTCTATCACATTTAATATTGATTGATTGTCTGAACTACAAAAATTTGTTTTTATTAACCTTTAGAGTGCTGTGTGTGGACGTATATATGCGTTTGGTAAAAATTACCAGAGTGTGGTCTATCAACGCATATACTTGTTTGTTAATATGTAAAATAATGTTATGTTTATATTAATTAATTAAATTATATTCACAGAAACAAGAACTTTAATTTTAAGTCTTATTTAATAATTAATTTAGGTTTATATTTAATTAATTAAATATAATTTAATTATTATATATAATTATAATTATGTATAGTAAATATAAATTATATTAATATATATAATATATATAATAATAATATAATATTAATATATATAATTTTATTATATTAATATATTTAGAATCTAGTTAATAATAAATAATTCCATTCCTACAAAACATTTTAGTTAAAAGTATTTAGCACTCAAAGGGTTAATTATCAAATATTCTAATGTGTTTCGTTATCAATTAATTACGCTTCTTAAATAAAATTTAACAAATTTTTCATATAGGCAATGAAATTTTGCACTTCGTAAGTTTTATGAATAATCGATATTTATTTAATTTGAATATATTAAAAAGTAATTATGAAAAATAATCAAATATGTAAACGAATATAATCATGATGGTATTATTAATCAAATTTGTGTAGATTTTCGAAAATAATTGTTAATATAAAATTATTAAAATAGCATACGTAATTTCTTGTTTTTTTTTTTATAGTTTTTTTTTTTTCGTTGGACATTCTATGATCTTTAAAAAACGAAGTGAGAAAGAGAAAAGATAAGCCAAGAGGATCTTCCATCGGAAGTCTCTGATGTCAGAAACGATCTAAAAGGGAAGGAAGTTTTCTTGTCTCCCTGTCATTCTGTTCATTCGTATCACGATCGGAAAGTAGTCATAAAATAAAATTTACGCCATGACGTCGTCTCGATTTCGTTCAGTTTATGGGGAAGATTCGTACGAGTTATCTTTATCTCATGGGTGATAGGAAACGCTTATGATGACAGATAAGGAAAAATTTCGGGAGAAAACTCAGTTCTTTTTTTCTTTTTTCCCCAGTTGCGGTAAGTTGATCTCCCTCTCTTCGTGTATTTTTCATGTTTTTTTTAGACGTCGACATAAACGAAACCTGAGAACATAATGGTAAATTGCATACGTTTTATTAACGTTCCTACCAACCGTAAATTCTTATTACGGTTTACCTGCTTCACGTATATATATGTACATAAGTATGTATGTGAATTGTACATATGTGAATGTATACATATATATGTGCATAATGTGTATATAAATATAATAAATATATGCATATTATTGCACACATATATATAAATATATATATATGATACATATGTACACTTAGGAAGAGCGTAGAAAAATATTTTACTTTTTCTCTCGGTGTAATTTTTATTTCCAGTCGTACGCGCTTCATATATATATATACAAGGACGTTTAGAAATAAAGATATAAAATCAAATTTATGACGTTGTTTGCTTAACCAGTTTTGAAATTTTTCTTTGATTTATTTTCTGTCAAAAGTGGGGGATATATTATATTTTGATTAAATATCCACGTTATTATTTATTTTTCAGATTTTTTTCCTACTCAAAAAAAATATCTTACGAGAACGTTTAGGATGTTTACGATGTGATTGTTAAAAAGAGAAAGAGAGAGAAAAAGAAAATCAATCACTTTTTCATATAGATTTTACGATTCTGTTTTATTGTTTTGTTTGTTTAAAAAATCTTAAAATAAAGTTTGTTCAATTTTTACGTTAGTGGTAGGCAATTAAAGTGGGTAGCATTACACGCGAAGGTGTCATTGAATTTTTAACGATTTAATTATCGAAAGCACATATTAAACTCAAGGTGTGTACCCTAAGCAATTTCTAGGTAGAAAAGGTTAATAGAAAATTCGTAAGGAGTCAGGAAATATGGATGCTCAGGCGTATGACGTTATTGTCATATACTGTACTAGACAGTCTCTGTTTATTCTCTGTTCCACTTGGCTCGTGACACGAGTGTCTCTTTAACAGAAAAGGTATGAGGGCCTACACACACTGTTCGGGTATCTACCACGCTAAAGAGAAAACGTTAAGGTTGGACCCTTCGCCGTCATAACGGCGACGGATTTATAAATAAATGATCAGCTGTTCATCGGACCTATGCGTGCAGTTTTAAAAGTGACTTTAAATGGGGTGCATAGTCTGGCTTGAATTTATTGCAAAAGAAATATCAATGCTCCTATATATATATATATATTAGGGTGGGTCAAAAAATGAATTATTTTTTCGAAAATCGAAAAATCTCAAGCATCAACAATGACGACACAATGAATATATATATATATATCGATCATGTTTATTCATTCACAGAAAGGTTATTCATTTATTTTTGTATCAATTAATTTCATTGAATAATATTGCCTTTAAATTATCGAATATAATTGTTTATTTATGTAATTTACTGACCCGTGGTATTTAATTCGACAATATAATACATTTAGACAATTGCTATTTAATTACCAGAATTATTAAGAATATAGATCAATTAATATCTTTTACATCATCGATCATTATTTCAAATGCATAAATCATTAAAACAATTGACTCGTATGGGAAAATTGAAAGAAATCGTTCATTTTATTTGACAATCTCGTGACTGCAATCATTAAAATCACGGACTATTTATTATCTGTAATTTCCTCTTTGTGTTTACGTAGTAGTATGAAATCGTTCGTATTACTAAAGAAAAATTTAGGTGATTTTCGAAAATAAACGATTTATAGAAGCTAATCTGCATCTTGAAAAATCGTCCTTCGGAAGGACAGTTCCTCCCATTGACGTATCGTACACTACGTAGATCATCGTCGTGTAAACGATCCTACCTGTGATTAATCAGATGGGAAAACTCACGCTTCGCAACTTTGATAAGCGAAGCTGTCTTCCTTCCGCTTTGTTATCTGGAATAACCATGAATGGCATGACGCGAACTTTTATGATGAAAATATATACTCGATAGATGATAGGGATGGTAGAGATGATATTTGTTTCTATTTTTTTTTTTTTTCATATGAAAATTATCTCTTCATATGTGTATTTTTACTTTGCAATAGTAGAGAGATATTTTTAGCATACAGTATGGATAAATTATGAATTATAAAAAAAGTTGATTTATGTTAGTCATAATTACTAATTCATTCATTAAAGGAATCTTAACAAAACTTTTGTTTCAGTAGTCAAAAATAAAGATATTAATACTAATTATCTTGGTACAATTATTCGCATTATCCTCTTATTATGAACCAACTGTAATTAAGAAAAAAAGAAAATTATCAATAAAAAAAAACCATAGATTCTTGTAATTTATTAATCTTTAATTGTGAATGACAAATTAATTTATCGTGGTACTTTGAAGACGACGCAAGTCAATATAATATATTTTTAAAGATGGCGTCGTACTGGAAGATGGCGCGTAGTGTCTAAGAGGTTAGATTAGCTTCTCATTTAATTAAAAAAAATTAAAAAAAATCTTAAAACAAATGTCGATTGAATAACAGTTGACAGAATTAAATGAATATATTATTAATGGATCATAATTGTTGTGTCCTTTATAGAATCTATCGATCGTAATCAATCCTTATGATGGACTCTAAAGATACTTAAGTCTCGCATTGTCTCTCATAATAACTCACAGGCAGTTGTTAGGTATACAGCCGTTCGTTCGTTCATTCGCTCGAGCTATCCGCCGTACGATTCAAATCCCGGTTAATCGGATGAGAAAGTTGAAGCATGAGGGCTTTAATAAGCGGCATCACGTTCCTTCCGTTCTATTATTATCCTACATTGTTGCTGCGGATACGCTGGAATAATGCCCGAAGTTTCGTCGAAAACTGCACGGTTAATCTGCTCGGCGTTATAACGCGAGCGGGGGCGCTCCTTCGACCTCGATACGTCTCTGGGCTTTAATTAGTGCAAGTGTGTGTACATGTATACCTTTAAAAGCTGTTTCTCTCCTCTACTCTTCCTACTATTATTCGATGATATTTTTATAGTTTGATTAATTCATCGTAATCCGACTTTTATGTATACGTATATATATATGTGTGTGTGTGTGTGTGTGTATATAGTGTTAATACTTCCAATATCCTACTTGGATTACTTGCTAAACTTGTCAAGGGATTAGAAATTCATTTTCTTTTATGATTAGAAAGGTACACATACATACCTGTTACACTTGTTAACGAAATTTCTAAGGTTTATGGTGTAATACGTGATGGTAGGAATATTTATTATTATATGCAAACTATAAGAGTGATTTTCCTTTTATTTTACGTGATTATTTATTCTCATAAAAAAATGTTCTTTAAATATTTGAAAAATAATTATTTTATATTCGAGATGAAAAAGAAACAATCTAAAAAATTTGTTATTTAAGAATGATACAAAATTTGACTTAGTGAGGTTTATATAACGAACTTACGATATTAGTAATAATATCGACATCGTTTAAATTTCTATCTCAGCGTGTTCTCATTTAAACGTTTAATATCAGACAAGCAAGTTAGATAATTTCAGTTGGCTGTAATTTGGTAAAGTCTTTAAAGGTACTCGCATGAAGAAGTTTCGTACTGATATCAAGAGGGCCCAAAGATACGAAAATCAAAAAGAGAGAAAGGAAGGGAGAAAGAAAGATAGATAGATAGATAGATAGATAGATAGAAAGAGAGAAGATTCTCGTCAACCTCATTACGCGTTTTCATGAGAAAGAGAAGAAGAGATTGGCGTTCCACGAGATCGTCGACAACTTCTTCATCTGCACATCTTGAAGTGAATGGTCCATTGGAGAGGATTCGTAGATATACCTATCCCTTCCTCTTCTTCTTCTTCTTCTTCTTCTTCGTTTCCTCTGAATCTTCACCAGCGGCCACTTTTGTCTTATCTCAAGCTCGTCCTTTTGTATAACGACGACATTTCTGCACTTCTCTCTTCGTATCTCTATCTTCTTTCTATAGTGTTCTCATTAGAAGCCCAGCAGCTTGCTGGCATTCGAAATTTACCCGTTTTCAAAGAAGAAGAAGAAGTAAAAGTAAAAGAAGAAGAAAATAATAAAAGACATTTTATTTGATTTTCTCTCGTTTCTTGTAAAGAAAATTTCGAAAAAGAAGAAATGAATGAAGAATGAATTTTTTTCTTCCTTTGATTTTTGGCGAAATCGATGATTTTTTTTTTTTTTGATATAAATATAGAAAATTTGTAATTTATTTGTAAAGAGATATTTGTATTATTATATAAATTTTATTTGTGGTAAATAATAGAAATCGAATTATTAAGTTATTAACTAGTTAGTAACTAAACTACCCAGTATATCTATTGTTAAAATATTATAAAACATTATTGTATAACATATTGTAATTTATGGAACACTAATATATTCATATATACAAATATTACTGAAAATTTTATAATTAATTTAAAATTAATTATATATACTGTTAATAAGTATCTTGATATTGTTTTAGTTTTTAATGTTATTTACACAAAATATTTCTATAATTATACAAAATATTAATATACCAATATCTCTTTATAAAAAATTATAATGAATTTAGTGTAGTTTGTTTTCTGAATCATTTTCCATATCAACGTGACGTTGAGTTAAGAAAATAAATGCAACGTTTTCATATAGAAAATCGATAAAAATGGTTTTAGTTACTCATAACGAGTTATTTCTTATTCCAATCGTTAGAAACGTTAGCTTCCTTCTTTCGTAGAACTTTAGTATTCGGATCAATCGATATTTCGATGTTACCCCGCGAAGCTTTGTCCTCGTTATACTTCATTAAGTATTCCTATCGAAAGTTAAGAGCTTCGAGCTTCTTCGCTTGGAATCAACGACTCGAAGGCACGCTAGAAGGTAATCGTTCGAACTCGCACCATCGAGAGTATCCTCTCTTTCCGTTTGCCTAACATTTTGTACTTCCTTCTTTCCGAGTGTTAGTCATGGTATTTACTAGAATAGGAAACGTTCATGCACACTTTTTTATTTCCTATTGAAACTTTTATATTTTTCTATGTACTTGTTTGTACCATTAATTGTATTTTTTTTTATCATTTTTTGTTATCTTTTAGTTTAAATAAAAAAGTTGACCTCTTAAATCAATTATTTTACAGAGTTTTAACATATTATTATTTAATGTGCAGTAAGTGTCAGAAGTATTTGTACTCCTAGTGTCACTTTAAAACAATCAATTTCTTTTTTTGCAATACAATATTTCCAAATTCTTATTGACAGATACATATTTTAGGTTGAACTTTTACATTGATATAAATGTTATTGTTAAAAAACATTATAAATAATTTAAAATAATTAAAATTCCGTCTAATGGAAGAATAAGAAAAGAATCTTTGTTAGAGGGCCCAATATGGCGTGCTTAGCGAGGGTATGAGGAGTGGGGAGACGTGAAAAATAGCACATTGAAATTCTCCAAATGATTGAGGCGCGCATTTTGAATACACTCTAAGAATCTACGATAGTTTCCAAACATACTACTTCATTGAAATGTTATTAACAAATTGATGACTAATTTCATTTCATTTTGAATGATTTAAGAACAATTAATCGAGACTTGTAAAGGATATTAAAAATATGAAGGCAACAATTGTATGCATTCGAAATATGAAGCAAACTGCATTCTAATGAACTTTCAAACTTGTCAAGATCTATGAGTGCTCGAAGGAGAGAAAAAGGAGGACAAAGAAAGAGAGAAAGAGAGAAAGAGAAATGTTGTAGGTTAGTAAACGACACGAAGAGTGACTTCGATCGTTCGCCCTCAGCTTCTCACAAACAGCCCAAGGCTCTTGAAACTCTACTGGTAGCCAACACGCAAACAGTCATAAATATAACACGCCGGTGGGCTCGGCATGCGAACGTTAAAAGCGCCCACTTACATTTGAATGCGAGTCAACGAAATAAAGATTACGCCTTTTCGGAAATGTGTTTACACGAGATAACGTCCTTCGGTTTTATAATTCCCAATGGTTACTCTCTCAAGCATCATGGAGAAAACCAATTTTTTTTTGTTGCAAAATTTTTTTACAAATAATTTTGGTAATTTTCATGTTAAATTGCACGAGAAGTCCTTTTAAAATATTGTATTACGTTAAATATTATTTAAGTATAAGTACATTTTATGAATTATCTCTCTCTCTCTCTCTCTCTCTCTCTCTCTCTGATATGAGTTATATTATTACTCATATTCGTGCACTATGTAAAATATCACGGTTATCAGATTATATTATTATTATAATTATTATTATTATTAATATTATTTATTATTAGAACGAAATTATCAATCTATTAGTTTATCGTATAATATTATTTATTTAATGATAAATTATACGAAAAATATTTCAAATGTACTGTTTGATTTATTGTTGACATAAGTTTAAATGGCAAATGTAATAATTAGAATAAGTAATATTGGTTCTTGTAACACATAGTAAAGTAAATTCACGACGACTGAATGTAAATTCTTTCTTTTTTAGTTTTTTCATTCCAAATGTAAAATATTTGAGGTAGCTTACAATCCTTTAACGTTGGTACATATATACCTAGTGTATATACATAAATGAGGCAATCAAATACAGGCAACATTCTTTTGACCATTAACTGTTTATCTGTGTGAGTATATGTATATGTGTAGATACACACGTACCTATGTATATATATATATATATATATATATATACGTTTATTTTCTCGTATTCGATCGATCTTGATTCGAAGTTCTCTCCTGTTGTGTCTCCTTGATTTTCTAGAATCTCCAATTCTACTCGATATTCCATGTTCTTGACACTGAGAGTTTGCCTTCGATAATTCCATTTCATTAAGAGAATATGACAACACGAGCACGTGGAAATATTTTTTAAATCAATTTCAATAAGATTATAAAATGATTATTATATTTATTATTTATTCTTATTAATTCTATCGCCTATGTTATTATTAGTATTATTACTAATATTATATTGCAGTTATATAAGATGAATGAGACTATATAACTGTATATGAAGTTTATAAATATACAGTTATACACTCTCTCAAATCTAGTCGTACTAACTAACATTTAAAGTACAATTATTCCTACCATTTCCATTACTCACATTACTCCCATTTTCATGATAGAATGTTAAATAATGCATAAGAAGTAGCCCCGATTAGAAATAATTAACCCAGCTTAGAACATATTATTAACATTCATATATATAAATATAAATATTATAATTGTTTGTTCGATTCATGTTAATATTTTTTATAATTTCAGTTAAATTTAAATGACCGATATATTTATTTTTTTAAATTAGTTTCCGTATCTTTCGAATATTTTTTTATAAAATAACAATATATAATAATTATTACAGTTTATCAGACGTTTTGTTTGAAACATTTGCTGTATATGGTGCAATATAATTTACAAGTTTTATTTAAAAAATTTTTTGATTTCAATTATGGAATATCAATTTGTAAGACGTTACAATTATTATTACTATTATTAATTTTGATTATATTATCGAAACAAGAGGAAAGTTTCATTTTTTTCTGAGAAATCTATAAAATCTTCTTTTTATTCTTGTTCTTAGTATAATAATACGAAGAAAAACCGATTTGGCAAAGTACTAGTTTGACTTTTTTGGCAATCTGGCAATCTTCTACGATTGTCATGTACAAACTAAGATACGTGAAATCATCGTATCTCTTTTAACAATTTTTTAACAGAATTTCTTACTGGAATAAGCTGATTGAAGATTGGTAATGTATCAACGTTTAACAACGATTATATTGATTCAAAGAAAAAAATCGATAAAGAACCTACGACGAGAAAATAAAAGAAGTAATAATAATTTAGATTTTTATAATCAATGTTTTTTACTGTAAGAACAAAATTTGTTGGAGTACGATCGTTCGAAAGTTCAAACCAATATCAATGACACATATTTTATTTTACACAATTTTCATATTCGTAAAACTAATTTTTGCAATTTTTACCATTTACAAATTACTTCAACTATTTTTTTAAAAGTCCCATAAGTATTCCAAAGATATTGTAATTAGATATAAACAGTACTGGTTGTTAGAATATATATTATTATTTATAATTTATGGTATTTAATGAATTTTGATAAAAAATAAAGTCATATAAAATACGTGCAAAGATAAAGGAACGTTAAAAAAATGAAGACCTATAGCTTGTGCATAAGTATGTAATGCAAATGCAGTAAGTGTACACAAACTTTTGGCCAGTAGTTTATGTGTATGTATTATGTATAAATACATATGGATATATATATGGAGGAACGATGTAAACATATTTCGTAGTCAGTTCTTGCTATAAAGTTAAATGTATACGTACAATAACGTTACTCTTGTTGGAAGTGTTTTAGCATGAAAGTCGTGGTAGTTTCATTAATGAAATACGATGTCACCGTGTACTAATAGATAGGATTAGGCGATAGGGGATTATCATGATACGACTGTAAGTGGTTAGGTCGAACGTGATAAGGAGAGAGTATTTCTCACCAAGAAGTGGATCGGTCAATGTTACTGTTCCATTAGGGACACCATTAAAGGGAAAATCCTACGTTGGTATTCTAGTTTTGTTTCTGAACAAGATGAAGATTCGAAACTTATTAGAAGAAACTTTTTTCTTATAGAACGAGTACGATAACAGAATAAAAAATATTGCCTTGTACAAAAAGTAGTTTGAGTTGGACCATATACAATATTAAAATAAATTATTGAATTAAATAAAAAATTCAGAAAAATATTTAGGCGAATATCTCGTTTCGATACTTGTACACAAAATCTTTTTACATTTTAATTTAAATATCTTCTTAATATATATAAGTTACGTGTCACGTTGTTTGTCCGCAATGGACTCCTAAACTACTGAACCGATTTTAATAAAATTTTTCACACTGTATGCAGTTTCATCCAACTTGAAAGATAGGATAGTTGATATCTCAATTTATAATCGCAATATTATTTTATTGCAAATTATTTGTTTATTAACAAAGAGTCATGATTATCTCTGTTAGTTCGATAAGATTCTAACAGATGACGGTATAAGGTAATACGTTGACTTAAAGACGTATGTATCGGACTGTTTGTGAGCCACAGCAACGCGTGGCGGGGCACCCTTAGTATATTATACGTTTAACTTCAAAATACATATATACATGAAATACATTTAAATGGATTGCTTCAAAAATTCTTAAATGTATTTAATCTGTTAATTTAAATTTTATTTAAAAAAATGTGTAGTAACAATTAAGAAATAAAAAATATACTCGTAAACACACATAACAGAAAGGTATACATATGTAGTTTCAATAAAATTAATCTAAATTATAAAAATGTAACTACTGGATATTTATTGAAATATTAATAGTTTTACGTAACTTAATTTTATTAATATTATAGATAAAATTATAAAGTCGTCTAAGAGAACTTTTGACTAACCATCAAAACTATAATATAATTTTATACGCACGTATGTCTTGTGTTACTAGTGTATGTAGAAATGTGGCATGCAATTTTTTGTACAGTTCGATAGTTTGTGGAAAAAAAGAACAAAGTTAATAGAAATAAAAAAGAGAAACAATTCTTCTAAATCAAATTGTTGTTTATTTTTCCATCGGTTAACGTGAAATGAACGTATGCGAGAAAAAGACAGAAGATCGGCGATCGAAATTCAATCGAAATCAAAGGGATAGAAGTTTATTGGAGCGTAAGGAAGGAATCATCCCCTTTCTATCTCTCTCTCTCTCTCTCTTTCTCTCTAACGGCCAAGAGAATTCCTTGCGGCTAGAAAATATTTCGCGGTATGGTGGATCGATCGAGAGGCGACCTTATCATATCGCTGGCGATTGCAATTTCGTAACGTTCCCTTGAGACGATTCGAGTTTACTCCTTATCGCCCGATTTTCTACGATCTCCTTTTCTCTCTTTTTTCCTTCCGATCTTCTTCTTTTACTCTTTTGGCCCTTCCAGCGACATCGTGGCGCCGTCTAACATAAGAACATCTTCTTACCACGATTGCGTCGCCCAAAGGGCATTCTTCTGATTTACTCTCGAAATTCTTTCATCTTTATTTTAATCGAATTCTTTTTCATTATTTTAATGTATAAAATCAGTTGAAATATGTAATATGTATAATGGGATACGTTGTTAGGATAATGCACTTTTTTTGTTATTATTATAGTATACACTAAAGTTTCTTTTTAAAATTGTATACGATTGTACGTTTATTAAATTTTAGCACGAAAATTATTGATATAGTGTATTTAGGATGAAAATAAATTTTCAAATAAATATGTTAGTATACTATAATTACATATTTAACGAGTTTAACTTGAAAGCCTTAGTTATAACAAGTGAATTAAACTTATACGAAAATAATATACATAATAACCGTAAATTAAAATTGTACATGCTAATATAACAATGAGAATCCTTTGCTTGTATTATTATTGTTTAAATGTTTTTAAATATTACAATCAGTTTAATACTTATAAAAAGTTAGACTAATAAAAAGTACATACATTTGTTTAAAAATTATGTATCTATTAATATTTAACAATTTAGATTTGATATTTTATTGGATATAATTATCCAATTCGTAATCATTACTGAACAGAAACTTTAATACAAATGTATGTTTAAACAATCGAAAATGTTAGTATAGTTAATTAGAGTGCACAATATATATATATATATATATATATATATATATATATATATACATACCTTAAATGATTGTTAATTAATCAAAGAAAATGTATATTGTAGTCTAGGAACACGAAATATAAATTTAACGCACTATCCTCTTCGAAATCCACTGTTAGACTAACAATAAGTCAATATCCTCTATGAAAGTCAGTTGAAATTCTCTTATTGATTGTTGTTTATATACCTTTCCGAAGGCCATAAACGAAAAGAATATTCTATGTATTCATAAAGAATGTTATATATATGTCATATAAACATCAATCAATAAGAGAATTTTAACTACCTTTCATAAAGAATAATAGGACAGTCTAACAGTGACTTTTGAAGAGGATAGTGCGTCAAATTTATATTTCGTGCTTTTAGATAACAATATACGTTTCTTTCGATTAATTAATAATTATTTAAGGTATGTATAATACTTTATTATATTCTAGTAATATTTTAGATTGTTTAAACTAAAATATATTTGTTTTAACGTTTCTGTTTAATCTTATTTGAAATATAATATATTATTAGGTATGTACATATAATAATATAATTAATAATTTAATTTAATTTATATAATTGATACAATATAAATTATAATTATATATAATATTATAAAATAATATAATTTATAATTAATAAATAATATAATTTGAAGTAATAATTTTTAAACCAATTTATTTTTTATTATTCTAACTTAATGAGTATTAAACTGATTTTAATATTTAAAAACATTTAACTAATAATAAAAATAAAGGATAACAAATTGTTATATATATATATACATAAAACCGAATTTTATCTTTGTCACATTAACATATTACATATTACAGTATTTAATGTACGGTCGTTTTATGCACATTATTTTCATATAAGTTTAATCCACTTGTTATAACTAAATTTTACAAGTTAAACTCGCGTTAAATATATAATTAAAGTTTACTAATATATTTATTGTTAAATTATGTTCTTTCTGAATACACTATATTAATATATTTTTTAAGTAAAAATTTATATTTATATCATTATATTTATTTTACTTTCATTCAAAAATATATCAATATCTTATTTAAATTCGTTTAATATACAGGGTGATTTGTAACTGGTGGTACAAGCGAAATGGAGGTGATTCTACATGAAAAAGTAAATCGAAAATATGGAATAAAAATTTTTCGTTTGAGCTTTTGTTTTTGAAAAAATCGACTTTGAATTCTTGCAAAGTACGCGTGCACTTGATCATATCTCGTTATAACGGACCTACGAACTTAACTAACGAACGCTAGTACCACCAGTTACAGATCACCCTGTATATTTCTTTTTAATTCATTGAGAAATTATTTACACAGGAAGTATTTACTGATAGGAGTAAGAAAAAGAAAGAGAAAGAATAACAATAATATGATAAAAGAGAGTATCGTTGAACTCTCATTAGATCATTATAGTTTATTACTAATGGCAGCTTTGCGAACAAGTCGTATTAGTTAAAAACTTTTACTGGAGGTATTCGATCAAACATAGAACGAGTGGTTGATAACAAAGAAGAGTAATTATGAGAATTAGAAAGAGAGAGAGAAAGAGAGAAAGAGAGAGAGAGAGAGAGAGAAAGGATAGAATAAAATAAAAGATGAAATACGAGATTTCTGTCCGAAATGGATTACATTAAACTCTTGAGTAATTAATCAGGCCAGTTCAGGTCATGCGTAATATGAATGATGAAGTTACTTTATTTTACATTAGCTCTTGATTTTATCCTACGTTATTACCAATCGGAGAAAGGAGAAATAGAACATATGGACTTACACAGTAGTGGGCCGGATTTCAACAGTCGGCCTAGTTACCAAATGCAAATACCGTTCCGGTAACTAACCTATGGCGGAAGCATTTCAAGCTGTCCAACATTCCTCTATGACAGGGTAGTATAGTTAGAGTGGCCACTGGCTACTGTCTGTTATCGGAGCCCTTATCGATATGGCTCGAACTACCTCCTAGAGTTACTTCTAATTTCAAAGTGACCTTTTATAAATGCTTATACGATTTTTATTTGTTTTTTTTTGTCTTCTCTCTATTTTTTCCAATTCTTTTACCTTTTTTTTTTTTATCTCATTTCTCGATGGTTGAATTTGCTTTCTCTCTCTCTCTCTTTTTTTTTCTCTTGCATTCTCTAACCATTTCTCTGGGGAAAGGATAGAGAGTTATCCGAGCTGGAAATACGTTCGAAGCCAGCAGCACACGATGGGGTAGATAGGTGGGTAAGCAGTAATGTCGTCCTACCGTGAAATACGTATCGAATGTCGGCGAGATTTTAATTCCATGTTGATATACGTATATCTCTGCTGTTAACGCGTTAAGATAAATGTATACGTATATTGCTATAATACCGATCATCAAATGTTATTCGATACTATACGGTCGCTGTGTAAACGATATTCCTAAAGGTAAATCTAATGAAATAAAGAATGTTCTATTCTATTTATCATTGTTTTATATATATATATATATATATTTCAATATTTCATTTATTATCATGTTCCGTTTATTTCGTTTGACAAGGAGAATATTAATGAATATCTTTCTTTCAATATCTCTCTCTCTCTCTCTCTCTCTTATTGTTAGATGTCAACTATTATTGAAATTGCATGAAAATGTTTATAATGAAAATGAAGAGGGAAACGTTTCAAATAACAAAAAGGTAACTCAAGTTAATGTTTAATTGCTTTCTCGCTTAACGTCGACACCGTAGAAGATCTCGTTACTCATAAATTTAACTTTCATTAATCGCTCGTTATCTCAAATTGATGCTGCGTCTTATCAACATGAAGACGTGCTTTGTTGTAAACATTTAGTACTCCTTCCTTTCGTTTTCCTTAATGAACGAAACGATCAAGAGACGAATTTATAAGACGACGATAATTAATACTTACAGCGTTGTTGTGATTCCAGAATATATAAGCTGGGGGTTCTGGACTTTGTAATATAATACATGTGAGGTTGATTGTACTGCCTCTATCGATGTAAAGATCCGGTGCACCGAGAATCTCAGTTTTGGGTTCTGTAAACAAAGGTATATCTAAATTAGAGATAGAATTAAGATCGATAACATCCGTGTGGTTATTTGCTTAATTGTGTTTAGAAATTATGCATCATCTTTGATATATTTATATATATAATATTTATGTAATATTTATATATAATATTTAAGTCATCTAATTGTCTAATGATATAGATGAAATTTTTTTTATTTTTTACCAAATAATTTAAGATCCATTCTGTACCTTTAACTTTTTTCATATTGTATGATATTTACTAAATATTAAATAATAAAAAGATATTTTATAAAAATGAAATAATAAAAATAATAAATATTAATATAAAAGTTAAATATTAAATAAAAATATTATTAAAAATATAAATATATAATTTTAATAAAAAAAAAATAAATATTAGATAGATGTATATAGGTATATACATATATTCTTATTAATTATAAAATACTATAAATATAAAATATATATATATATAGTGAATATTAAATAGGTATATATATATATTTAATACTTATATAAGGTATTTATATATTTATATTATTATATATTTTTATATAAAATAAAAAATATTATTTATGTAAAATTATTAACAACAAGAGAAGCAAAAACAATTTCGAGATGACCTAATATATCTATAAATCAAATAAAATCAAAACAGAATTGATATTGAGAAAAAACTAGAAAGATAAATAATATCTTAAAAGATAAATTTGAGATATATTTGTTTTAAATATAATATTTCATGTAACAATTTTTCGCAACAAAAAAAAAAACATCTACAATGTGATTCACTATTATATAAAATATTAACTTAGAAGTATAAATATATATATATATGATAGATACTTTTTAAAAGTAGTGTCAGTATTTATATTATCACTGTAACATCAGGTTTGTTTTGCGTTCTTTTATCAGACCGAAAGAGCGATACGCTTGGTCTGACCCTCGTGTACTAAGAAAGAGCACTTTGAGGTGGATCATATAGAGTGTATCCGGTATCACATGCTCAGACTCAGGATAAGGGATAAATGGGTGAGACGAGGGTGAATGGGGAAGAAGTAAAGGATGGAAGGGGGTGGGACGAAAGTAATGTGGCGAAAGTAAACGAAAGCTTTTAAGTGTGTAGAAGTGTATGTACGCATTATTTATGTGTGTGTTCACATGTGTGTATATTTGTGTTGCGTGCATTTGTGTATATATTTTGAATAAGATGAAGAGCAGAAAATAGAAAGAGAGAGAGAGAGAGAGAGAGAGAGAGAGAGAGAGAGAGAGAGAGAGAGAGAGAGGTCAGAGAGAGGTCAGCTGGTATAGATCGATGTGAATATTTTCCGGACGGCCGCTTTCTGGAGGATTGATCGAAATAACCGGTCAGTGTAGTTTACGGCTTTTGTGCAACGAATAATACTAGAATCCCAACAGTTAACTCTCTTCTTCTTTTTTTCATCTATCATTCTCTCTGTCTCTCTTTCTTTACGATGGATAACTGAACTCCTCGAGTCTCTTTCTATCCCACTTTGCATGCTAGATCAAGATTGGAAATAAGATTCTGATTTTTCAACTACTTCCTTTCCGTTTGTTTTCATTCGACGTAGCTTTTTCGTTAATACTTTATTTCACCTAATATCCGTTTACTTCTATTGAATTTTTTACTTTCCGTTATAATTAATTTTTCAGAATACTTTATGTGTGTGTGTGTGTGTGTGTGTGTGATGGTATATGCTTATTTTATTGTTATTGATTTATATAATATTAAAGGATTTAATAGTATTGAATAATTATTAGAAAAATAAGTATAGTTTGATTTTTTGGTTTCTTTTCTTTGAATTTTAATCGAACGATGTTTTAATGACGATAATGACGAGAATCTGAAAAGCGTGATTTTCTGCAAATAATCTTGCAATAATTATTTTAACCAATTTCTTTTAAATATTTCCATCCATCTCTCTTATCTCTTATCTTTTCTTTTCTTACTATATATATATATATATATATATATATATTTAGCTGTTTAATATATTTTTTCTCTCCTTCTTTAACCCTTCGATTTTATTTTTTTCTAGAGATCGTCAATCTCTCTATCCGAATTTCGGATGCTGTGGAATGGCAGCGTCTATGACACACGATCGATAGCTCAGCCACGAATATACGTGAAACGCTTTAACGTGGGTTAACCACGGATGAAAGCTGAGCTTTCGGCATTGGACGGCGATCCTTCAAGTTAAAATCACGTATCGGTTCTCTTTTCCATGATGTGGTAACTCTTTCGAGAGTGCATGGGTAAGAAGAAGAAAAAGAAGAAGAAAATGGAGGAAGGGGTAAAGTAGGAAGATGGAGGAGTAACAGCGGTAAGGGAAAGGAATGAAAACGAGCAAAGCAACGCTTCTTGTAGATCCTCTTCTCGGTTTTTCTACGAGAAGACAGACCCCTCGAGCGTTTGTTTCCACAGACGATCTATATGGATTTGAGTGGGAAGGAAAGAAGGAAAAATATCAAGAAAGAGAAATAGAGAAAGAGATAAGGTAAAAAAAAGAACAAAGAAAAGGGAACAGTGAGGGGGGGGGGAACGTACTGACAACATTGCAAATATTTACCTTTGGAGATTCTTCGAAGCATTAGGATGTCCAAAAAAAAGAACAAGAAAAAGAAAAAGTGACAAAAAAGAAAACGTATAAATAAAAGTAATCCTCTGGTGATCCAAAAGTTATGTTCTCAAGATTAAAACAGAAGTTACCCCAATTTATTTGTCTATAAATGACTTATTTCAATCAAATTGCGATTGTTTTACTTTTATCTTTTTTTTTTCTTTTGTATTATTTTTTTTTTAGATAGGTATTTTTGTTTTCGTGTGTTTTAATATCATAAGGTAGATATAATATAAATACATATAAATGTGATATTTACAACGAGTTTCCTTTTTTTCTTTTTTGGCACAAGCATAAACATAGAACGAAAAGTTTCACGTTTCTCTTGTTAAATGTATTTGTTTTTCTCGTATAAAATTCTGCTTCCGTTTTTTTCAACTTCGTTTCTCTTTAATTAAAATATTTGATAATACGGCAAAAGGTAGGAAAAGAAGAAAGAAAGAAAGAAAGATAGAACAAAAAACACATAGACGGATGAAATGCATCAGATCTTTTTATGTAATATTTTTAATCTATTTGATCTGCTGTCAATGATATCATTTTTTTTTGTTTTTCTCTTTTTTTTTTTATTACACTCATATTTCTTTCTCTGTTCATTTGTACATCTAATAGACGAGAATGTGATTGCGAGAGAGAGAGAGAGAGAGAAATAATCTGACAAATAACGATACCACTAGAAGTCGATATTTATCGTGCTTCGTACTCAATAGAAAAAAAAATCTGTTATCGTTAAAATGGGGGGGGGGTTGTTGGGGGATAAATAAAAGGGAAATGGTATGGTTTAGTTTATATAGTGAAATATAGATTTTCCTTTCTATGGAACACCCTTTTCGTTAGGGGGGCTTGAGTTTAAGGCCGTTATCGATGTTGAATTTTACGATCCGTTGAACGACTTCCGCATGAGTTTTTACAGAGTACATCCTACGACATTTGCCGTAGTTCATTTATAAAAAAAAAAGAAAAGAAAGAAAGAAAGAGAGAAAATGATTAAATGATTTTAATTGCTATACGGTGGAAAAAATGGAGAGTTGAATCGTCGAATAACCACGAGTCCATTTTTACTCTTTTCCTTTTTTTACTTCTAACATTAAAGGTCTCATCCGTCTTCTGAAGACCGTCCTGGTTATCTCGTTATTTGTTTCAAGAAGAAATCCAATAAACTTTCAGTTCTTTTCAATCCAAAGTATTGGTAATACAATTATTATGGTAACACTGTTGGTAGACTTTAATGAAAAAATAGTGTTGATAGATTTTTATAATATTATATAATATTACTTGTTTTCTTCTTCATAATAATATTATAATTATTATATATATTAATTATTTTGCATATATATTTATTAAAAATATTAGATTATATATAAAAAAAATCAAATTAAATATAAAATTAAAATAATGTTAAAACTAATATTAAAATTAAATTAATATTAAAAGAAAATATATAAAATTAAATATATATATTAATAATATTACAATTATACATTTATTATAATTACATAATATTACAATTATACATAAAATCAAAATTTAAAACTTACTCTTTTTAAACTTATTAAAATAACGATTAATGTTACACCGAGTTACTTATTTGTTCAGGATAAATTGAACATTTCGAAGTTTTTTATCGGTGTGTTAAATAAAAAAAATAAAGTAATAGGAATGAGAGTAAAGAATGGAATAAAGATAGATAGATAGAGATAGAAAAGTAAAAAAAGAATCGGATAATAGTAGAAGAGATAGAATTGTAGTCGGTATCTCTGTTCAATCGACTCGTTGATCATGGAAGAATGCCTATTGGAGTATTCCTCTCTATTCTCTCTCTCTATTCTCTCTCTCTCTCTCTCCTTCTACAGATTCACCATCACTTGCTTCTTCCTCTCTCTCTCTCTCTCTCTCTTACGAATTGGATGCTCGGAGACGGCTTTGTGCTTACGGCTGCTATTTGACGAGGAGTCCACAAAGCATATTCGCAAGCGACGCTGTTGACACTCGACCTAAATAAAGCAGCTTATGTGTACGATCATGTGTACTCTTCTACTACTGTCTTGCACATGCGCGAATACAAAGGTGAAAGAAAGAGACGTGTGTATGTGGTGTGTGTGTGAGAGAGAGAGAGAGAGAGAGAGAGAGGAAGGACGACAAAGATATCCACATTTATTTATACGATACTATTTAGGGTATCTTCGTAGCAACATCTCGGACGAAGGAAATTGTAAATTGCGTTAGATTCGAATTCTACCTATACCCTTGAATGGTAGGAGACTCGATTCGAATACTGACATTCTACCATTCTACGTTGGAGATGATAGGGGTTGTACGAGTTTTCCTCTTCGAGATGCAAACGAAGATTCCAATCGTTTGAAGTGAAAGTGTGGAAGCTGAGAGTTACTGTGCGAACTATAGAATGCTGCTAGTGTCTTTGTATTAGTTCTTTCATCTCTGTGTTAGTATATGTGAGCTTCAATCTGTGAACCTGACACACTTTTTTCTTTTTCTCTTTTTCTCTCTTTCTATTTCCTTCTTTTTTTTTCTTCCACCCAATCCGCTTGTCCTAGTCTGTTTCCCTTTCCCTCATCCTTAACTCACGAGAGAATCATTCCGCTCTAATTTCCATTCTTCGTAATTACTAACATCATTCGTGATCCTTTCCCCGTGGATTAATCATTTTTATACTCTGTGGTCCACTTTTATGGGTAGTACGGCCTCATATTCTGGAAAAAGTTAATCTACGAGTGTATCGAATAAATATTTGTCGATTATATTTCAAGCTACCTGTTTTCAAATAATTCAACCTGCTCTCTCTCTCTCTCTCTCTCTTTCTCTCTCTCTCTCTCTCTCTCTTTCTCTCTCTCTCTCTCTCTCTCATATGAATATCATTATTTAATCGCAAATACTGTTAGGCAAATTATATTAAATATTATATAGATAAGAATAATTGGTTAGTGACATTTTTGAATCGATTTATTCATATTGGGAATTTGAAAAGCTGAAAAAAGTAATAAATTGTGACGCTATACTTTTTTAAACAATAACCCATAACTATTGATTCATATTTTGAAACGAAAAGCAAAAAAACAATATTTTAATTCTATTAACAAACAAATATTGATTTTTTTTCTTTCGTTATTTATGTTCTCAACAAAGAGACTTTTAGGATACCTTTTTTTTTTATAGGTATATGAATACCTATTTTTTTTTTTTTTAATGTAATTAATAAGAAAAAAGGGACAAAGCGCAAACAAAAAATTGACAAGAGCGGTGAAAAAAAAATGTCTTCATGTTTCATTGTAAAATAACGATTGATTCAAACAATGTCACTATAATCCTCGAACCTTCTCATTCTTTCTAATCCGGAACTCTTGAACATGTATCCTCTTACCCATTATTGGCAGGCAACAGGAAAATAAATAAAAGTTTTTCACTCGGTGACTAAGCGAGGGATGACGTTTGTCGGTTCAACCATCCTGTAAATCCTTTTTCAAGGGATAAAGCCGACTTTGTCACGTCGTTAAGAGCCTTTTTCGCTTTTACGTCCGGTCCTGTTATCCTATTTAACTGCCGAACTTTTACGAGAGAGAGAGCTATGAGAAGTATCGTTATCGTGCTGAGTCACGCGACAAAAAAGAACAACTTCATTTTCTTTTTCTTATATGTTTTTTTTTTTATTTCCTTTCAAAAGATACAAAACAATCATTTATTTGTATATAAATAAAAAAGGACGGCTCACGAGTCTTCTTTGACAATCATAGTAATTGATTTGATCAGTGGCAGTATTTTGTTGTCAATATGATTAATTGTTATTTAAAATAATAATTTCAAAAGTCATTGTTTCGTCTAATTTTTGTTAATTAAATTTGTTTATAATAATAATWATTATTTTTATCAAAAAATTTGTCTATTGATAAATAATATTTGTATATTTGATTATCTTTTTCAAATTTATATTCTTATCTGGAAAATTGAAAATGATAATTGTGAGTTTTACGAAGTATCGTAAATCTGAATTTATTATCACGTTTTTGAGATAACATTTTAGATTCGTTGTAGGTGAAAACATCTGTAAAATGAGGGTTGTCATCCTTTTCTTTTGCTTCTTTTTTTTTTTTCTTCATTTTTTTCTTCTCTTATGCTACACCAAACATGTTACATATCTAGTAGGGAACGTTTAAGGGTTAGAAAAGCTAAAAAAAAAAAAAAGGAAAGAGTGCATGTGGATGGTATATAAACAGGATGCTTTTTCGTTCCTTGTATTACGCTTGTTTACTTACTCTACTAGGTGGAAAAGAAAGGCCAGAGGAATTTTCTCTGAGCTACGACCAAGTTACCTAGATTTCGGACTCGTTGTTCTGGTATTTTTAAAGCTTCCACAGAGGCGTGATGTTACGCCGAGAAGATAAAGAAACGTAAAAGGGGTAAAAGAGGTAAGGAGATTCAAACGAGCTTAAGAAAGGTTTGTTATTCTTTCGCTGTTATCTTAAAAAGAAAAAAAAACTTCGATTAATCATAATGAAAATAAACTAACATGTGAAAAGTTTGAAAAGTTCTTAAGTTAATAATATTTATGTTATTGAAATATTTGTTTGTACAAAATTATCAAACAGATGGAAATATTAATTAACTGGTATTTAAACTATTAGTTAATTCTAACGTAATAAGTATAACTGACACTTTAACAAGTAGTTTGAAAACATGATTAGATCTATCCACTTAATTAATCATATAATGTATTCAAAGGAATGTCCGATGTCTATGGTTTTGCAGTAAAGTATTTGAGTATGTTGAGGTGTACTCCGAAATAACGTCTACTTGGAAAGTTAATGTTCACCATTTCGAGTTGAAAGTACTCTCTCTCTCTCTCTCTCTCTCTTCTCGTTATTGAACCTCATAGACGTCCACACACATAATATATATGTATAGTTTTCTTTAGGAATGGTAAGACGACAACGACAACGTAAAGTTTCATTCTAAGCTCAGGAAGCTTTTCTTTGTAGCAAGTTGAGAAGGAACTTGCGAGCTAACCACCAAGTTGAACTGTCTCACTTCGTGCACCACTTAAAGGAGAGTCCTTTAAGCTCAGGATGACACACGTATGGAGACGTGTTACGTTGAATCTTGAACTAAAGAAACAGAGAGAGAGAGAGAGAGAGAGAGAGAGAGAGAGAGGAGAGTTTTGTACGAAAAGAACTTCTTCTAGTCGTCGTCGTCATCGTCCAAGAATCCGTCTAAGTAAATGCACACCCGATGAAAAGGAATGTCCGATGAAAGTACACCGATAAGTCGAGAGTTCGTGACTCTGCTGACACGAGTCTACTACCTCGTCTAAGCGAAGTATTTCATGGATTTTCCTTCCTAACTCGTAAGATAGAACTGAAAGCATTTGAGAAGATGGAAGACTTTCAAGCTCTATGTTTATTTCAACGATTCACAACAATACTGACATTTTTGATGTCATTATTTTTATTATCTTATCTACATCAACATCTACTACACAATATCAAAAAAGGGTCAAAAATAAATCATTTTACTTTCATCAATCATTTTTTTTTCTAAAATAATTTATTAATAATTCAGTATATAACATTTATTAATATAATCGTATTATTATATTTAATAACACAGTAATATAATATTAGTAAACAGTATTATAATATTTAGTAATATTCTTCAATGAATATTTGTTAATAAAATTATTATACATTATGTAATAGTAATATTGATAATTCTGTATTTTTCTGTATTTTTCGTTTTTCTTTTCTTTTGTTTTCTATTTCATAAGTACGTCAATAATAAATTAACGTAGGTATACTTTTTATCTTCGTTTTTCATTCGTGTAGGCACATGAGAACTTTACTTTCTTATCAGCAACACGACTCATCTTCTAGTCGTTAGGCATTCTTCCCAGACTCCTTTACCTCTAGTAGTACTTTTCTCTCCCTTTCTTCTCTTTCTCTCTCACACTCTCTTCAACTATGCAGTCTCAGTTCTCGTCGTTTTGTAAGAAACGTTATCTTTCTTTCCCTCGTATTCCTATTTACTTATCTACCTACGTAACATGTACGTGTAGACTCATATAATTGTACGTACGTGGACATGTTATGTCAAAAAGAGAAGAACAAAAATGAAATGTTAACTAAAAACGAACGTATCTATTCATTTTTATTATTTTTTCAATCGTGCTTTACAAAATATTCGCTTTATTTTTCATCGTTCTTAAATATCGTTAAAATATTACTGCAATTCTTAGATAAAAGTCTTTAAGATGAATATATTCAGTTTTATAATACTTATCCCGTAGTTTTTTTTTCTTTTTACTTTTACTTTTATTTTGCTTTCTTATTTTCTTTCAAAGAAACTTAAAAAGAGTTTCTTAAGTAGTATCGTATCATTTTGAAAGATTAGCACGTTTGTTAAACTTTCGTCGTTATTTCTTTTAGTTAAAAAAAAAATATTTAATATTAAACAAACTTTTTTGCAAATTTTAAGAAAATAGATAGAAATACAGAAAGAAAGAAAGAAAGAAATAAAGAAAGAAAGAAAGTAGGAGAAAGAGAGATAAAGTGAGAAGGATAGTCAATGAATAAGTGTGAGAGGAAGTGGAAGAGAGAGAGAAAAATTACTCACTACCAATTAAGAACAATATCGTTTTATCCAAGCGAATTTTCCACCACCGAGTAATAATTATCTCTAGAAGTTTCATCTGACTGGGAAAGACGTCATCATTTCTCACCATTATCTTCTTTCTCTATCTTCTCCTTACTACCTTGGTCGAAACTTTCAAGACTATTTCGAGAACAAGAGAGAGAAAGACAGAGATAGGAATAGAGAGATAGAGAGAGAGAAAGAGAGAGAGAGAGAGAGAGAGAGAGAAACTCATATTTTATGCCGACCCAAGTCCAAGTCTCTGTCTCTCTATTTCTCTTTCTTTGTTCTTACCTCTCTCTCTCTCTCTCTCTCTCTCTCTCTTCTCTTGTGTATTGTGAAACGAACAATAATGCACGCGTGTTCCTTGGGAAAGCTGCGAATCTCTAAGAGGAAAGGAAGCTTAAGTAAGAAACTACTACTTGGCTTCTAGCTATAATTGAACTTATAAAACCAGAGAGTAAGAGAGGAGAGGAGAGGAGTGAGTGTGTGTGTGTGTGTGGCTTTGGATGTTATTAACAACATGCCACTCGCAACGTTAATCGTATCATTCTTGAGAAAGGAGAGGCTTGTCTTTTCCAGAAGATTTTTATCCTTTTTTTTTCTTTTTTCATTTCTCTCTTCTTTTTTCTTTCGTCCTCATCCACATGATCCTCTTCTTTTGAAAAGACTCTTACGTATGAAAGAGTGTTCAACCAAAGTGCTCCCCCTTCTTTTTTTTTTTTACTAAAAGACAAATTTCCGAGAGTATGTTAATTCGATAGAAAAAGAAAATGTAGATTGTTAAATATTAGAATAAAATCGAATAAGAAGGTTGATACTTTATTCTCTTTTTTCTTTTTTTTTTATTAGATTATTTTGCATAAATTTTCCTATGAAATGAATGTCATTTTAATTGTATTCTGTTTAAATAAATGAATAAATCAAGACAATAATTATATGTAAAACATAAGAGAGAAGAATAGAAAATTTGATTGAATATTAGTTTCTTTTTTAAAAAAATAATTTTACGAGAGTAAATACCAAACTGTATCTTATCGAAATTGCACTTTATTTTTGAGTAATTTTGTTGCTAATATTAACGATTTGTAATTGAAAGAAACAAAATACTAAAATTACACGCCCATAATGAGATATTCGATGTGCTATAACTGCATATGTTTATCGTACGTAAAATACGTGGCAACTTATGGAGAGCCATTATAGTGGCCCGTAGTATAGTAAAAGGGTTAATAGAAAATTCATTACATATTTATACAATACTAAAACAATTCTTTCGAAAAATATATTCTTCTCAAAAGATGTATATGTCCAACCATAAGTATAAATAAATGTATCCGTTATAATAGTGATAGGATACCTAGCATCAATGATTTTGATATAATATAAAGGATATAACGTTCAGGTTATAGAACTTGTAATCGTAACAAATCGGTCCCGATCAGATGTTTTGTGAGAAGCTTTTCATAGATCGGAAAGGCTTTCTTCTGCATTGTATTCTTTTCCTCCCTTCTCTATCCTCACTCCTTTCTTAACGTTAGCCATTGGCATAGCTGAAGGAAAATCGAAAAAGGATCAGAAATTCCTCGTTTTGTTAAGATGATTTTGCTTGCTTTCATATATCGAAGTTCAATCTGTCGGAGAATCGTGATGGATTCTTGTGAATTCAGTTGGCTTTGTTCGGATATTCTTGATCGTGTATCGTTGAATCTCGAATTGTAGAAAGAGAATCAAATTAAACGATACGATTTCGGAAATATTATTCAATAGGTGTAAATTTGTCACGTTTTAAAGCGATTCGCAAAGATAGCATTTTACGAGTCATAAATTTCATAGTAATCTTTAAATTTATGTTTTATTCATGTGTATATATATATATATATTTTTTTTTTTTGTATTTTAGAAAATGTATTTATTAATCTGACACACATACACATAGAATGGGACATTTTCAAGATGTAATGTAAATAATTCACATCAATCGAGAGATTCTCACACGAGAATTGACAGTTAATCCGAGCTGAGAGGTTCATCGAAAATCGTCGAAATAATGCGGTAGTTATGGCGATTTCCGAACGAAATATATCGAGAGTATCCGTACTAGGTATCGATCCTGAAGTAGTATTTGATAGAGCACACGTTTATTATAGTCGAGTACATAGCTATCTATATAATACATACTTAGATACATATGTATCTATGGTATATGTGTATATATACCCTATTACGTATTTCCCGTAATATATCTCTCAACGATCGATTTTTTCCTTCCTCCTATCGATATACTTTTGAAGTTCGATAAATACTAGAAAAATGTTGTTGTTGTTTTTGTTTTTATTATTTCGTCAGTAATCTCCTCGTTGACTTCAAATTCTTCAACATTTGCGCTCGAATAATTTTCTTCTACAAAAGAAGAAATAATTTCTCGTCCGAGATAAATATTTTAAGTGATTAAAATAAAATCGATTAGATAAAATAATAATTATTTTATCGATCGGTACTTATAACAAATAAGTATACGTACTTTATGAAATAATGCGCTTAGTTTTCTCTCTCTTTCTATCTCTCATTCGGGTTCCTAATTATTTATTTAAAATGATGAACATGTGATAATATTAATGACTATAATTATACTTTGTACAGGGTTACGTACGTTAAATGCGTAAATTTATGAGAGCTAAAATATCTCTCGTCGAAAGCGAATTGTTCGATCGAGTGTTAAATTATTGATGCGTAGGTCGTGCCACTTTTATATTCAAGAGGATTAAAATATGCAAGGAATAAAAAATAAAGTATGCTTCTCGATATATCTACGTATATATATATATATATATATATATATATATATATATATATATATTACATGATACTAGGATATGGATACACGTCCTTCAATGAACTTGACGATAAATCTAACATCTTTAGATTTTGAAATTATGCTTGATTTAATCGATAAAAATAAAAGAAGAAGTTAATATAAGCATATTTAATTATAAATAAATATATGAGATAGTTACGAAAGTTTTTGAAATTTTTCTCAATAAATTATGCATGCATAATATTTTATACTTTATATGTATTTTTTATTGGTTAAATGAAAACATGTAGAAAAAATTTTTATGATAATTATATTATATATACCATATTATATATTATTATAATTATCTACAATTATAGTTACATATAATATTATATATATAATTATAATTCATGGTTAGTGAACATTTAAATTTACATTCAAATTTACATAACATATTTTGTTTGAAACACATGGAAAATAATTGCATCCAACAGTTCACAAGAGACACTTTGTATATATTTATCAGAAAATAAAAAAAAATAAAATATGTGTGCCTTTCGAAAAGAGGAAGGAAGAAAAATTTGGTCCATTTAAGTCGAGTACGTATTCCCAAACAATGAAAATGAAGTCTTTGCAAACTGTAAAGAACAAAACAGATGCAATCAGAGAAGAGTATATCCATTGAGTGGGTGCTCGCGAAATTTTCTCAGATGAGTATGAGGGAAGTAAGAGGAGAAATAGAAAAAAGTCGGGGTTGGGGAGAGCAGGGGGGGAAGGGTACAAAAGAGAGGATAGAATGAGGTGTAAGGAGATGACGGCAACCAGAGAGGGTTGTAAAATGTTTGACGTCATCAACAACGTTATATCCTCTTAGGTAAGTGTGTTTTGCAATGTTTACGATACACACTGGTAAATGAAACGAGCCTTGCAAAGTACGACGACGAAGACGAAGGCAACGACGATGAGAAGAAGACGAGAAAGACAGTGCATAGAAGACGATAAGAAGAAGGAGAAGAAATAAGGAAGGAAAATGGGCATGTGGGTTAAACGGAATAGGAAACTGCAATGTATAGGTGTCCTAAGTTTTATATACATATAGTGTTGTTGTATAGAACGTTTTATCTTTTCAGTAGAAAATATAGGTAATCACTCCCTATATTACTCGTGCGAGGTCCTCGTAAAGGACGCTTTAAAGGGTTTTATCATCGTTGGACCAAGAGGGTGCTATTACTTTACGCGATGCCCTGGAAACTTGTCTTTTCCTTTCCCTTCTATCCCTCTCCTCTATATTTTTCTCTCTCATTATCTTCTTCTTCTTCTTCTTTTCCTTCTTTTTCTTTCTCTCGATTGTCTTTATTTTTCTTCTTTCTTTCACTATCCAGATCTTTCAACGTTAAGAAGCTCAGGATGAGAAATTGCCTGACGAAGTCGTGTTGTCTTCTACTCGGTCAACTCTGTCACCCCATTTCGTTCTGGCTCGACACGATACGCACCAATTTTTGTTAAAATGCTCATGATTGGTGTTAGATGTCTTTATTTTTTCTTACACGTTTATCTCGATGACATAACGATGAAAAAGTTAGAATTAAATTTTGATTTGTTTTGGAAATATTTTTATACAAATTAGATTTAATGATTCGTATTGAAATATGAACATAATTAAATGAGTTTATTATATTGGGCTGTGAACAATAAATAATATTAGAATTGTCAATGAAAATATTACTAGTGTTGGATATTTAAATATTAAATAATAACAAGTATTTCAATAGAATTATTTCATATTACTTGCTTTATTCAGATATAAAATACTAGTAGTTTGTAAAATTGTTATTCATTTAGATATTAGATAGAAATATATTTTCAATTGAAAATATTACTGTTATTTGTTACAAATTTTGTCGTTATATTATTCATTAGGAAATCCAATATTCTCGCTTCAACATATTTTCATATGAAACAAATGTAACAGGTTTTCCGGACAATTAAATATTTTTCCTTTGTTCTTTAAAATATCACGTTAATTATATTTTTTAAGTGTTTATAGATTTGACTAACAAAACGTTGAATAGTTTAATTAGATATGGAAGGATATAAAAAAAGAAAAAAAAAGAAAAAACAGGTTGAATTCTTTATATTAACGTTCGTAAATAAACAGAAATTTTCTCCAGTTGGTACAAGCGATTGAAATTTTCCGTTGACGCACATTTTATATATAAATACGTTTTCGCTCTACTAATTACTTTTAATAAATGAGTGACTCTATCTCTCTCACACTCAAAACTGGGTCGTGAATGAAACGATGGTAACGTATTGAGAAAGAATTTTACAAAATTAATTACGAGTTCGTTCTTTTCAATCAATGGTTGTCAGTGATGCTATTTCGGATTTTAAAATATATATCCCTTACAGTTTCTTTTTATGATAACGTTATAATCCTCTTGTCAATTAATGTTCTTTTTTTTATATATGTATTGAATATTTTATGATAAAACATGTAAATTTACATTTATTTTACGTATGTATAATATAATACAAGCACGTATACATAAGTGTGTATAAGTATGTACGTGTTTGTCTGTTTACATTGAATTTTATTCAATTGTATTTTTCAGTTTGTAGAAGAAGACATTATTCATTGAAATTCATTGGTACATTAAAACTTTGTAGATATTTGAAAATTAGTAACAGTTCAACTATCATTAACGACAACTTAAAAAAAAAAAAAAATAAAGCAAACATTCTATATTCAATAATTTTATAAAATATATTTTAAATATTACGATTTAAATATAAAAACAACAATTCATTTGATTAATTCCATAATATTGGATAAAATAAATTCGTCGTGAAAAATAAATATTTCACATATAAGTTTATAAATATAATACATAAGTATACACATATGTAAAAGTATATAGGTATCTTTGAAAATGAGGACATATTCTAGAGATTTTGGAGTCGCAACTGTGTTATATCCTCTCGACAACTCTCTAGTATTGCAGACTCTCTAATAATTAAATGACAAACTTCCTAGGACGTTTCGTTCGTGCAGTGCACCCTTGGTAAATGTACGAGCTTCTAACTCACGACTACGTACGCTATGGTAAAGTACTAATTTACCTAACGTACCTTTCATCCTGGCTAATATTTATTCTCGTTTAATAGAAATAAATGTTTCAATTTCTCACCCCACTTTGTTTGACATCTTTTTTTTTTTTTTTTTTTATCATTATTTTTTTTTCATTTTTCCGTTTCAATATTGTCTAAAAATTGAAGAAAAAAAAGTCTGTCGCCTAGAGAAAATAGTGGATGGGGAAAATGAAAGAATTTTTTGTTCTTTCTTTTTCTCTCTCCTTTCTTCTTTCTACTTGTCATAAATTATTCGACATAGGAGCGAGGGGCGAGGGGTGGGTGGGGGGGAGGGTGGTTGCGTTATTAAATCCAAGTATCGCAGTTCTCCATCGAGAACAGATGCACTACCGGGTGGTAGCAGATACGACGCTGACTTCGCAAGTCGACCCAAGTAGGCATGCGAGGCAACCTGCCAGACATCGTTCCCAGTCGCTTAGTTTTACCTCTCCTCGTAACTTTATCCGTCTTCGTAAAGCTCTTAACGTTCCCCCACCACCTGTCTCGTTTCTCTCTTTTACTCTTAATCAACGATAGTTACTTGCGTGAGACAAGGATCATCATATCCATCATTGTTACCTTTTAATTCTATCATTGTTGTCAATTAAACATTATGAAATGCCTTTTTTCCATTTATGTTACCATCAACACTTAGTCATATCCCCGTTTAGTTTTTCATTAATAAATTATTATTTTATGTATGTATATTTTTACTCGATCTTATTTACATTTATTGATTTTTTATAATTGTACGTATATTCTGATGATGATTTTACGAAGTTATATGAAAAGTTACCTTTTTCTTTTTTTGTTCAGATTCATTTTTTATTAATGTAAATAATATTTATATTTACTCGATAACATGATAACAATTTTTTTTTTTCTATTAATTTAAATATTGCTTCTTCAAGTTATAATATATATTCATGATAATTTCAATTTTTATTTTCTTTCACATTTCATCACACACTAACAGTTACAGTTATCTCATAAATACATAGAACCTTTATTTGTAGTTAATCATGTTAAAACTAACGATAAGTCTAGGCATACTTAAATTTGATTCTTTGAAATTCATGGATTGTTTGAAGTTATCTTGAATTCCTGAGAAAATGCCTAATGAGCTTTTTTTAATAACGAGCCTTCGACTTTGGTGTTCCAACAATTCTATAGCAAGTACGACGATTATGAGATTGCGGTAGGATTAGAGACAGGCTTACGGATTCGACGATGCTATGCGATGCTATGTTATGCTATGCTATGTGATGCTTCGTGTTGGTAATGATTCCCACAAGCGTAGCATGTTCGTGCATCAAATGAAGTTTAAGTCACGCGATGTGAAACGAACCTCGAGTTATGAGCAGCAAAGTAAAAAGAAAATAAAAGTAGTGGAAGAAGTTATGATTTCCGGAAAGTACCTGTGTTACCTATCTTATTTCTTTCTTTACATTTTTTTTCTTCATTCTTATTATTTCTTTTCTTTATTTTGTCATCAATAAGGTTCACTGTTGTTTCTTTGGCTGTTGATTGCGATGTTACAAACTAGTTCTGTGGTTGCGATGCAGAATGCAATTGTCACGTGACATGTTTACCATGACATATTGGATTAAACTATTATTTCTCTTTTCATTCTGACTTTGGTCATATTGTTTTTATTAAAAAATCTAGTAACAGTGGTAATAGTATTATTATAAATATTACAACAGATTATCATGATTATCGTCAAAATATCATGTAATTGGATATTTCATTTGACGAATAGTATATTATCATACTTTCACCGCATGATTTATAGTATAGAGATTTGATATGATTAATGATATGATAGATGAGATAAATGACGATGAAAATGTTAAATGAATTAATGTAAGCTATAATTTTGAAGAAAATAGATTGTATATGTAGAAAATACAAAGAAAATTAATCATATAGATGTAATGTCTTTAAGGTATATGAAACAATTCAATACGAGGAATAAAGATTAGATAATAGAAATTGAAAAATTGAAAAAGATTGTTATTAAAATTATATTTTTTAAATTACAATGAAATACATAGGTCAGTAAATACAACGAAGTAAAGTTCGTTGCAGCGCGCGTTGTTGGCTAAGTGTTAAATATCAATTACTAATGGTAAAACTAACTTTTTAATTTTGCAAAATATTCTTATGTTAGATTCGTAAAATTACAATCCGAATGAAAAATACAAATTTTAAAAAGATTATAAAAATATAATTTATTTTAAATATCACTTAGAGAAGACTTCCTGTATATCCACCCATTTGTAAAACATATTTCAAATAAAAAGCTCTCAACATCTGTTCGGATTTTTATCGCGAAAGCAACAACGCGATGTTGGAGAATAAAAAAAAATAAAAAGCAGTAATCAAAGATAAGGTTGAGCCATTTGATGCTTATCATTGACATGAGAGATTGTTTGTATCAGAAATGAGCTCTATTCTTGTACTTAAGTAGAATTGAATTCTATTAGGTAGGGTATTCTTACAAATATTTTTACTTGGAAGGAAAAAAGGAAAAAAATAAGGAGAAGAGGAAAAGAAAAAGAAAAAAGAATAAATGAACGAAAGAGGAGATGTAAAAAGATAAAGAAAAATGTCTACCATTAGGACAGTTCATTTCTGTTTTCCTCAGCAAGTAGAGAATCGTAGTAACTGCTAGTCATAAATCCATACACCCGAAGGAAACATGATAGTATGTATCTTTGATAACGTTCTATGGAATGTTTTGTATATATAGCAAATGACAATATTATGCTTTCGATCGATTTTTATCTTCCAATATTCTTTTTCTTTTTCTTCGAAATTATCTCAACATCTTGTTTGGAAAAAAAAGAAAAGTTCGACCTTTTTAAAACATTAATTAATTATGATTTTTATACGTACGTTTTGAATATGCATTTATTATAATGAAACAAAATTAGTTTATCTTAATTAAACTTAATTAAATTCGTTTCGACAAATAAAAAAGTATTAATTAATTACTCAGAGCTTCGATGAAAATAAGTTGTAAAAGAAAGAAAAAGACGAATGAACAAAATGAAATATTTTATCGTATAGAAACAATGATTTAGTTTGATATTTGTAGATATATTAATACAACGATATCGATCATATAAACATTATTTTACCTTGATTACAACTATTGTGAAAATAGTAATAATATAGTAACTTTTGATATGTATATGTATCATAATAATATGAATTTAGTTTCATATTATTAGAAATGAATTATAATGAAGATTTTTATATGCATACGTGTACGCGTATAAGTATGATTGAAATTAAAATTTATTACACATAAAATATAAATAAAGTTATAAATTCTTTGACAACAAATTAAAATGAAAATATTAATTAATAAATTAAAATATTAGTTAATTCAATGAAAAAATTATTTATTATTAATCGAAATGTACGTAGTATTTGGATAATTCTTGTTTCAATTTGAAGATAAATTAAACGATACTAGAGATTAATCTAGATAATATCGAATTATCGATACAGTCGAGATTTATTGACGTCGAGTATTATACGGAGATTCACTTAAGCGCCTATCATGTTTGAGATAGTACTACGATGATAGTGGAACACGAATCGATCTGGCTCTACTTGTATTGTATTATTGACTTGAATATTGTCTACACAGAACTACAGGCAAACCAAGAGACACCGAATATTGTTTCTCGACTCGGACTATAACGACCCGACCTCAAATCGAATATTGCCTCCGGATACATATTAACGATCGTGTAATACTCTCCTTCTCTTATCGATCCTACCTTATTGCATATTTACCCTTAATTAAGTCATTTTTTACTATACATTGTATTTCTTACTTAACGAATAAAGTTTCTTTAATTTTCATTCGCACCAACTTAATATGCGAATTTTTAAATATCATCCTTTCATTTCAAACGATTTTCACGTGTGCATTTTTTGTGTGTGACAATCAATGCAATTAATCAAAGAAATTGGAAATATGTTAAAATATATTTGTTAAATTTATTTAAAATTGTATTTTTTTTTAAACATTATGGTTAAAACGTATTTCAAATTTTTTAAATACAGGATATGTTTCATTTAAAATGGCGTAGTTAAATGTCTACGATTTTATTCATTTTATAAACTAATATTTCTCTATAGATAGATACGAATACCCAGGAATGGATTAAAAAGCTTTAAATTAATTATTAGGATTGGAAGTTTACTCGGAAACTTTTTTAAGAAAATGAACGTCTTATAATTCTTTACTCGTACATTTAACGAACTGTATAATTAAGTAAATTTATCATTCTGTTTACACGATGCACACGATTGCTTCTCGAAACTCATTTCTTAAGCCAAGTATTTTGAAAGTATAATTAGTATGATTTAAATGATTGATTGAGTTGAAAGTATGATTCTTAGTCTTAAAAATTTCATTTACACGTGTGTAAGAAAACTTTAAAAGACTGTTTTAAAAATTCGTATATTAATATGTTTCCATAGCTTGGGTGTGTGTGTGTGTGTGAGTGATAAGAGAACGATAGATTTGGGTATTCTTGAATTATATACGACATAAGTAAAAGATAAACAAATGTAAGGTGATTTTAGATTGAAAATGTATAAACGTTAAATAAAATAGAAATATGCGTGAGAGTGAGAGAGATGGATAATGTAAATAGAGAAAGACACGAGTGTTTGAATGAGAATAGAAAGAGAAGGTCAGTATTTGACGAGAAGTAGTTACGTACGCATCGTGTTGAATTAAAATTGAAGATCATATTGTAGAATAGAGAAAAATGTAGAGAGAATATTCGTAAGTTTAAATATATATATTTTTAATTACATATACATCCTCCTACTTTTTTTATACATAGAATATTATCAAGTTAAATTATCGATAGATCTTATTAAAAATATTTGTGATATGAACTTAACCACAGTAGAGAAAATAAATCTTTTTCGATGATTTATTCCTTTAAGTCGGATTTGTTAAATATAGTTCAGGAAGTAACAAAAAATATGGATAGATATGAAAGGACAAAGGTCACAAGGTTTGAAATGGTTCAAAAAAAAAAAAAAAAAGAAAGAAAGAAAGATAATACAAAAGAGGAATAGATTTGTTTTGAGAAGAGAAACGACGAGTCGACGAATGGGCATAGAAAGGTGTATAGGGTTTAAAAAAGGGACAAGTCAGGAAGGTGGGAGGGAGGGAGGGAGGGGGACGGGTAGTAGAGAAAAGTAAAAGATTTGTATTTTAACGGGGACGAAAAGAAAAGGACAGAAAGAGAGGAGAGGGGGGAGAGGAGGGTTTATACGAACGAAGGTGTAAGAAAAATGAAAAATCGTCTAAAGTCGAGGCCAACGCGTTGTTGCACCGTTGAGCTTGCAATGCTTTTAACTTTACCCATAAATTTATTTGCCCAACTCCTTTACTATTTTCCCTTTCCCCTCTTTTCGTTTTTTATTTCTTTTCTTTCCCTTTCTTTCTTTCTCTTCAATCTTTGTATCTAGCACTATTTCTTTCTACGACTGTTTCTGTTCTTTTATTTTTTCTTTTCTTTCGCGATACCGCTAAAGTTTCGTCAAGAAACGTGCCATTCTTTTAGCCCTTCTTGAACTCACTCTTCCTTTCTCGTATTACCATCTTTCTCTTTTTAAACTTCTTCTCTTTTTCTACTACTACTATTTATCTATCTATCTATCTATCTATCTATCTGTCGCCTACTACTATTCTACTCTTTCTCTCTTTTGTTCCATCTTTTACTCCTTCTATCTTCTTTTTCTTTTTCTTATAAGAAGAAATGAGGGGTAGGGGGTAGGAAAGAGAAACATTTAAATCAGATAGGAAAGTTTCTGAAATAGTCTTAAGAGACTCCGTGGGAGATTCATGCACAGTTTCGAGGTAGATAGAAAAAGTCTTATTGTTGGTACAGCAAACGTGCAGCAGTGAACGACGAGAAAACGTTTTAAATAAGATTTATTTTTAATATGTTTTTTTTTCCCTTTTTTTATTTTTTTTATTCAAAGTTATCTGAACACGATTTTGCATGAAGAAATAATGAATAAATTATTAAAAAAAAAAAGAAAAAAATAATAATTGTGGTGCTCGAATACGCGATCGAAGTTTCGTTTTCTTTAAAAAAAAGCAATTCTTTAAAAATAATATTCATTCCTTTTTAATATATAAATTTTTTATTTTTCTACATAAAATGATATATATATATATATATATATTATATTAAAAAAAAAATAATTGAAAAGAAAATATTGAAAAAAAAAAAATAAGAAATAGAAAAATAAATGTTTTAACATAAATTCGATAAAATCGCACGGAAGGCAATTGAATATTTTTTCTCTTATTTTTTTTTTTTTTATATTATTTTAGATCATGCTAGCTATTATATTACTTTTCACGGCCCTCTCTCTCTCTCTCTCTCTCTCTCTTTTATTTTTTTATTTTCTTTTTTCTTCGGCAACGATCACGCATACGTAGGGTAAGTACGATATGTCAAAAATGTTAAATTCATCGTTGCGCTTACGCAAGGAGGCACTCCATTACCTTAGCCCGTCATAAATCTCAAGTTCCTGCCTTATTTGAGTGCATTAACTCAGCTAGACGGGGAATACTCGAAGCATGCACGTCAACGTTGTCATCGTCGCTACGATGAAAAGTCTACCATCGAAAAGTTAAGTCCTCTTCTTCCGCGTAATTTCTAACGCGGTATCTTTCTGCAAATTTTCCCCGCTAACCCGCTCCCCCACCTGCTGTAACACGACTTTTCACTTAATCTAAAACCTCTTCTCTTTGAAGTTTAGTCAGGTACTTTTTTATGCACCTATCTTTTATTTTTCTCTTTTTTTTTTTTTTATATTTTTCTCGATTTCTTTCTCACTATCGTCAATGTTTTTGATGAATCTCCAAAATTTCCTGCGTGTTTTTATTATTTTCTTTCTTTTTTTTGTTTTCCTTCTCCCTTTTTTTAAATCCTATTTTTCATTTCTATTTAATGTTTTTTTATTTTTTATTTTTTTTTGTGAAAGAAAAACGAAAAAAAAAATAATAAAGGAAAAACCACATTGGATTACTTGAATTTCATTTCCTTCCGGTTGCTCGCTTCGTGACCGAAACTTCTACTTGTACAAATAAACTTGAAACGCTTTCGAAACCTGGTCACGCTTAGAGTCTTTTCGCGATGGCTGCCTTTATGTTCTTTCTTCTTATTTTTCCTTTTCTCTCTCTCTCTCTCTCTCTCTCTCTCTCTCTCTCTGTATATCTCTCTTTATATCTCTTTTTCTCTTTATTTTCTATCTTTCTATGCTTTTTCATTTTGAAAAATGTTTATTTGATTCTAAAGAACATTTCGATCATTCGATTCTGATACATTTGTTATTTTCAAATCTTACTGGTTAAAGTGATGATCGAGTATTTTTTATATAAGCTTATATAAGCTTTACAAATTTTTTATGAGATTTTATTGATATTCTGAGTAAAAGTTAACTTCAATTACTTAATTCGTAAAATAGGGATATTATATGGACCATTTATAATTGAATGAGTTTAGTTTTTTTGATTATAATATTTTTCATTAAATATTCAAACGAATTGAGTTATATTACTGCATGTTAGAATTATTATTATTTTCAAATCTATGAAGACATTGTTACAAATTATAAGTTTATTTAAATTTTTAGTAGGTAATTTAAGAATAGAATTATAAAATAAGTATGTCATTGAATCAACAATTAACATTGGTACAACTATCGATAAAATCAATTGGTTTTTTTTTTTTTTTATATAATTAATGTTATAGATGTAATATTAATTAGTTGCAAAAATATTACGTTCTTGTTAACTAACGTAATATGTGAGCTTAATTTGTATTTTCTTGATCATCGAATTAACGTTTACAAATTGGATAGGACTGAATAGTCGTCAGGTGTATTGAAACGGTGTACGAACACGAATAATAGGAATAGGAATATACTCGTCTTGAAGACAATTCGGATTGTATGGCATTTAAAGGACCCATCGAGACAAGTCTAAATAAGATGGGATTAGGTAGCAATTGAGTGTAATCAACGTTTAGTAAAGCGAGAATGCATCTCTTTGTTGGAAATATAACTTGAAACAGATTTATCTTTAACGTATGTTAATATAATTGTTTTTTACTTGAGTTGTCATGGGGAAATAAAACAAATAAGATTTGAATCAATTATTTGCAATTAATTTGCATAATCAATCATTGGTTATCAATCGTATCTGTTTAGATAAAATTATATTTGAATGGTTAAGATTACATTGTTTGTGTGTAGTGTGTGTTTCGTTATAAATATAATTACAAATAAATTATTAATATACTAAAATATATACTTAAAAATATATACTAAACTACTAAAATATATACTATACTATTATTATATATAAGTATGTAAATAATTACATACTTGTGATAATCTTATCATTGATTTATTTTTTGTATAATTACGTTAACCATACTATTTCATTGTAGGTTACTTTTTCATCCATTCTCTGAAACTTGCTCTTTTTCAGTATTTCTGTAATGCAAATGATATAACAGTATCAGTGTTATAGAATTAATATAAATGTAGTTAGAGAACTTTGAGAATAATGCATTCTCTATCTTGAGACAGCAAGAAGTTAAATAAACTAAGCTTCGTTATTATTCCTCTGTTATTCGTAGGTACATAGAAGATATGAATAATGTGTGTGTATGTGTGTGTTTGTAAAAAGATGAAAAAAAAACGCAGGAGAGAACAATTCAGCTTGTGTTGGGTTTAAATTAGTTTCGGAAAATCCATTCGTGTAGATTTCATGTTATTTCTCTTTTTCTCTTCATCTCAAAAGCATATTTCGAGAGGGAGAAGATGATTTGGGGGGGGGAGAGGAGGAGGTGAGGAGGAGAGGAAGGAATAAAAGAGAGAAGGTATTACGTGACTAAAAATCTTAATGGCACCAACACGCATAAATTCCATCACGAATATTCACAGTATAGCTAGGAGAGAATTTTTATTCCTTAATGAGCGCGCGTGCACGCACACATGTATTTTACTAGCGTGTTCGCGAAAAGGGTCTTTTATATTAATTCTTTTTCTCTTTTTTATATTTTTCTTTTTTCCTTTTTCTTTCTTTCTTTCTTTCTTTCTTTTCTCTTACCATTCCTATATATCGATGGAAAGATATATTGAAGGTAACAGTGTGATATCATAAGGAAAGTAAAAGAGAAGAAGAATGTGTTTTCTTTTAGTCGGAATTTCCGATCGTTCGAAACTGGTTCATGCTGTTTTTAAAAGAAAGATCTCGCATGATCTCGATCATTCCCCCTCTTTCTCTTTTTATTCAGAGAAAACGTTTGTATTCCGTTTATATATTGCTATGTCACATATATATAAAGAGAAATATAGAGAGAAAAGTAGGAATGTATTTGTCAAACATTTTGTTCATTTTTGTTCGTTAATAATCGAGTGTTTCTTGTGTAAGAGAAAACTTGTGTTTAATTATGCATAAAATATTAGTTTTTTTCTTTGAATATTTTTTGATTATTCTATGGAATAATTTATATGTTAGAAATTGCGAAATGCATATGTGAATAAATAAGATTTTCTTTTTTCTTCTTTTTTATTATTTTATTATTTTTAACGATATTTATAAAACCTGAAGATTTTGTTTATTTTAATAATGACTCTTGTTAACGTGTAATATATAGATATGTATACGTTTCAGAATGTAGTGGAAAATGATTTGAAATAAAGGTATAACTGAGGAAGATGAACAATGTATGAATGTTGAAGGTATAAATGAATGCATTTCATAAGCAAGTGAGTAAATAAGTGAAATGTATATTACTGTATTTGTGAGCACAGTGGTATTAAAGGATATTATCTAAATAGTATATGAAAATGATGAGCATTAGAGTACAGTGTGTTATATTATAATTATATTAATGAGTTAATGGTATTTAAGTAGACATTTAATAAGATATTTGAATATATTAAATAATGTTATCCTAAAATATTTTTTTATTTTTTTTTATATTGGATTGGCAAGAAAGTTTTATGTTAGAATTTTTTTCTTTTGAGATTTGGTAGTTGACATTTTTAGGTTGCTATAGAAATAAATTCCGTGTAATTTTAAATAAACTTAAAAATAAATAATTATGTTTTATTTCACACTAGAAAACCAAAATTACTTTCTTACCAATCCAATATTATATTGGGTTAAGTTGAAAGGTGAAAAACAAATTTTCTTTTTATATTTATTTATATCCGATATTCTTCAAATGATTTTATAATTTGTTTCCTGGTCGACATTAATCCATTATATCATGTTTTTTAATGTGCTCGTCTTACCCAATTTTTTTTCTATGATTTCATTGACTTTTCAATTAACCTTTGACTCGGTCGATTGAATGAATATGCATTTTTGACATCCAAATTTGTAAATTCAAAACGCATGAATTAACTTTGTACCATTCGTATTGAATACGAATGAAATAAAATATGAAAAGAGATGGTATATAATTTTTAATATTTGTTGAGAAAATTATTTGCGTATATAGTTATTTTATTAATTTTTTTTTCTGGGTTTTTTTTTTTTTTACAGAATACAAAATATTATTGACTTTAGTATTCGTAGCGTGATATTTGGAACAAAATATTTCATTTTAAGGTATGGAAGTTGTTCTTTCTCTTTTTTCCCTTTTTTTTTATTTTTTTTTTTTTTTGTATGAAAAACTCTTTCATCCACTGTCTCTTTATTTACCCTCTTTTCGAAATTGGATTCGCAATACGCGCGACGGTCATTTTTAATACACACCGGTAGTTAGAAAATATTGTAAATTGTTTTCGTATACAAGGGGGCACCCCATTCGAAAGATATTTCGACGAATAAATGAATTCTCGTTAATTAGAAAAGTAGAACGCTTTTTGTACGATCGATTTTGCAAATTCGAATGTTCTTGGTATAAAAGGGGTTCGTCTAAAACTCAACGTAAAATCAGAAGGAAGTATCCACTCACTCTCTCTCTCTCTCTCTCTCTCTCTCTCTCTCTCTCTCTCTCTTTATGAGAAGATAAAAATCGATCGAAGATGAATCAACGTGGTTACGGAGTAGAGTAATCAATTTTATGGCAGAATCATTCCTGATTTTCAGACGAAGTAATCTCGTTTTAGGAGTTACATGGAAACTCTCGATGAGGATGGAAAATTTGTCGAGCTCTTACTTAGTGATCTCTTGAACACACAGATAGATCTATAGTTCGTAAATAATTTTGGTATAAGGTAAGAGTATAGTAGTTGTAGTATCTAGAAAACTTTTCTATTTTTATAGATCAAATCAAGTGATCTATAATCCGATCATTTCATATATTTCCTATTTGTTAGTTTTTCTTATTCGTATTTTTAATACAATGATAAACAACTTTGTTCATTCGTTCGTAAATTTGAACATTAAAAAGAAAAAGAAGCAGAAGACAAAGAAGAAGAAGAAGACAAAGAAGAAGAAGATTTTAATAACTGTGAATAAAATAATTGATCTATCCTTTGATGTATTATAAGAGATATTTGTTATAAATTGCTTAGATATGGATCTTTGAAAGATGTTCACTTCGTTAATTGCTAATCTTACCGTTCGAAAGTTCATCGACGTGTGACAATATCCGCTTCGAGAAGCACGAAGACGAAGTAGTTTATTTGATAGAGATGATACAAAGAGAGACTGAGATAGATAGATGGGTAGATAGAAAGAGAGAGAGAGAGAGAGAGAGAGAGAGAATAAGATAGACAGAAAGAGAGAATTCTGTGTGTATTGGTCCGATCGAAGAAATTATCGAAACAGGTTACATCTAGAAGCTCAATGCTTGTTAAGATACTCCTTGCATTATATCGACGTTCTCATCTATGTGGATCGTTCAATGAGAAACAGAAGATAACTTTCAACTCGATCAGAAATAATCGAGAACTCAATGTAATTAAACGACGTTGGCATTATCGATATATATATATATATCGTTCATGAGATCACAGTTCGAAAGAAGTTAGAATCGATCGTCATATTAAATTTTTGTCTATTTTGAACCCTTCTCTAACTACTCGTCGATTTGATAGATGAGCTCGATGAGTGTGCGCGTGTGATAACATAGTTAAAAGATATTATGACGTATCGATAGATAGAAGACGCATTGAAGAGATGAGAGACGATTTAATAAGAATTTTAGTCATTAAAGTTGTGTGACAAGTGATCAAGATAAATAAACAACTATAAGGATTTCTTTAAAAATGATTTTTCAATTTAAGTTTCTACAATTTTAGTTTAATAAACAAGCGACACAGTGTTTTTAAATCTTATGTCGAGAGTAGATATTGTTTTCTATTTGGATTATAAATTTTCACAGGAATTATTTTTAACAATTTTTTATAAACTATATATATATATATAATTGCTGACGTTTCACAATAATAAAATAAATAACAAAAAAATATATAATAATTTTATTTTTATTTATTTTATTATTAATATAATATATTAATAATAAAATAAATGAAAATAATGAGAAAATAATTATATTAAAAAATAAATTAATTTTTGCTATTACAAATGTATTATATATATGTATTTATATATTAATATAAATTTAAATATGTTGAAAAAGAAAACTAAATTTCATAATAAATGAGAATTAGAATTAAGTGTAAAATTGGAATAAGGTTTTTGATGAAAGTGTTAAGAGATCAAATGTAGAAACGGAAACGGTTGACGGTGGAGAAAATTAGCGTCGTTTTGCGGATTTTAGGGAAAATCTGATAACTGGGGTCGGTAACGTTGGTCGAAAAGCGACAGCAAACGTTAATCTTCCGTCGTGACGGTGACGTGGACTATCAAAACCACGGACACGCTTGCCCGCTATACGATAATGGCTTGTTCTCGCCTATTCTATTCTTCCTCATCCCCCATATCATTATTTTCTCCTTCATTCGTCGAAAACCATTCGTCTTTTTTTTGTTTTCCATTATCTTTCGGCGAGCTTTCTCATTGCGTCGTGTTACGCGTCGCATATTTTTACCACACGACGACCATAGTAGTGAGTATAAAATTTTCTTCACAACATTTTCCAACTCCTTCGTTTTCATTTCCATTACTTTTACTGCGTAATCCCAACAATCGCCAAGGGAAACGTATATATGAAATGACCTACCGTAAAGAGACTGAGAAAGAGATAGTAAAAGAGAACAAAAAATACCACACAGATGAAGATTTTATTAAAAGACGTATAAAAGATGTTGTAAAATTTAGAAAAAAAAAAAAAGAAAACTTATGACATTTGTATTTGGTTTAAAACTTTTATAAAATCGTGTTAAAAAGAAATAATGTACAATTTTGATGTATACATTAAATCAACAAAATATTCGAATACACCGTTGTACGTATTAGATTGAAATCATTTCTATTATACTAACTTGTAGAATTTCTAATATATTCTAATTATTTAATATCCAAAATTGGGGTTAGAGATTTCTCTGCATAAGTGATAGTAAGAGAGAGAGAGAGAGAGAGAGAGAGAGTGAGTTAGAACTATATTATGTATACTTATATCATCTCATCTTACTTCTAGTATCCTATATCTTGCATAACAGTGTCAATTGCAAAACTTTGCGATATTAATCATTCGGCAAGGTTATAACGTTTCCACTAGGATCCTACCATGTTTCGCATTCAACGATAATTCAGACTACGCCGAGCGCTAGTAATTTAGGATAACGCTCCTGATTGCGTTTTAGGAGACGGTATATCGTTGCTGTTAACAATGAAGCCTTCGAAATCTGCAACGTGAACACGTCCGGACGACGGGTCGCTTCCTGTAATAAATGAGAGCGATTCGAAGCGAGTGTAAATGTGCCACCATTACGATTCTTCCTTTGAAATATACCTGCTCTAATATATATATATATATATATGTATATATTTTATTTAAATATACATATATATATTTATATGCATTTTATTTAGTATATTTATATATATTTGTATAATATTATATGTGTTTATACATACGTATACATGTTTCTATTTTTGTCTCTCTTGTATTTTTGGATCGCATTTAAACTCACATTACTTAGCATATTCCTGACGTTAATCACGTCGGGCTATCTATTCGTCCCGTATGTACTTATTTACGTATACATTTTTCAATAGGATGTATTATATAATACGGATACATTGACAGCTTTAATTCCGTCGTATTATACAATTTCCAGTGCATAAATTCACAATGCTCGTCACCGAAATTTTAGTAATCTGTAGGACGCATCGATAATTCCGTTCGATCGTGTTCGCAGATTTTCGAATTAATCAGGAACACGTATATATGTGGGTATATATTTTATTTCTATGTATTATATTATGTGAATACAAGTGTGAGAAAGAGATAATAGAGAAAGATTTTTTAAACATATAAACCCTCTCTCTCTCTCTCTCTCTCTCTCTCTCTTCCACGTCGATTTTAAAATACGAAGACCTTTATAGCAACCAAGCGCGAACATGTTTTGATAGTTTGATATTTTTGAAACTGGGTCACATATGTCGAACCATTGACACGATATTACAATTAAGTTGAATATTTACTGTTGGTTCAAAGAATTTTATAACATTACGAAATGTATTTGATTTTCTTTTGATAAATAATTGGAGAGAAAAAAAATACAAAAAGATATTATCGAGAATTTATGTTAAACGAAAAATTCATTTGTAAATAAAATTTTCAAAATTTATTAAAATGAATTATTATAAATTATTAATGCAATCTTTGACTTCATTTGTTTATAAGTTTACAGTGTATTCATTCGATTTCAAGAAGATTATTTAACATTTTAATAAGAGTTTTTATACGATTTTACATATTATAATGGTGTTATAACATAACGATATTAAAATAATTCATAATTTGTTGAGATATTGATAAAAAGATATACTGTAGGTGTTAGAGTGATTCGTGTTAATATAATTTTCAATTTTTGCTAGAATTAAAAATTCCATTTTAAACAAATTATTATTATTATCATCGATAATAGCACCTTTTATGAAATAGCTGTAATAAATATTACTTTTTACTACGTAAAAATTTCAACAATTTTTATTCGAAATATTTTTTTTTTTTCCTAAAACCAATATGGTCATAAATATTTGAGAATATCGTTGAAAAAATGAAAAAAATGTCATATACACATATATTATAATATATACGTAGACATTTATACGGGAATGAAAATTTGTAAAATCATTAACAGTCTCTTTATTATATAACAATATACTTTTTCTACTTTTGAAAATTGTCCAAGTAGAACATTAATGAGACGTTAACAAGTTTAACACGAATGAAATTGATGTCACGATCAAAAGTCGAACGGATTATCGATTCGGTTTTAATAAAACGATCGATCGATTAATCGGATTTTAATCCGTTTTACAATTATTTCGGATGATGGAGATTCGAGGGGTTGCTTCTACGGAAATTTCGTGAATTGATAAATCGATTTTCGTCGTTCGTTCGTTCATTCGTTCGTTCGTTCGTTCGTTCGTTCGTCATCGTTCATCGCCGTGCATGTTACATGAAAATTTGTTTGTGGTCGTGTAATAATCAAACGAAAAATACTTCTCGTTCGTAACGATGACGACGATGACGATAACAACTAACACACCGTCTACGAAAGTAAGTAGAAATAAGATAAAATTTTTTTTAGTAGTACATCGTAAGGAAAGAATCTTTAAACAGAAATGTAAAAAGTATTACAGACAGAGATTGAAGGTGAGTTTTCACACCTATGGAATATGCACATCTCACATTTACACGTTCACTTGGATGGGAATATCAAAGAGCATCATCTCTTTACTTTATTCGAGATCTTTTGTATAGATTTTCTCCTTTTACGTGACTCGTTTCAAGAAAGTAATCGTCTCATAAATTGATACGCGTTTTATCTGATTGAAAAATTTTTTGTCTTTTCTTTTTCTGTCATGTGAAAATCAATTTATTACATACATGTCTTTTGATAAAAGTACGATTTTTTTTTTTATTTAAACATTTATTATTATTTTCTTTACCATTTTTACGTAATTTCCTTTCAAACAAATAATCTTATAAATTTTATATGTAATAAATTAATTCTATACTTTCTTTCTATCAAAAATTTATTAATTGCATAATTTTGTTATTTTTTTTTTTTTAAATAAAATTCTCCAATCATAAATTTGAGATTATTTTCTTTTTTTTTTTTTGGTACCAATCTTTAATAATTTTCTACATAAATTTTTACCGAGTACCTAATATAATATATATCATTCACCGTTCATACGTTAAAACCCATCTTACTTTCTAAAAAGCATGTCATACTTTTAGTCGAGCTTCAAGTGGCACTAAGAAAGAGAGAGGAAGAGAGAGAGAGAGAGAGAGAGAGTGAGTGAGTTAAACGAGGAGCCTTTGAATTTAAAGTGAAATATCTTTATGGTAACGCCTGCATAGGTCGAAGCGTTTAAATCGTAAGAGCGTCCTTGTTTTTTTTTTTTTTTTTTTTTTTTAATCATGAAACCATTCGAAATAGGGCAATTAAAAAATGCAGTATTATTTTTAATTACTTTTTTCTTTCTACCAATGTTTTTTTTTTTTTTTTCATTTCTACCATTAGCGTATCTCAAAGATTTGTGTATTTTTTTTTCCTTTTTTTTTATTGTAAATTATTTTTCATATTTTTTGTATTTTTGTATCCTTTAATTATATCTTTAATTGCATAACTCTACGTATAACAAGAAAGTAATTAACGAAACATTGTCGGCTTGACGGAACATTAGTAATTTCCGGGAATGAGAAAGAAAAAGGGTTAGAGAGAGAAAGAGAGAGAGAGAGAGAGAGAGAGAGAGAGAGAGAGAAATGTCCTGCAAATTGTAGTACAAACAACAAAGGAGATCTAAACCTTAAGAAGGAATTCACTGAAAATGATATACTCGGACATAGCAAAATGGAAAGGTACTTACGTAGTAGAATAATCAAGAAACGCGGAGGTGGTGGAGGGTTAGGGTAAAATAGAAGAGAATAACAGGATATGAAAATGACATTGCCAGATGGGTAAGGTAGAAAGAATTGACAGGTTCTTCTCAAGCATAAATAATGTGTGGATAATTAATTAAAACAGTATAGGGGTTACATTGAGTGGCATAATTTGTAGTGTCCGTTAAGTTCATCTTTCTCTCTGTCTCTCTCTCTGTAACGTATTTTATCGAAAGAGACTTTACATTCGATCGACGCGTTCTAGATTCCCGAATGAACGTTCATTACGCCTATTTATGCAAATTCCAAACAGGGAAGGGAATTAAAGCGTTTTCCCTATTTCGATCTATTAGTCGATAAACAGTGGCCGGATTTCGCGTTGGATGTTTCTATAAGTGGAACGAATAAATTTTCCGTGTGTTTTGCTTTTTCAACGAAATCCAAACTGTCGGACAAGAGACTCGGTCGTGTTAAGTTCAAAAGGAAACAAAAAATCAATTTGAAAAAATAAAATTACAAAAACCAAAAAAAATCAACAAAAGATAAACGAAAGAGAGAGAGAGAGAGAGAGAGAGAGAGAGAGAGAGAGAGAGAGAGAGAGAATATCAATCCTTGAGTTGGCGGATGTTAGAACGAAACAAACGTGTATTATTTGACCAACGAGACATTCGTTGGATCGAATCACTGATTGGTTCTTCGTTCGATGGTTCGCTGATCAAAGCTGAGATATACTCTCGGATAGGACGGAAAGATAGACAAGGAGAGACTAAGCTGCAAATATATTCTATTTTCCTCTTTTGAAAGCACCATGGCAAATGCGCTCACGTTAACGTACGTGGCTGGTTACTGTGCTCCAACTTCCACAACTTCAAACAAAGTTTCACGCTCGAATATCGGCTACCGATTAGCTTTCATGTCGTTCGCGAATTTTCCGTTTTTGGTACGATCGATAATAATAGATCGGATAAAGACTGACAGATAAAAGTAACTCTTGTTAAGCTTAGAAAAATATTCTCGATCATTGAAATTTATTTATATTATTATTTATTTTAATTGTCGTGTGTTATATATTTAAATTTCTTTTTTTGTTATTGAGTTATTAAAATAATGATTATTATTATATGAAATAAAAATAGATAACAACATACGTACATTTATATATCGTTGTTTTATTATTTTAATATAGAAAATGTGTATATGTTAAAATATTGTAAATATATTTTTATTTCCAATTTTATATAGGACAATCAATTTATTAGAAAAATTTGTACGAAATGATTTTATGTGTTCGAATAGAATGAAAATTTCAGTGTTCAACGATAGTAGCGGTTATAGTCTATGAACCCTTAGGACTACATTGCCGGCTGTGAAATGTAACCTTTGCACTTTCATCGGCTCTTTTGTATGGCTGCGAATGAGAACTGTCCAGTGATTGGTAGGGCCGAAGGAAGCGAAATGTCACTCGTCACGCAACACGACCACAATGAGCTAGGGACGAACCATAGTTCCCCTTATTTCTTGGGATTATAAAATTAAATGAGATTTCTTCATCGAAAAAAAAAAAAAAAAACTTAGGTCTTCTTTAGCTATTTTAATTTGTATGTTCAAATTATTATTATTAACCAAATTTTACGGTTTTAAATATAATTATTTTATTCGTACACACTTTCATGTAAAATTTTATTAACATTTATCGTAAAAAGAAAGATTTTATATTTAATTATCATTTAATATCGTATTATATTATTAATTATTTTTTTATATTTTTAACGTAACAACAATTCTACTATTTCTTATTTCATACTAATTCATATATATATACAGTATATTACATAGTACATTATCTTTTTTTTATATTAGTAATTTATTAATTTCATTGAAATATTTTCACAACACGCAAAGAGTGTGAAATTCATTATACGAATATATTAAATTTAGTAAGTATGTATTTTAATATTCTTTTTTTTTTTTTTTGGTCGTTCTTGATCTTTTTTTTCTTTAAAGCACCGCATTGCAGTTCCCTTTGCATATGTTTACTATACTGGACCGTTTTTGGTCTGTCACGATGTATGTTGCTGCATTTGTAACGAGGAAGAAGCGCAAGAGGAGAACTCACGTATGCGTAAAGAGACGCGAATAAATATTGTATATAGTTTTCCCTTTTTCATTTTCATCGAAAAATTTACTATTTGAATAAAATGTATAATAAAAAAAAATAAAAAAAATAAAAACACACAAATCAATAAATGTCGTATTGTTAAAAGGATATTAAATTGATTAAAATTAATCGTACTAAATAAATTTGATAATCTTAGGAATATAAACATAATTTTACAGATAATTGAAGTATGAACCAGTCTTTATGACGTGTTTAGGATAAGCATAGCTAATTACTCTCCAATGTTGAGTGGAATTCATTACATCGTATTGTACATTCCAACCAATCCAACATCTACAGCAGAGTTGAGTAAGAGTCTGTTAAACCACTGTCAATTTTAATAAATTCATCTTCCTTTCCAATCCTCTTTTGAAATTACCATGGACGGTTCTAATTTAATCGGATATGAAAATTTATTAATAGATGAACGAACAAACGATCGAATAAATTAATAAAAGGACGAACGAATGAATGAACGAACGAATGAATGAACGAACGAACGAACGAACGAATGAACGAATGAATGGACGAACAAGGGTGACTTTTGATTTAAAATTGTAATACGTTCTCTTAGATATTTAAAAAATATTATCTAAGAATCATTGATAAATAAATTGAAACAAACGGAAGGCAAATGGTAAGCTATGTTTTATCGTTATTCCTCGCTTTATCAATGGAGCAATATCCGGCTGTTCTTGTTTATTCGTGTCGATGAAACGACGATAATAAATGCTTTGTTGACGGGTTCTTTCCGCCACAGAAAATACCTCATCACAGTGGATTGGCTCTTTTGTTGAAGCGTTTCTATTGCACACATATACGCACACATACACATACAAAGAAAGAGAGAGAGAGAGAGAGAGGGAAGGAGAGGGAGAAATACATGGAATGTTCATCGAGAGTTTTGTAAAATCGGTTGGTTAGTTATTCTCGTTCGAGACCACGAGTCCATGACAATTCAATTACAATATCGATTATTTTACGTACACGGTTATGATGAATGAATCAGAAAAGTACCTTTATATTACGGACTTTCGATCTAAAACAAAAGTTATATTTTTTCCCCATTGATTTTGTTGTAGAAAAATATTTGAAAAGTTTTGATTTGAGATCAATTCAATTCTCATATGATTTATCAAAGTTTGTATCGTATTATACTCAATTAATTTCATAATTTCATTGGATGTTACTTTTGCGTACAGTTGATTAAATATTTTACTGGAATTCGACGATTGAATTAATAATAATGATATTCGAATGATTACGAGCATTCAATTTTAATGGTTTTATTTAATCAAAAGATTATCCTTACTTCGATCGTATTATTTTCTGGACATGAATGTAGGAAACTTCAATGCTCAAAAGTATAGAAGTATTAAACAATCTTGTTAATTCCTGATGAAAGCTAATTAATTGTTCATTTGAAGTTAAGAAAAGTTTCCTATTTTATTGCTCGTCTCTTGTTTTCTAGCAGTTGGAGAAACGTGATTATATTTTAATGAAACTGAAATAACGTGGTACGAAATGATATTAGTAACTATATTATAACATGTAACATTATGACGACTTATCCAAGAGAAATAGAGTTTTCAACTATGTTAGTGAATTAACCGTTTTGACTCCTTGTTCAGTTCAGTTTCTCTCTCTCTCTCTCTCTATCTATCTATCTTTTTATTTATTTTATCTTTTTTCGGTAAAATCTTGGCTACGTTACTTCGAAGCACCGATAACACCGGGTCACCGTACCAGATGGTTGTGGATCGATCGGTGGTGGCTCGAGCCTCTCGATACCTCTCGCGATTTAAAAATAAAAGAAAAGAAAACGAAGAAAAATCTCGTTGTCAGCGTAATTGGTACGTTGACAAAGTATAGCAGATAATAATCGACAAAGATAGAAAATATTTTTCCTTTCGATGACACCACGATCAATATTTGCTATATTTCATATATTTATTTATTTATTTATTCTTTTTCATTTTATTTCATCATCAAAACAAACCCGTATAGAAAGTTTCAATAGGCGCAAAAAAAAAAAAAAGACAATTTTCGATAAATTTAGTTCGGTCAGAGCGAAAATTTTTTACGATCTGTCATAACTCCTAAGCTTTATTTCGAGAAAATTTAATATTACGTTGGGTATGGAAATTGAAAAAAAAAAAAAATAAAAAAAGTAAAAAAACATGAGAGAGAAAAAAACCAAGAGACTTGGTAAAAAAAGGAAGAACCAAAAAAAACAAGGTTGCATTGATAAAAATATTTCTTTTTTTTAATACCGACGATATGTCAAGCGAAAAAAAAATAATATGAGTATAAGATGGTAGGGGGTACGGCACGATTGAAAAATATTTGATTTGAACGGATATGACGTAACTCTGACACAACCCATGACGAGAGGGTTGTAAGAGAATCAAAATTTAATATTATTTGGTTTTGACTAATGTGAATATTTAATCGAACGTTTAAAATCGTTTAGTCCCTAAATATTATCTAAAGTATAAAAGAGGAATATCACATAAGAGATGTTATCCTTTACCTCTTCCGGACAATCTTTCTCACCCTCAGCATCTTTCCCTGTTCCTCAACTTTTCCCGACTATCTGTGTAACCCCCTTCATCACTTTTTTATTCCTTTTTTATATTTCATTTTATTGTACGCTAAATCGAGGCGATAACGATCGTCTTTGGCAACGTTCCGGGTCATTTCGATCAGGTCGACGAGAAAGGGATTCTTCCTTTAACCTCCCACGAATTCTCTCTCCTCCTCATATTCCTTCTTCTTCTACTTCTTTTTCCTCAACCCTGCTACCTCCCCACCCAGCAGTCCCCGACCCTGATCTTTTTTCTTTCTTCCTCTACTTCCGTTCCCTCTATCACCGTTCTTCTCTCATGTGTATGGCCCGAATGTAATATCATTCTCGATAACGTTTTCTCCTGGCCATTCTCTGGCCCGATCGACGTGAAAAGCAATGTTGACGGCAGGAGTCTCGCGAAAAGCAACTTTCCGATCGACCGGAAATAACCACCGAAGAATCGCTGACCTCTCTTTTACTCTCTTTTTCATTCGCCCCTTTTTTTACTCTCATCCTTCAAATCTTCTATCTGTCTCTCATTTTATTTTTTGTTCACTCTTTCATTCTATCTCACATTCCTCTCACGCGAATGGAATTTCTCTGATAGTTCGATGTACACACATTGCGGATGACCACCACCGATAACAGACTTAGAAATGACTGAAACGTTGCACATTCAATCTTTTTATCAATAAAACTCGATTCTTTAAATCATAACTTTGTTTATTATTGTATCAATATTCTACGAACAAATTTATTTATTTTTATTTTTTATTTTTTGTAAAATTTCGAAGAAACTCTTTTTTCAGAGAGTTAACTAAATATTATAAATTATTTTATTTGTTTTACAGTTTTAAACATCTTTGTTTTTTTGTAATTTTCGAACGAAGAATCAAGTATATGTATGTTAGTGCATACTTATGCTTTTATATATATGTATAGGATCGATAAATATATAATACATATATACACGTTGATTACGTTATTTTTATAAGACTCGTAAAATCCACTTCACTTATTTTTTTTCTTTCTTTTTCTCCAATTCTTTCTATTTTTTTCAGAAAAAAAATTAATTCATTAACGATGATGGTTTCAATTAAATTTTCCAATGAAATTTCAGGACTCATTGTCAGCATGACCTTTCACCACGAGATTAATATACCTAACACATAGCTAATTTTCTCTGTAGTTTCTTTCCCTCTCTCTCTCTCTCTCTCTCTCTCTCTCTCTCTATCTCTATCATTCTCTTTTATAAAATACTTTTTTTTTCCTTCACGTGATAATGGTTTTAGTAAAACGAAGATACCTCGTTTATCTTTACTCTCGGTGAGTGGCACCGAACAAAGCATTTTGGAACGTGTTTAGTAGAACCGCGAAGCTCATGTCTCTGCAGAGGGCAGTAGTTCTTTTACTAAAGATACTAGTGAACAAAAAGAGAGAGAGAGAGAAAGAGAGAGAGAGAGTATTACTATCGAAATATAACATTTATGAAAGTGTTAGTAATTACCAACTTCATGCCTTTGATCTTTGAAAAATGCGTAGAAGTAACGTATTTTATGAACGTGTTTTAGTACACATTTCTTGCATGAAAAGAAAATAGTAGAAATAAACAGATAGAAAGAGAGAGAATCTGTCACTATTTTCCTTTGATCTAGGAAGTTGTATTTTCAAAGTCTCTTCCTTTGTCATTTTTAACTCACCGAGCATTGATTACGATTAATTGACTTGCCATTTCCTCTCTTTATCTATTTATTTTCCTTCTTCTACATTTTCTTCCCTTTTTTCTTTTGCTTTTTAAAAACGAGGATAGGAAAAATTGCGGCTAGAGGAAATAAGCCGCACACAACTCGAGCGTTCTGAGAACTTTGTTAATCTTTGTTCGGAACAGCAAAGAACACGAGAGTTGTTTTCATACAAAACTCTCCAGGCTACATTCTCTCCCTTTCTCTCTCTCTCTCTCTCTCTCTCTCTTTTGCTTTCTTTCTTATACTAGTCATATTAAGAGAAAGGGGCTCTGAGTTCTACGCTATTCCAAACTATAAAGCGTTTTTGTGTGTTAGAGAGAGAAACAGCAGGCCGAGTTAAGACTTGAAATTTCGTTCATTGTTTTAGAATGTTAAGAAGACCTTTATATAGGCGAGTGTTTCAATACCGAGTTTTCCTATATGATGATAGTTCATAACTTCGATTCCTATAACAACGATAGATTATCAGATTTTCTATGTGGAAGTTTTCATCGGTAAATACTTTCAAATTGATTGCTTACACGTTTCTAATCGAAAGATTTACCTACGTTTAAAATAAATCGAATTATTAATTATTGACGTACTAATAAAACATTTATTTTTACGTTCGTTTTATTTTTATCCGACATATCTGTTAATTTTATTCGATACGTTCGAAGACATATCGGTGATCATTGATTTAATTTATTATATATATATATCACCTTTCCACATTTCTCTATCTATCTCTCTCTCTCTCTCTCTCTTTCATTATACCAATATTTATTCGTATTCTCAAAATAGTGGAAATTTTCAACCTATTTCACTGCTTACTTACTTTTACATTCGATTTATTGATAGATAGATATATATATATATATATATATATATATATATATATATATATATATATATATATATATATATGCTTAAGAAATTAGAAGCATAAAATATTTTCTATATCAAGACTATGCTCGTTCGTTTCGATATAATTAGGTTTGCATAATTAATAATTCACGTTAGGTAACGTCGAATTTAAAAATAGGTGAAAAGTCGTTATTAACGTTGACAAACACGTTTTAATGATTTATAAGCATAACACATATAGGAGAGTAAGATAAAGATAAGGATATATTGGTACCGATTGGTAAACCCCTTTTGGTAAGCTTTCATTATTTACTGTATTACAGTGTGTCTCAAATGTATACAGGGTCCTCATGGAGTCCAGTTTAAACTACGTTCTCGCTATACTTCTAAATTAATTGGGAACTATCCTTGTGTAAACGTTAGAGAATTGTACGTGTAACGAGAGAATGAGAGAAAGAGGAGTGAATTGAGAGAGGGGGAGAAGAGGAATTGAGAGAGAAAGCTCATTGGTTTAGCGTAATATTTTACGAGGAATTCTATTCAATAGATCGTATATCTACCTTGTCTCATGCTTCTACGCTTTTCAAGTAATTGTTTGGACTAACTACTAATTAACTTGTGGGGAATGTATCACAAAAGGTAAGGGAACGTTCTTATTATTAGAAATGAGAAAGGACGATATGTCTTTAGGCAATTAAGATTAGAGAAACGTTGAAATGTTGTCTAAATTATAATCATTATCGTTCAAACGAAACTCTGAAATACATTCTCGTATTATTTTCATCGTTGTTTAAATTTTTAGAACGAACGAACTATCGCGAGAAAATGAATTTCAAAATTGAATTTTATACGGATGTATTTTTATCATACAAAAAAACGTCGTAGATGTTAAATGCAATGAGAATATATTCGTTGATTTTAAAAATGATAACGGATTGAAATATTAATTGGACCAAATTTATGATTTTCTCCATTCTCTCGTTCCCTATTTTTATTCTAATCAAATATGATTTAGATGCAAAAAAGCTTATCCACTTTTTTAAATTCATCTAATCACATTTACGATAATAAAGAATAATAGATAATATTCTTATCTCGATTATAATAGACACAGAAAAGGTCATTTATAAGATAAAAAGTTCAATGTTTACTTTTATTCGAATTGTTATTATTATATCTCATTATTTAAATTTATCTTTTTTCTAATTTATCTTATTAAATTAATAAAATGAAAGATCGTTAATTCTGATGTAATAATTTTTAGTAAGAGTAAATGTTAGTATCTCCAAAGATCACAGACGGTGTATCACTTGTGTCAAAATGAAGTTAAGGTTATGTATATGTATATATATATATATATATATATGAAGTAGCGTTAGTAGTAAAAGACCGAACGTGGTAGGACATGACCGAAAGTGGAACGCATAGTATGAGAGAGAGAGAGAGAGAGAGAGTGAAAGATAGAAGGTGCGATCGAGCACGACTAAGGACAAACCATGTCACATCGCAGATGTTGCACTCTCTTGAGCTGTCGTCGTCACTTTGGTACAAGTCATTTACAACTTGTTAACGATCACCTTAGCTTGTTTTCTAAGCCATAATCAAAAACAATCTAAATTTTTAACAAATATTTTTCATTCTTCAAATTTATACTTATTTAATATATATATTTTTTTTCATTTAAGATATTAATTCGTTGTTAGAAATATTAGAAATTAATTGTGGGTTACGTTATGCAAATATAAAATTAATTAAATATATTATAAATTGTATAATTTGTGGTACTGTTTATCTTGTAAAAAAATTATTAATTGGTAAAAACATATTTTTACATTGAACGAATAGTAAAATTATCAAGCCGCACTTGTGTCAAGATTTATAAAAAAAATTTAAAATAATAATGATCAAATATCTAATAGAATTATATTTAATTTCTTTTTTTTTAATTATAATCGTCAAATTAAATTTAATTTTACATTTGATCATTGAAGGTTGTTAGTTTTCTGCATAACTTTGCTCTACAGAGATAAGATAATATGAAAAACAAAATATTATGAAAAATGAAAATTTATGTGAAATTGTTTAGTAATTTGAATGAAATTAAATGACCATGTGTATTATTAATTCTAAACTTCGTATGCTTCGGAGATCGAATAACATGGCAGTATGATTACGAGCTTTTATCCGTTCGTAAAAGATGGCTTTAGATAGGTGAAAAGGGAGATGAGATGAGAAGAGGGGGAGTAGATAAGGTTGAAAGTACATGGAAGCTGTTATGCAACAAGCGAAGTAGCTCGGCTTGGTAGAAAGCTTGAATATTGCAATTTGTGGTGCATGCAGAAGGAAAAAGAGACTTTCGATGTGTACGACAGTGTAGAATAGAGAGAGAGAGAGAAAGAGAGTGAGAGAGAGAGATGGGATATGAAATACGATGCTTTCTATGTGCGCTCACGCAACCGGTTTTTTGCCTGGTGAAGCTTCACACTTTAATAAAACTTGAAGTTCACGTGTATTGTAAAATAAGTAACGAATCATAATTTGTAAGCTTTGCAGTTTACTCAAGTGAGATCAATTTATTCATAACTGTAATTTATTACATTTAAAAGAATCATTCTGTATTATTTTTCAAGTGATTAGAAATTAATTGTATAACGTTATCTAAATAAAAAAAATTATAATTAAATATAACATAGATTTATATAATAATTTGATAAACTTTATTTTGTAAAAAATTATCAACCAATAGAACAACTCTTATGTTATATAATTAATAAAATTGCCAAATTATGATTCTATTTAAATTGATAAACTAAAGAACATTTACAATGAAATTAGTAAAGTAGTTAGTGACATAGTTATAGTAAATTTGAAATATTATAATTTTGAATGACTAGGATAAAAGTCGTCGCAGAAATGGAAGATGTTAGTAATAAAAAGATATAAATGAAGTAAATAGAAAAGAAATGAAAAAAGAAAAGGAAGAAGAGATAAAACTGAAATAGTTATTTGGTTAGATACGTAAATGTCGTGAATGTCGTTCAAGGGATAAGATGTTTTAAATGTTATTCAAGTTGTCTGAAATTTGAAGAGAAAAATTTTCAAATTGAATGAAAAATTTAATGAATAGAAGGATAGATAGAAAGCACGAGAGAAATAGAGAAAAGCGAGTATGTGATTTAAATAATTCAAAGTATTTTCAGTCTTTTTCTTGTTTTCTCATACATATGTAAGTGCATACATACATATATACATTTATGTATAATGAAAATTATTTGTAAAGTAAAGAAAATCAGTTTTAATTGAATAAACGTTCAAGTCAGTAAAAAAAGATAAATGTATCATCGATTTAATCAATAAATATATACATAAATGTAAATAAAACGATTTAGATGAAGTTAGTAAGTTTGTAAGAGTATACTCGAAGTGTTACGATTGCTAAATCATTTTTCGAAGGCGTTGACGAATGAGAAGAGCTCAGATCTCGAGTTGGATGTTAGTGATAATTAAAGTAGCTTTTTTGAGAGGGAGAGGACTTCTTACGTGTCAAAGATGATGACGTGTCTCATGCGTGGATTAATTTTCTCTGCAAGATTTTCTTGCTCTGCTTCTTTGTAAGAAAAAAAAAGAAAAAAAAAGATAAAAAAAAAAGAGATCAACAGAGAAAGAAAGATAAATATTGAAAAGATAAATGAAAATGAGCAGATAAAATAAGACGATGAGAAAAGTGGTGAAAAATTTTAAACCTCTGATAATATTTTAAATTTGTAAATACGATTGGACCCGCTTGAAATTTTGAAAAAGTTTTCTATCGAAATTAACAGGAATACGAAATAAAAATGGCAGCTAACAGTATCTGAGGGAACTGTAATGGAAAGAGTAAATAGAATTACAGTTAACCGAAGGGGATTGCTTCGTCCGTGGAAATATTTGCGGACGCTTTGGTAACTGAAAGTTCGAGATCCGCCGTCGGACGAAAGCTAGCTGTGAATGTTGACCCATCTAAAGTCGGTTTATTGATTTTGTCATTTGTCCTATGCAAGAATCCTGCCAGGTGTTGAAACGTTCGAGAAAAATCGAATGATACTGTGAAACGTTTTTTATACATTTTCTTTTTTTCCTTTATATTGAATTATAAAATATATATATATATTCGATCGTAGCAAACTGGATTCATTTTTAGTTACAATTCTGAATGTTAAAATTTTGATCGATTGGTATATATATACGCGTCATATTTTTCAATGACATTTCTTTTTAGTTTATATTAATGCTTTGATTTATTCTCTAAAGTATTGACGTAAATTTATGAATTATCTGGCATACATATATATATACTTTCAAAAATAACATTGATACTGATCGAAAGAAATAAAACCGATTTAACGTAAAAATGAAATTAATTAATTATATCTAGTTGGTCTTTAACAAACGAAACACAACGAGCTTACAATCGCCATTGGTTGAACGTGATAATAGCTTTTCATTTTGCGAGCGTCGTTAAGGAAAAACTTTTTATCGGCGGATTTGTTCCGCAAATGAAAGTACAAACTCTGAGGGATAACGTACCCTTTATTTTTTTTCCTTTTCTATCTCTCTTGTTCTTTTCCTCTCTCTCCCTCTTTCTTCTTTTCTTTTAACTTCTTCTTCTTCTTCTTCTTCTTCTTTGATCGTAAGTAATTACTCAACGAAGAAGAAAAGTACAAGCACTCGTCGAGGGTCTTGCGCAAAACTAAGTATAGTCTTTGCTCTTTAGGATCATTTGTTAACTGGGTCTGAGTTAAGGGTCATGGTCAGGAATGATAAATGATCCATTTCGTTCTCACGTTTTCATAGACTTAAACTAGTCTTTTCTATTTCCTTCTCTCTCACTCACTTTTTCTATCCCTTCTTTTTCCTGAATATACATATTTGTAATCTTCTCTCATACGTTTCGTCTTTTAGGGATTGGCCACGTAGAAAATAAGAAGAAAATTGTGGACCTACCCATAAGGATGGCCTTACCCTCCTTTTTTTTTTATTCCAACTTTCTTAAACGCGTACGTATAACACGATTTCAGAATTTAAAGAGGCTTTTTTTCCGGATCGATGTTTTTTTTAAAGGGTAACTTCGTGCTCGTAACTCGTTCGAAGGGGTCATCTCTAGAAGTAGTTTCGTAATGTAAATCAAGGCTTGTGATTTAKTTSWAWCRWTKKTTWA
>NW_015148990.1:90806-108524 GCF_001465965.1 Polistes dominula | reverse complement strand
ATATATATATATATATATAATCTATTCCTTCTTAGCTATTTCTTCTTCTTCCATTAAGGACATGCCCTTTTCTTACTCCCTTTTCAAAGTCCTCGAAATTTTCTCTAACGTCGAATGGAAAACCTAGCGAGAGAGACCGATCTTTCTACTTATCTTTTGCTCAACTTTTACGAAGTTATAAAAGTGAAGGCGCAAACTTTATCAATCTTTAAGTAAATCTCGAGGAAATTCGAATAATAATGGCACTGGAAATGAAATTCATCAAAAAAGAAAAAAAAAAAAAAAGAAAGAATTTTTATACGCAATTTCAGATGAGATTAAAGTTCGTGTATTAGTAATACAAATTTTCTATTTAAAAATTGTCATTTTTGAAGATTAAACATAGTCTTGCAAATATTTTTACAAGTTATGTCACTTTTTTTTTTAGATAAATATTTGTGATTAATTTATAAAGTATAGAAAAAAATTTTTTATTTTATTTTAAAAGAAACATAAAAAGTAATTTCTTTTTGTTAATTCTCTTTTGACAAGCTTCCTTTTTTGACAACCTAATATTGCGAAACCGAATAATAACAAGATTTTTCGTATTAACTTTCAACAATGCAGTTTAGCTATTTGTGAAAGTTAAACCAAACGTTTTCCTACTTATTTTTGTCACGGTAAATTCCTATCGGTAATACCTATGTATATACGAATGAATATATATATGCATACATGCATACACATTTATAGGTGTTTCGTATGGCCAATGCAAACTAACCAAGTGGTGGAACGAAGTTAATTTTGTTGCATTCACAGTCGAATAAACGGGTGAAACGCTTACAGGGTATTGTCGACGAAATTTCGGCTTACGGATCAAAAATCTATACAAAGTAACTTTCTCTTCGTGATCGTACCGAGTAAAGTTACTTCGTCGGCGAAATTTGAAGTTTCTTTTTTTCTTCCTTTTTTTTTTTCTTTTTCTTATTCTTTTTTCTCGTTCAATTGTGTGGATTGTTGTTTATTTATTTTTTCTTTTATCCCAAATACATGTAGTCAAATTACAAATTTAATTGTCGCAATGGGAAATCAAATTTTGATTAAAATAAGTTCATTTAAATAAATTATAATTTATTTAAAACAAGTATTATAATTAATGCAAATAGATATAATATAATATAACAAGTATAATAAATGTTAATAGTTGAACAAATGTCAGTTCTACTGATTAGATAATAGATGAACTTATTACTTGAAATTACAATATGTTACATTTCAAAGAAGTTTCTCATGAACTATTATAAAATAGATGAACTCATGAAAGTTTATGACAGGATTATGATAATCCAAAAGTTAAATCGATAGACATAGTACAGTAATAGTCGGTGTCATTGACATTAAACTTCATTTTCGAGATCTGATTGGAGAATATGGTTCAACGTGAAACAGTAATAGCAACGATGTTGCTGATACTCGTAATGCTCGTAATACAAAGCGAGATAGATAGATAGATAGATAGAGAGAGAGAGAGAGAGAGAGAGAGAGAGAGAGAGACGGAGAGAAATAGAGAGAAGTAAAATAATTCATGATTAGTTCGACAAGCTGTATCGTAAATCCGCGAAAGCCTCGTTGTTACGTTGCCCTTGACAAACTCGAAATGTTTGTCTTCCACTAACGAAGCTTCGTATCATTCTAGTAGACCCATATACCTCCACCTCCCTCCCTCCCACCCCCCCTCCTACTCTTAGGTAATCGTTTGATATGACATAGCTTCACCTGTTGCTACTTTTTACGTATGGTTGCTTAAATACCTCAAAAGATGATCTTCTCTCCTTACTCTCGTTCTACTTTAAAATAATAATAAATATTCATTTAAAATTATTCTTATATTGTATTAAATAAATTTAAATTATAAATATTTATTTAACGTTATTCTTTATTTAATTATTAAATAAATATCAAACGAGTCATATTTTTTTTGTATATTTCCAATAAATTATTGTATGAAGAAATAAATTCTATTCATTTTTGTGCTGATGATTATATATAATTTTTTATTAATAACAATATTATAATATATAAATAAAATGAAATGAAAAGGATAGATCAAATATCAGTTTATTTAAAGATGTTTCATCAAAAATAACTATGTGAATGAATCTGATCAAATAGAAAGGCAAAAATATATATATGTTTGAAATTCAATTTATCTAACATTGAAAATATATTGAGAAATATAATATTTTAGTATATATATATTAATACAACTTAAGTACATACTTTTGTTATTTCACGGAATTTTTCGATTTAAAAGCGTTATGGAATTTTCTTTAGTCGTCGCGTTTATCTGATAATCATACTATAAATAAGATTCGATTGGTTTCTTCCATACACACACACTTAACCAGTTTATAATGAGTAAACACGTGAAGATAGAGATAAGTTTGTAAGATCTTTAATCGAAGATAAAATAATTCAATATATTTTTTCCACTAATTCCAAACAATGTTTTTTTGTGTATTTTTTTTGCAACCACATATTTGGTTTCTTGAACAAAATAATTTGAAATTTCATTTCTTTATGGCATAAGATATATTCATTTCTATATATTTGTCTTAAATAATTGTGTAAGAATATTTTTATTAAAAAATACAAAGAGAATATGAGAGAAATAAAAATTCAAATTGATAATGATAAGTGAGAGTAATTTTGTCGGTCAACTTCCTTCTTGGATGAAAAGCATGTTGAATCGTCGAGGTTGCCGTTGTCGTCGTCGTTGTTGGTAAAGCTTAGGTACCTCCAAGGGACAACATTTATTACAGGGCGAATGGCTTTCGTGGTACAACAATGTGTCCTAACAAAACTAGCGTGCAGATAGGCCGCTAACGCACGTATTTCCAGTCGGACATTTGCCAACTTTGTATTACCAAAGAGAGAAAGAGAGAGAGAGAAGAAAATCTATGAGACAGATAGATACTAAGAAAGAGGAAGATAAAGTACTTACATTTTCAAAGTTATATATAAAGTAAAATTACAGGAGTATTCGTATCAGTTTTCATCACAAATTTTCAATAATTCATATTTATTTATAATGCAAACTTTCAAAATTCAAAAACATAAACCTAATTAATTTTCAAATTAAAATTACATAGAAATATTTTATTTATATATAAGTGATACTTTGTTTGACTTTCTCTGCATTTTGTAATACTTTTAAAACGATTGGATATACACTTTCGTGAGAGACCCATTTTTTTTACAATTTATGTAAAATTATAAAATTATACTTTTCTTACAATAATTTTTATATCAATTTGTAAGTTTAATTTTTGAAAAATATGTTTTTATCATTAAGAATTGGAAAAAAAATATTGCATTATTTTATATTAAATATATAAATTGTATTAATTATATTAATTGCATGATATTAATTGTTTAAAATTTACAATAATGGTACGAATATTTCTGTTATTCGATTTATATGCATATTCGTACTAGACAAAAAAATGGAGATTTAGAAAAATACAGAAGAGAAAGGAAGCATATATGCACTAAAAACGTATATAGTATATTAGAAAATAGAAAGAGAGCGAAGAGTGAGAGGATAGTGAGAAAAAGGGAGAGACAAGAAAGAAAGGGTGCTTGCATGTCACGGTCTAGTTTGTCTACCCTCCCCCCACCAACAACAATCCTATCGGTTAACCATTCATCTTCGTGACGTACTTCGCTGCAGTCTTTTACGATGTTTCTCTTCATAGTGGTATGGGGCATAGGGAGAATGGGAGCGAATGGTATAGTAAGGGAAAGAGCATGGAGAGCTTTCTGTTTACTCCCGTGAGGGTGGACTGAGAAATTTTCTGCGGCTTCCGCATTCTCCGCTTTCTACTTTTTCTTTTTCTATTTCTATTTCACTGTCCAAGCATCGTAGTAGACAGTGCAAACTTTCGCTAGACGGAAAGTGGGAAACCCAATTTTTCGCGAAACTCCCACTTGTTCCCTTTTACGTGTAGAATTTTGAAGATCGAGCTTTAAGATCGATAGATTCCGAAGGTCTTAGCTGACTCGGTACTTCTACAAAATATCTTTCTCGATTTCGAGGATTCTTTCTGAAGAAGAAATTTCTACGATTTGTCCGAGCATGGGATAAATCAAAGATATCGGTGACGTTGGAAATATCTTGCTGCTTCGTGCGAAATAACGAACGAGAATAAGAATTTTTATATATGTGTGTGCAAAAGAAAGAATAATATATTCCAAGATAACGGAATATTCTTGGATTATACCAATTTTCCATTTGTTAAGATAAATGTCTACTTTCTTTTTTTTTTCTTTTTTTGTCGTTGTATAATGAAGAATAATTTTGAAAGTTTAAGTTTTTTTAGTTGAATTCGGTGTGATTTTTCAAGGTCCTTATGGAAATGAGAACATCGCATGAAAGAACATAACCATGGAAACGCTACGAAAAATGTTATCGAGCATGGGTTCATGCGATACAACGAATATCGTACGTCGTCGTTTATCGATTTTTCAAATTCATATTCAAATGTTTGGAGAACATGGTATATCCGATGATCTCAAATGCGACATGAAATGAAATATATGATTCCGTCTTTTCATATCTCTTCTATACTGATTTTTTAAACAAAGAAGTTTACATTACTCTGGCACGGGTATTATGTTACACGTTACATTTTTTAAATATTTATTTATTCATTTTACACGAATTACCTGTAATATATAGCGAAACATTGCTGTCACACACATGAAAATACGCGTGAATAATAATAACATACAATACACTCGTAGAATGGTAGAATACTGAAATGTTAATTCGTGTTTGTGAAAATAGAAAAAATACATTCGAAGATAAGAATATCCTCTTCAAGTCTTTTTTTTTTACAATTTTTAGTTGGTCAAAGAAAAAATGTAAAATAATATTCCGATATTTGTATATACATAGCGTTGATCATATAAAATTTTGGTCTCATATTCCTTTAACGAGCAATTAGCAATACCGTAAACACAAATGAAAATTTCAACGTAGAAATTTTTGTAAGGAATTTCAAATTGAATGAAGACCTTTTTTACACGTACCTATCTGTTACATCAAAATGCGAAAGGACATCGTGGTCGAATAAAAGGACATGTAGATAATAATAATATGCAATAACACGCGTAGAACGGTAGAATACCGAAACGTTAATTCGTGTAATTGTGAAAACTACGTTCAACTGGAGATTGCAATCGTGCCGCTTCCGAGTCGACGATGATTATCGTTGTTCGTTTTCTCTCGTCGTTTCAAGCAGAGGATTAGTGGTCGGCAATGGTGGTTGTTCGTGGAATTTCATTTGAATGTTTCAAACGTCGAAATAATATCGGTTGGATAATAAGTTTAGGCTACTACATGAGGAACTTTTGTCATATATAATATTAATCGTTGATTTGCGTGCGAGTTTTGGTTCACATATCGGACATGTTACGATCAATGGCGTCGTCAAAATTTTGCTACGAGTTTACGACCAGTTTCTCTCATCGTTTTACTTTAACAATAAGGAATTTAATCATTTTTTTCTTCCTTCCTTTTCTACCAACAACTTTTATATTCATTTATCGAACTGACAATACCAAAATTCGACAATAAAAACTTTCTCCTTTATGTTCATTGTCAAAGTAAGTTTTATGTGTGTAACGACAAAATGTTACAAATTTATATTGTAAAAAGTCTCTTTATGAAGTTTGTTGGTTTCTTTTTTTTTTTTTAATACGTATGAATAAAAAGTTCTAGGAAAAAGTTATATTACGTAAGTTAGTTTATAATTTTTTTTTAAGTACTTAATTAAGCGTATGTTTTTTTTTGCAATACAAATGTCTATATTTTACATCATTATTTTCAATCCGTTATAAAAGATTTTCAGACGATATTGAAAAACCTTGAAACTATGGCAAAATTATTTCTAACAGTTTGTATTTTTTTTTTAGATTTTCGTTAGAAGCAAATTTAAATGGAAGTTAAATTAAAGGATGATTTTTAAGACAATTATTCACAAAATGGTCAAGAATTTTCAATAAAAATAGATATTTTCTTTGTTGTCATGACATTTGATATGACAAAACGTCCTCAAGCATTTTCTACTTTTTGTCTACTCGTATATTTCAGTGTATATCCTCTGTGTTATGCCTTGAGGCTTGCTAATTGTATTTATGGTATAAAAAAAGATAAAAAATGGTCCGAAAAGAGAGAAAGAAAGAGGAAGAGAAAGAATGGAAATCTCGTTCGTTGATCAACCGTCGACTATTCTTCAAAGGACGTTCTTTTTAAAGGTTCACTTACATAATGGAAAATCCGTTCCGAGAATTAAATCCTTTAGGCGATCACACAAGAGAGTCGACGTGTGTTTTTCTTCGATTAAGTTTCCTCGTTATCAGCCATTGTGGGTTTTATAATTATCGTCACTGTGAAATACGAGTAAAGTAAAACAGATTTCTACGACGTTACAACACTACCATAATGTTAAAAAGAAATTGTTCAAAAAAAAAAAAAAATTAAATTTATACATAAAATATTTCAAAAATAATATCATCTAATAATTAACTAAAATGAAAAATCAAAGTTAGAATCGTGCTAAACTACACAGAAATCTTTCAATCCTCAAAATGACAAAACATATAATTCAACACAGTATGCATTTTATAATTTTGTGATATTAATTTAACAAACAAATTATAAATCCTTAAAACAACTCTTACATTTACATTAATACACAAATTAAAACTATCGTGTCATAGTTCCATTCCATACTTGTAATTATTTTACAGAAAACTTTCAAACTATTTAGTGATTTGAGTTTTGGCTAAGGTATCTGTGGATATTAGCGTTCACGTTTGAGGGTTGCGTCAGAGTTTTGGATTAAACCCAAAATATTTTTCAACAATTCTTTTTTTGTCCAGTTATCTAACTATCAGAAAATAATGGTCCTTTTATATAAAAATTCTTCATTTAAAAACTGTAATTTGTAACAAACTCGTATCTGAGCCGTTTCACTAACCGTGGCATAACACGGTTATGCCAAAAAAAGAAAACATTTTAAAATAAGAAAAAGAAATAGAACGAATTCAATAAAAATGAAGCTTTTATTTCAAGAATAAAAATATCCAATCTAAATTTATTTTATTGCAGATCATTGAAGGATTTTTAACCTCTCGCATAATTTGTTTCAATCGTATGTTTACATTTCTGAATAGTTGTTTTTATTTTGATGATACTATATTTGTAATAAAATTATTGCAAGCTTATATTTTCTTAAATCTCTCTCACTAAGGTTAGATATTATTGGAAATAGTTTGATTATCAAGCGGTTCTTGAATAGACGTTTTTTTGAAAGCCAAGAAACGTCCAAAAGATGCTGTCATGGCAGAAAAGGAGTGCTGAACGAAAGAGGAACGGTCAGTGTAGTAAAGTCCTAGTACGGTAAGCGAAAACCTATTTGATATTCAAGGTGCAACGCCTTTTCGCCCTTTCGTATTCGTTTCTACGCTCCACTTGCGTTAAGCCGGAATGGAAATGTGGATTGATCGATAGCCGCTGCTGCTAACCGCAAAAGGATTCATTCAGAAGGTCGCCGACCGAATAAAAGGATTTTTCTTCGTGTAATTCTAATGTAACCGAGCTTCCCTCTCTCTCTCTCTCTTCTCTTTCATTCTTTCTTTCTCTTACTAGTATTTTTTTTCCCCTTTGTCAGGAACTTTCTTTCCTTCCCTTCCTTCGAGTTTTTTGTTCTCGGCACCGTGAGCTTTCGATCCTTTTCTTTAAGATTGCTTTTTGTCGACGAACAACCACGTCGCTAACGTGGACGCGATAAAATCGTTTTACTTTCTTTTATCAGTGAACAATATAACGTTCACGATATATATCTACCTACCTATCTACCTATATATACCTATACTTTGACTATACTGCAACGAACGAGAAAGCGATATCCTAAACGAGGTACACCACTTTTTAACTAGATTAGAGGAAGAAAATTTCACGAAAGAAAAATTTCCTTTTTCCAATCCTTAATCAAATCTGATAGCTCTTCATTGAGTTTCAATGCAATTAATGGGGAAATTACTATCATTAGTATTCCTTTTTTTCTTTTTCCTTGTAATAATATTGTTTTCATTATTAATACATTGAAGACCCGTTATTTAAGCAAAACGTTTAACTAGATATTAAATAAAAATGTAAAATAAATAATAATACTACAATTTGAACAAGTTTAATAAGAATATATGACAAAACTTCGAAGAATTCAATCATATGGAATATTGAAATTAATAATAAAAAATTTAATATTTAACAGCATAGGATTAGGTTATTAAATGTTTAGTCAAAGAATTTGATATGACACAGAATTAGGTTGATCATCTTCGAATCGATATAACATAATTATTACTATGTACTATCATAATAATTAAATATTATTCTCACACACGCACACACACACACACACACAAAGAAATATTTTTTTTGTAAGTAAAAAACAAGAAAAATAAAAAAAGAAACTTTCTTTTACCTATAACTCGTTTCGATAATTTTATCATAAAATCTCGATAAGCATTCTGGCTTCTTTAATTATGGCGAAATGCGAGAAGAAGGTTCTTTTTCCTTTAAACAAGGAATAAAAGACGTTCGTTGAAATGTAATTCTTGTTGAAGAAAGACTACCCTTCTCGTCGTGATCACGTTTCTCGAGAAGATATAAGAGCTTGGAATAAACTGTGAACAGTAGAATGAGGTAAAGAAGAAGGGTAGTTCTCGTCGTTTCGATCTTATATTATCTGCATCTTTCTCTCTCTTATTCCTTTTATCTGGTTTTCATTAAGGAGGTACTCTAATCGTGCATGTATTATTACTCAATTGATGGGAATGCTTTTTGGCAGTGGCGTAGGACTCGACTAATGTAAGAGTATATACTTGAAGATGTACCATCGTTAATGGTGCAGCTGGTTGTTTTCCCTTCTAACGTAACTTCCCATTTTGAACTTTATTTTCAAGAAAGACGCGTTTTCCAAGACGAATACACTTTCTCTCATTATCCTAGTACTTCTCTAAAATAATTGCTCTCACCGCTATGTGCCCAAGATGGAAATACATATACAATTACATTCTCTTGCGAGAGATAAGAGAATATAATTGTTTCGAAAGAAACGAAATGTAATAACATTTCATATTATCACGTTCGCCTTTTTACTCGATCGATTTATTTCTTAATTTATGATTAATCTTTGTGATTAATCTACCATGATATTTTATGACCTAGCTAATTAGAGATATTTCAACATTTCAATTTAAAAACTTTCTCTCAAATGAACTATGACAAATTATAACGAGCTAAGTTTCTTACTTATTACGATCGTCAATTTTCGTGGTTTTAAAATTCAAATTCGAATAATATAATGAAAAGTAATTTTCAATTTATGTAATACACTCGCAAAAAAAAATAAAAATGTTAATCAAAAAATCATTAATTTCTATTTTTAATTGTAAAGTTAAAAAACATGTAATTTGTATATTCAATATTCATTTTTCGTGAACAGTAAAATCATTCTCTAGCACATATTGCTTTTCAACATATAAATCTGATTTTTAATATCTTTTATATTTATTTTTTAATTTTTTTTTTTTATCTGAAAAATTTATTTCGTTTCGTACTCGATACGATTTTAGTAAAAATACGTGTAATACAACGGTGTTTATCGATTTTTTGAATTGCAGCAAGGTAGTCGACCAGTTCGACTATAATACTAGGATACTTTATTTCTTTTTTTTTTCTGTTTCCTATTTCTTTTCTACGATAACGACATGACGCCCGACGTATCACGATAAAATTGCTGACATCGAAGTCAACGTTATAATATCGTTGAAAGCATGTATTATTTTAATGATTCTAAATGACAGGCGATGTCCCGGATGGACAGTGGTAGAATAGATGAAATTGCCAACGTCAACGATTTATCGAAAGACAGATATAGATATATGATATAGATATATATACGTACGTATCACATCACACATGTAAACGTCCGAATTTATATTTATGTAAAATTCATGAAAATAAAATTTTAATTCTATGAATAACGAAAAAATAAAAAAAAAATAAAATGAAGATAAATAAATAAGGCAAAATGAACAAAATGTATAAATAAACCATATTTGTTCTGAGGTAAAAATAAAAAGCTGTTTTTACCAATATTTTACCAATATTTTTCAACATTTTTTCGTTAGTATAATAAATAAATAGTTAAGATTGATAAAAAACATTGGTATGTTATATAAATAGTCGGTATAACAATAAATAATAAATAAAAATATATACATACCATTGGTATTTGTAATGAAATATCTGTAACAACGATCTATTCAAAATACTGATAGATTATTATTTATACTTAATAAAATATTTATATATATTTCAAGCATTTATTTGACAAAATATTGACCACAAAAATATGAATACAAATGAAATATGACTTTTCTATCTTTTATCGTATAAAAATGATTAAATCTTTTTTCTTTTTAATATAAGTTTATAAATTTATATTGGATTGATACATAAGAATATAAAAAAGAAATATATATATATACGCTTGGCAATATAAATAAACTATGCTTCAATCGTTTTTAAAGTGTTTTGAAAGTACGCACCACTGTGTGTTATAAAAAGCAATCGATGACAAATCGATGATAAAATTGTTCATTTTGAGGATAAAATGAACTAAAAATAGAAAAAAATATAATAATTTACAAATCTTAAAATTTTTCTTATTCATCTTGAATTTCGAGAATATATGTTTCGTTGTTTACAAAAATCACAACTTAAAATAGCAAATTGTCACTACTTTTAGTCGAGTATACTAGTCATGACACAAAATATTGTTATTTCTTCATGACATGTATACTCGTCAAACTCAGTTAACTGGTTAATCGTCTTATGGTTAAAGCTAGATAAAAACGTAACTTATCTTCTTACACTTCCAAGAATATCGGTTATTTTTGAGAAAAATATGTACGAACGCGTGAGAAAAATTGTGGGGTAATCGAAGTAGCGTGTGAGGTTACTGTGCAAGTGTTGCTTCAGTGTTGAACAGGGAGATCGGGGAAAGAAAAACGAGAGGGAAGGAAAAAAGCAGATAGAAATAGAGAAAGAGAGAGAGAGAGAGAAGGAAGAGGGGGAGAGAAATGAGTCTCGTGAGGGAAAAGGTAGAAGAAGAAGAAGAAGAAGAAGAAGAAGAAGAAGAAGAAGAAGNTATATATATATATATATATATATATATATATATATATATACACATGTATATATATCTACATATATATATCTATATATATAGATATATGAAAACCACGAGGAATGAAATATATGAGTCCGTTTTAATCTCGCGAGCCTTCTCGTTCCATCCATTCGATCGGCGAAAGAATCATTTCTATTTAAACTTCATGTCGATTAAATGTATAGTCATATCAATCTAATTCCTTCCTCCTCTTCTCCTTTTCTATCCCTCTCCCTCTCCCTATCCCTCTCCCTATCCCTCTCCCTCTCCCTATCCCTCTCTCTCGCTTTTTCTTTTTTTTTTCTTCACAAAATAATAAACGAAACCGATGAGAATCTCGTTGATTGTGTTGGTTCCATAAAATTTCCAATTAAAAGAGCTTTAGAAAGTGGATAGCAAATTCATAAATGTGCGATTATACGTGCAGAATAATACGATTATTTTTTGTACATACGGTACAATAAATGGTTTATAAAATACATTTTTTGATTTCACCAAAAATCTGGTTAATATTTTCCCCCTCTTTTTTTTATTTTTTCTATAAATTCGAATGCACATATATTATTTATATATTTGCATCGTTTATTTTACGTTGATATAGATTAATTATTATAAGATAAAAGATTACTGTGTAATAGAAAGGGAATAAAATACGATTTGTATTGTATGATTTATTACTAACTATTATTATTATTATTATTATTATTATTATTATCCGTTAAATAATAATTTACCTCGAAATTAAGTTTTATCCTATATTCTGTAATTTTACACTATAATTTTCGGCCCTTTCAATAAATGAATTTCAAGATACACATTATAGAATTCCACTTTATTCGTGTTAGTTCTGATATAATTTATGAACTTTAGGTTATATTCAAACTGTCAGCCGAAGTACCGGTGCCTTGTGAATAGAAATAACGTAAATCATATTAAAACGATAGAGTCCTGCTTTCTATGTACATATATGGTATGTGTTTTTGTGTATGTGGATGCATATATGCATACGTAATGTATGTAATGTTAAAACTATACTAATATATTATGATTTCTAACTTGATACTAATCATTATCGTTAAGAAATATGGAATTATGGGTATATAAATCATTTTGGTTTAAACTGTGCAATTTGTCTGACCATCTGTTTACCTTTACTACTGGAAACTTGAAATTTATTTTTTTTAATACTTATTATCATGTTCAGAATGAAGAGGTTAATAATAAAAAATATAATGAATTTATATCAGTATACTTAGTGTAATTGAAGAGGAGGGAGGGGAGGAAGCAATTGGAGTATTTGCAAAATTGTATCAATGTACTCTTACCAAAAATTGTACTACTTGATTATAGAATTTATCGAACAAATTACAATTTTCATCTATTTGCAAAAAAAAAAAAAATAAAAAAATTATGACGCATTCTAATTATTAAAAATTAAAAAAAAATTTTTAAATAAGGGGTAGTAATAATATATTTTAGATTTATTATAAATAATGGAATTTGTTTGATCAATTGTGAAGCTTTACTATCGATCTTAGATATTTTGAATTAAGTATTCAAATCAGGATAATTAATAAATAATATAATAACAAATGAATAGTAAAAAATATAAGGAACGGTTTTTGATATAAAAATAAATCGACTATCTCAAGTTAACTCTCTTGATTCTTCCTTTCACATTCTTGAGGATCACAATCGACGTTCCTAAAGGAGACGAACATCGTTTCGCATCATCCAGCGTTCTTCGGTCTGCTTATCTAGTGAGGTCATAGTCGCCCTAAGGGTCAGCAGAAGTCTATTTATCCCACGGGATTGCGCCCTTTCTCGCACAATTTCATCCTGGCAATCTCCATCTTCTATCCGAAGCATCGGTCCGAAAACGTTTTTTCTTTTCCCCTTTCTTTGAATCATAGCATCTCTTTCTCTTCTATTTTTACTCTTTCTATCTCTCATTCAACTTTTCTATCCATCTTCTTCTTCTTTTTCTTCTTTTTCTTCTTTTCTTTCTATTCGGTCGTCTTTTTCTTGCTTCAAATTGGAATCATCTAACGCTCATTTAACGTGGAATTACTCGATTATCTCTTTCATATTTCAAGAGATATCTTTTAACATTGAATTGAATAAATTGAACTGTGATTATATTATTTTAATGTCTTTTATTTTTTATTTTTATGAGACATAATGGTGATTTTACTTTCTTGTTGGTATTAAAGAAAATTATGAGTTTAATTTATTCTATATTCTAAACAAATAATTCAATATAAAGTAGAAATCAATCTTCTTACATTGAACCGTAAAAGTCAAACGACTTTGAGTGATATATTTTTTAAATAAAAAATGGTAGAACGATTTTTGTTAAAATATATTTATATTTGCATATTTAAAAATAAATAATTTTAGTGTAACTTCTTGATTGTACTATATTTCATTTCAGTTTAATCTTGGAAAGGTAAAGGGGTTTTCGTATATGTTTGAAAGCACATTCTTACTTACATGTATATACATAAGTTGCCTTTGCAGCACAATTTGCTCGATGTACTTTCATTTGTTCTCCGCCGTTTGATATAATGCCTCATCTCGACTCAAGAGGGAAAGAGCTTGTTCGAATTACAACAAGGAAAACGAATAAAGCATGTGCGTAAATATTTCGTGGTTCTAAGGCGCTTTCAGTGTTGGCTGTGCGTTTGTGGTTTTACTTTACGTGCCGTTTAACGAATTAAAAATCTAATAAAACTTTTCAAGATAAAAATTCAACAAGTATTCGTATAATCTTTTCACAAAGTAATTAAATAACCCAAGTAAAGTGGAGCTTTTAGTTTGTAGAAATTTCTTTTTCATTGCGAATATTAAACATCGCTGGTTCGTTCTACTTACAAGCATCCTTCTCTGTGTCTGATCAAATACTGATAACTACTACTTTACTTTATATTTATCAATAATTAACGAAAGTACCGAGAGTCAAATAAATTAGTGTAAAAAAATATTAAACGTAAAATTAATCGTTTCATTTTATAATTAATAAAAAGACGAATTTTAATCATATTTGAAGATATTGCAACAATATTATTTCAATTATTCTTATTTGGTTCACCAATAAAGTAATGATGAAATTTTGAGTATTTTATATTTAAATAAAAAATAATAATGTTTTTTTATCGATTATATTATTTAGATTTCAAACGAAGAAACCTTTTTTATTTATTGCTCAACCTTATATAATAACAAATAAAATATTTATATATATATATATGTTCCTATGCATAATACATTAAAATAATTAATAGTTCATAGTTCCATTACAAATCGAAATAATAAGAAATATATCTCGTTACTTCCGTCTCCTCTTCGAAATTGATTTGAACATTTAACACACGTACACACTTACACCATTCATTAGGTCTATCCGTTTTTCTCGGTCCAACGAAGTCAACCAACTACGATGAAAGCTCGCTCGTTGTTTTCCATAGTTACGTATAAAGGGATCCTGGCTAACTATCGCCAATTACAGTCCTTAGGTACCATAATGGGCTTTCAATATCCTCAGCAAGTTTGCCGGAAGGTAGACATCCAACGACTTTTAATGTTCTCTTTCTATCCCCTAGATTTTTCCTTCATTTTATGCTATCTCACTCTTCTCTTCGGGTATTCTTTTCTTGTTTTTTTTTTTTTTTTCCTTATTTTTTCCTTCTACTTTTACTCTCCCTTTCTATTTTCTTCTCTTCTCTTTTCTTTTCTTCTTCAAACGAAGTACACTTTCGAATAATTTATCTCTCGCGACGAGCTTCGTTCCAACGTCTCGTAAACGTCGTTTCAGTAGCGCTTAGCGTGTGATATGATCGAGTTTGATGACGTTAAGAGCGAGATCGATCAACTGTAAAGAAAAAGTTAGTTTTTCATTTTCTTTTTTGCCTTTTTTTTGCTTTATTTTTTTTCATTTTTATACGTTCGTACGGTCATGAAATATTTTTTTTGTTTCACTTTCCGTACTGTGCACGCACTTTCTCAACTGCCTGATTATAAGAACATTAATACTAATAGCTTCGTGCTATATATATTGTATATATGAATACGTAGCTTCGTGTATATTTATTCTTACCTTGATTGATCAAATGATTTGCATAAAAATATATCATATTATCTTAATACAGAATTTTTATATATAATAATATTTATAAAATTTCATGCTATAAATTTTAGCCAATTAGATAATAAATATTATATATTTTCTTTTATATAGAAATGAATATGATGTAAATTTTAATATTTTTTTTCACAATATTCTTTTATTAATCATTTGATCGAACGTGGTAGGTTTATTGTTAAAAGTTTAATTGTTTTTGTTTCGTTCTTTCGTATTAAATTTATTTTTCGATGTTTCTGCGATAAATCTTGTGCACTTAAATGTAGCACACTAGACCCAGCTTTCTCTTAAATAAACGTAGACAAGGGTTTTATGATACTCTATCGATATCAAACAATAGAGTTCGCTACCCTTTTGCACGTTTAGTTTCTAAAAGGAGAAAGGGCCGGATCTCTATGTCTTTGTATTGCTTTTAGTTGTCGTATCTAAGATAAATACCTGATATGATCGCAATCCCAATAAATTCTCTGGAATATTTGACAATTTATATTTTATCTAAATATTGACACAATATTTTTAATCTTTAAATTATAAACAAAAAATAAAAAGTCAGGAAGAAAATCGTGAAACGTTTCAATCGTTCATTACAAAAAAAAAACAAAAAAAAAAGAAAAATTAGTTGTTCGCTCGACAAAGTGAATACAAACGTTTTGTAATTGACCGTAAATTTATTTCCACAAGTGGTTATCAAAGATTTCTTTCTCTCTCTTTCTATTTCTTTTCTTTCCTCTTGTAGAATATATATATATATATATATAATCTATTCCTTCTTAGCTATTTCTTCTTCTTCCATTAAGGACATGCCCTTTTCTTACTCCCTTTTCAAAGTCCTCGAAATTTTCTCTAACGTCGAATGGAAAACCTAGCGAGAGAGACCGATCTTTCTACTTATCTTTTGCTCAACTTTTACGAAGTTATAAAAGTGAAGGCGCAAACTTTATCAATCTTTAAGTAAATCTCGAGGAAATTCGAATAATAATGGCACTGGAAATGAAATTCATCAAAAAAGAAAAAAAAAAAAAAAGAAAGAATTTTTATACGCAATTTCAGATGAGATTAAAGTTCGTGTATTAGTAATACAAATTTTCTATTTAAAAATTGTCATTTTTGAAGATTAAACATAGTCTTGCAAATATTTTTACAAGTTATGTCACTTTTTTTTTTAGATAAATATTTGTGATTAATTTATAAAGTATAGAAAAAAATTTTTTATTTTATTTTAAAAGAAACATAAAAAGTAATTTCTTTTTGTTAATTCTCTTTTGACAAGCTTCCTTTTTTGACAACCTAATATTGCGAAACCGAATAATAACAAGATTTTTCGTATTAACTTTCAACAATGCAGTTTAGCTATTTGTGAAAGTTAAACCAAACGTTTTCCTACTTATTTTTGTCACGGTAAATTCCTATCGGTAATACCTATGTATATACGAATGAATATATATATGCATACATGCATACACATTTATAGGTGTTTCGTATGGCCAATGCAAACTAACCAAGTGGTGGAACGAAGTTAATTTTGTTGCATTCACAGTCGAATAAACGGGTGAAACGCTTACAGGGTATTGTCGACGAAATTTCGGCTTACGGATCAAAAATCTATACAAAGTAACTTTCTCTTCGTGATCGTACCGAGTAAAGTTACTTCGTCGGCGAAATTTGAAGTTTCTTTTTTTCTTCCTTTTTTTTTTTCTTTTTCTTATTCTTTTTTCTCGTTCAATTGTGTGGATTGTTGTTTATTTATTTTTTCTTTTATCCCAAATACATGTAGTCAAATTACAAATTTAATTGTCGCAATGGGAAATCAAATTTTGATTAAAATAAGTTCATTTAAATAAATTATAATTTATTTAAAACAAGTATTATAATTAATGCAAATAGATATAATATAATATAACAAGTATAATAAATGTTAATAGTTGAACAAATGTCAGTTCTACTGATTAGATAATAGATGAACTTATTACTTGAAATTACAATATGTTACATTTCAAAGAAGTTTCTCATGAACTATTATAAAATAGATGAACTCATGAAAGTTTATGACAGGATTATGATAATCCAAAAGTTAAATCGATAGACATAGTACAGTAATAGTCGGTGTCATTGACATTAAACTTCATTTTCGAGATCTGATTGGAGAATATGGTTCAACGTGAAACAGTAATAGCAACGATGTTGCTGATACTCGTAATGCTCGTAATACAAAGCGAGATAGATAGATAGATAGATAGAGAGAGAGAGAGAGAGAGAGAGAGAGAGAGAGAGAGAGAGAGAGAGACGGAG
>NW_015148990.1:31184-89420 GCF_001465965.1 Polistes dominula | reverse complement strand
AAGAAGAAGAAGAAGAAGAAGAAGAAGAAGAAGAAGAAGAAGAAGAAGAAGAAGAAGAAGAAGAAGAAGAAGAAGAAGAAGAAGAGGCGTTTAAATGCAGCCGCGAATTTTTCAAGGGTATACTTTTATAGACGCGTAAGAAAAGGTGTCCGTGTTAAAACGATCCGCTTTTAAATTTGAAACGGAAATCGCCCGTAAACGTTCGAGAAACATCCTGCTGCTTTTATGCGGTTCGTGTCTCTTAGGTACGTCGAAGAAAAATAAGAAGAAGAAGAAGAAGAAAAAGGACTCGCGATCCCTTAAAATCCCTTCTTTCTTGCTCTTTACCTTTTTGCATATGTAGTATTCTTCTTGTTCGCCGTTAAAACTCCTCTATCCGGAAGCGGCCGTGAAATGTTTAGGGCCTGTCTTTCTCCAATGTATAATACATATATATTTATATATATATCCTATGTAAAAACTATTATATTATGTAACCTGTCTCTCTTTTTCTTTCTCTTTTTCTTTCGTTTACTTTTTTAAAGTTCTTCCACTTTTTATGATTTCCATCTTTTAGAGTTGTGACCTTCTGTGATATTATCTTCTAGCAGTAACGTATGTGCATGTATTTATTTTTATGTTTTTATGTATTTCAAGTTCCTCGATCTTTTTGACATTTTTTTTCGTTTTTTTCTTTTTTTCTTTAGAAGTATTATTGTAAGATTTGTAATATTTCATTGAATTATTTTGACATTTTTGCAAAGGTTAATAATGTTTATTAAAAGATTTTAATTTAATAAAATGAGATAGAACGAAATTGTAAGTATCTACAATCGTATGAATTAATAATTAATTTTCGTGAAGTTTTGTACTATTTTAAATGTCTTATTTAATGAACATATCGTCATACTTAATTCTTCGTTGTTCGTCGTCTTTTTTCGTACACAACACACTAATCGCATAAAAACAATACATTGCTAAATGTACACCCACTTGTTCTTTAAGCATCATCCCTTTTTATCACCTTTCATCATTTCCTTGTACTCTTTCTCAAAACTTTCATTGACTGACTATTCTGGATCATAATAAATCTTACCTTCTTATACTTCTGGATTAGAAATGTACAGGAAGTTTCGGTACAAAGAAACATTAGGTGACAGATTGAAGTGATGTTGCAAAAAAAAAGACACACGTGCTCCCAATCTCTCATACTACAATACATTCTCATGAACTTATACATTCATACAATATAACCAAATAATTAACATACACACATACTTTCACACTAATACTGTTCAATCTCTCATTCTTACATTATAGTTCAGTTTGGTAATAAAAATTACAAGATGAATTATTTTCCAAAGTTTCTTTTCATTTCATAATTTTTGATTATTTTCAATACGATTTTATTTAATTCCAAAATATCATTTAATATGTCTAATTATATTTATATAAAATAGTATTTGTATATATTTTCATTTCTTGATTTATCTCTATTTTCTTAGAATTATTTCATTGTAAGAAAATAACATCGAATGTAGACGTTAAAAAGAGAAAGAAATAACAAATAATTTCTCTCTTTTTCTATCTCTCTCTCTCTCTCTCTCTCTCTCTTTCTTAAAAGATCGATCGAAGGTATCTTACAAATAAGACGATTAGATTTCGAAACAATCGGAAAGGAAAAAGCGATCGGAAATAAATAGAAATATAATAGAAATAGAAAAATAAACTTAAGGATAGAAAATTGCAGAAAAAAAGAGAGAGAGAAAGAGAGAGAGAGAGAGAGAAGGGAAAAAAGAAGGGGGGGTAAAAAAAGAAGATAAGAGGAAAATTCTTTCCAATTTCCCAACGCGAGCAGCTGTTTCATGTAGCCGGGGTGGGACGTGTCGGAACGAGTAAGTAGTTGCTTGACAGTCTCGAGCGTGCACGTCAGTTCACATCCCGAACGAGAAAGCCGGATATGCGAATGCTATATCCCAGTGCGCGGTCTGCGTTCCACGACGTTTCCTCCGGAGGGTCGCGCAGTTTAAGCCGTTCAGACGGCTTCGAGAAGTGGAACGACTAGTGCACGACCGAGAATAAGGCCACCGTCATTTCTCTCTTTCTATCTCTCTCTTTTACTCTTTCTGTACCTTTGCCCTTTCTCCTGAGACCCACTCGTTACGTTAAATCCGTTTGCCGAGAGAACGTGAAACTCTGACAGAATATTAATGTTAATGTTTTTACGTCAACGCAACGAGCTCTGAAAAAGTATTTCTCTCTCTCTCTCTCTCTCTTACTCTATCTTTCTATTTCTTTCTCTCTCTTTCTGGTTCGAAGTTTCTCGTGGGATTATCTTCCTTCGAACGTTTCGTGTTTACCACAATTCATTTTTATTCCCCTATACTACTACTACTATTATTATTATTTCTACTTCACTATTACTACTACTACTACTACTACTACTACTACTATTATTACTATTTTTATCTATATTATATTTTTTCATTTTCGAAACTTGTTTTTTCTGTTTTTTTTTTTTTTTTTGGTAAATCTCAGAAGCTTGTTGCTTCTTAAGTAAGGGTAGCAAGGATTTTGATTTAAAAGAAGATATAAAGAACGGAAAATGTATCGCTAGGGAATCCCTTCGTAAAGGGCATCTTGTAATCTGTACTACGTGCTTACGATTCGTTGGGAACATCTATGATATCGAGCATACAAATTTTTTATCTCTCTCCGTTTTTATTTTTCTTAATTTTTTTTTTTAATCATCACGATGCACTAATATAGATATTTTCATTTAATTTTAGTATTTTGGTAATAGATGGTATAAAGTCGTGAGAAATCGTATAAACTGTTAGGGTATGTTTGTAGGAGAGATTGAAACTTCAAAGTACTAACTCTATCAAAAGGCAATCAAATCATTTAAGAATTCTAACCAATCTCTCTCTCTCTCTCTCTCTTTCTGTTCAGAATGGGCCATAAAGGTCGTCTCGTTAGTAGACGTTATCGCTCCGTTACGTAGAGTTTCCAGATTGATCGAACGTCTGAACTATCGTTAAGACTAATTTATTACTCTCGAAGTCGTTTCTAAATTTCATCTATTCCCTACAGGCAAAAGTATGTTTCAAATTATTTTATTTAACTACTGAAAACAATCAAATTGCTTTCGTACACGAAATTATAGTTTTTATTTTTTATATTTTTTGTTTCTCTTATTCTTTCTTTTTTTTCTCACTCTCTCGCTATCTATATTGTATATATATATATATATATATATATATTTCTCTCTTTCCTTCTTTCTCTCTTAGTTGTCCATCCATTTAGATTTCGACGTTTGCCTTCTATCGTGTTTACTCGTGAAAAGCTGGAAATTCGATTGCCTTGCTATTAGATGCCCGTTACAGGGAATTCGATTAAATCTCTAGGATGGAAACGAATTACGGGCAATGTGCGACGTTTAGGTATACTAATCAAATTAAAGTTTGAATCACGGTTTTAGGAAAATTTATGTTTCATCGTTATTTATAATTTTATAGAAATCTTTTACTATGTATATCAATTTTATTAATAAACATGCTTTTTTATTTATTTATTCGATCAATAGTTTGTTAAATAAATAATCAATATTTCATAATATTTTATTTGGTATGAATAAATAATTTGTCGATATTTTAAATGAATTTTTTCGTATTTTTATTAAAAGTAAAATTTTTTTAAATGTACATATTAGTATTTTATAATTCAAATATTGACAGTTTTTTTTTCCTTTAATAAATGGAATAATAAATGTATTAAATTTTGATATTTTATTATACATATTGATCATATTTTAAAAATATTAATCCAATAAATTACAATCATTACTAAAATGCTATTATTAAAGAATTTCTTTAATACTATAATGGACATACGACGAATATTAAAATATTACGTATATACATAATATATAAATGCAATCATTCCATTAAAAATAAAAATTTCATATTTTCATTGAAAAATAAACAATTTAATCTTTTTTATTACACAGTTCCTCTTGATTCTTTCATATATCATTTCCAAGTGTATATTTTTCAAAAAAAAGAAAGAAACTAATTATTCTCGTAGCAATTGGAAAAAAGATTAAAAAAAAAAAAAAAAAAAAACAAAAAGGGGGAAAGAAGAAAAGATCGAAGTTAGTTAAACGAAACGATTTCATTCGAATCGAAGAAGTAGAAGTCGAAAATGCGGTTTTTCCACGTAAAACTGCAAAAGAAGAAAATTTCGAAGTTTATCCTATAACCCTTTTGAATGTGAGAAAGAGAGAAAGAGAAAGAGAAAGAGCAATCCTCAGTACGTTGGAGTAAAGACAAAGTCTTTCCAGTCGGAACAACATTCAACCTCATGGCATCGTTCAAGCTCACCAATGGAAGCTTTCCAACCCTTTCTACCTTCCAACGGCATCAAGAAAGCAGGAAGCAACCCCTTATTTAGGTTAGTTCGTTCGATGCAACGGTTTTCTGGTACTGCCATTAGAGAGTACACAAGACTCCGGTAGCTTCCTTCTTTTTTTTTTCTTCTTCTTCATCGTTTTACCCTTATTTCTTCCCATCCTTTTCTTTTTCTTTCTTTACTTCTCTTTAAACGACACCTTGGAACGTGTAGTACGTTCCTGCTGGAGGTTACCCGAATAAGAGAGAGAGAGAGAGAGAGAAGGAAAGGGTTGAGGAACAGTTGAGTCACGCCTTAGTGCATTTCCCAAGCTTTTAACGAGGCTCTCGTAAAAGACCAGACGACAGGTAACGTCGAAGACCTTAAGCTACCGTGTAGCTATGGATACGAAATGTGTGAGTATGTGTGTATATATATATATATATATATATATATATATGTGTATGTGTATGTGAGAAATATGTTGGATAAGGGTTAGATGATATGCTACTGTTGGTTGAAATGAACGAACAGCCGTAACATCGTCGTGTCTTCGTCGTTTGAAAAATGAATCATCGTCTTCCGATCCTTTATTTTTTTTTCTTTTTTTTTCTTCTTGTTAGCAGCTTTTCGCTTTTTCTCATATCTTCTGATATTGTATAAAGGATCGTATAAAAAGAACCTGAGGATTTGATATCCGAGAAGCTGCAAGAAGATATCTACGTTTTGTTGGTGAGTTTCTTTATAAGGAACCGAGATCGTGTTCAATGTTTATGATGTCGCTTATAGTTCAGTGTTAACCCCTCTAATGTCTTCTCCCTATTGTCAATTTTCTATTCATATTTTTTCCTCTTTTTTTTTTTTTTGTATTCAAAAATATTTTTTCCTACATCATTTTTAAAGGTGGATTTTTCTATTGTATTATATACTTTATTGAATGATGATGATGATGAATAGTTTTATTAATAAGATAATGATTAAATAATAATTGGGATGAAAGAAAAATGAAAATGAAATTAAATAATAAATTAATTATGATAAGTAAGCGTTATGAAAATAGTAAGATATTAATTGATAACATATATTTTCTATTATAACTTGCCAAACTATCAATTCTCCATGGACCATGTCGATTGTCAAATTGTCGCGCGTTATTAATTGGCTCGGCAAGTTCCGTTCAGGGGAAGAGAACGAATTAGGATTGTGGATTAACCTGGAAGCTAGGGATCTACTAATGCTGGGGATCAAGGGATTTCGGTAATTCGGAATTCTGATTCTGGCTACTTACCACAACTACATGCTACTTTTCTTTTCTTTCATAGTTTCTAAATCCTTCTAATATGTTTTTTATACTTTTCTGTCTGATTTCATTGATAATTTGATATATTAGAGTGATCATTATTTTGGATTAATATTTTACGTCCCCTAATTTAATTGAACCCAATTATGTATAAATAGAATATGTGTAAGCCGGTTAAAAAAGAATTGAGTCATTGATGCCATTTATTGAAGAAACACTTGCACTATTTTGCAAATAATTCATTATATCAATATAAGTTAATATTTATGTTTACAATTCATTAAAAGATGAAGTGTTTTCTTAGCATCGCAATAATAAATGAAATGCAGAATAGTTCACACACACACATACACAGAAAAACAATGAAAAATTAACAAACTGATACTTGATCTGTTAATGCATAATGCAATTCGTAATAAAATAAACAAAATCACTGTATATACATACAGTATTGATTACGATAATATACACAAAATAATTATTATTAAAATCAGAACTTATTTTATTGAATATTTATTGAATATCTTCTCTTTCAATTTTCATCTTTTTTTATTTGCATTTTTAAGAAAATCCATTTTCCATGATCGTCGAGCTCGATTTTCTTTGGATCGAAGTATCACAATGCCAATTTCGGAAATAACTTTCTCGAGCATGAACGTAGAGTCCTGTCCTGTCTACGAAATAACGGATCGTCTTGAAGCTCAAAAAAGAAAAGAGGGAAATGGAGGAAGGATGGTAAGAAAAAGGATGATATCTTATAAGAAAAGAAGTAAGAAGAAGACAAAGGAAAAGAAGACAGAGATCCCTTCTGTTTATTGTGAAAAGATTTATGCTTGGAAATAACGAGACGTGGTGGGGGTGAGAGGAACCTAATGAAATATAGACACGCATAGATTAACAAATTATTCTCACGATATAATAATGCATCGATTATAAACAATTGTTGCATGAACGTGCGTCTTTAAACCTTTGGGTACCAACACATTTATATGAAAATTACTTTGAAATATTATAATAATTAAAATTAAGTTTAAATATATTATAATAATTAATTATAATAATATAAAAATTACGCGTTACTTTGAAATAAACTAGAATGAATTAGTTAAATTTCAGTTTCAATGACGTATTAGAACGTCATATGTGTCTTTGCCCAAACAAATGCATGACGTATTGATACGTCAAATGTAGTCAAAGGTTTAATCGAGGGACAACTTGTCACAATATAAATACTTTTTTTTCTGTAATTTTTAAATCTATTTTTTTTTTAATTATTTATCGTTTAAAAAAGAATGAAAGAAATTGATTCAAAGTGATATATCATTGAACTTATCTACCGTAAATCAAACCAGTGAATCATATGCTTTAAATCCTTTTTGATCAGACACCGAATCTCACTTTCAAGAAAGTGCACGTCCATGTGATGCCTAAGTATACTTTGAGGATCGAATATCGTCCTTTTGTTTACTTGACTATCGGACCACGAGAATGTTCCCTGTCTAGGATATTTTCCCTTAACCTTCTCCGTTTCTCTGCTTTTCTCTTCTCCGATATCATGTTTTACACCTCATAGTAAGGCATTTCATATGATTTTCAATGAAAAGTATGAACCTACTTTCATTTAGTTGTTTTATTTTATAAAATTAAGTGTCAAAATACGTTCTCTTGCAGATATTATTTTCAAACGTAGATTATTTATCAGAAAAATTTATTTATGATTTAATTGTACAATTAAATTATTATACAAGTGTTTTATGTTATTTGAGATATTAGAGATAGAAGATATTTGAGATAAAATAGGGTGAAAAAATCAGGAAAAAAAAGATTTTCCTGTGTGTTTCGAAACGTATTTCACAAAATACAATATTTTCGTAATACTTTATCGAAAAAAATCTTGTTCACCCTTGGTTATTTCACCCAACTAGAAATATACCTCAATAAATAAAATAGCTTAGGTTAACTCTGACAAAAATGCCTATCGAGAAGTGATATCGATTATAAATCGAATAGAAAAAAAAAAGAAAAAGAAAAAGAAAGAAAGAAAAAAAGAAAAAGAGGGAAAATTCGCAGGAGTATTACAAAGAACCCTTGTCCTACTTTCCTTCGGAATAAACGTGCCGTGGCTGGACGGATTATTCGTAGAGAAGAGGTACGAACGAACGAACGAACGAACGAACCAACGAACGAACGAACGAATGAACGAGAGATAAAAAGAAGAAAACAGATAGATAGATAGATAGATATATACTATAGATAGAAAAAGAGAGAGAATCGGTTGGTGCTGTTTCAACTGGTAGAATCTCAGAGAGAGAGAGAGAGAGAGAGAGAGAGAGAAAGAGGAAGGAAAATTCGAACGATGAAGGATTCACCATAAAATCCTAGAGAAGATCGTTCGCGCTCTCTTATTCGTGAGAGTATGATCGTAGGTGGATCGACCGTTACGAGATTCGATCTAAACGCCTTTCGGTCGTACTATATTTTAGCTTTTCTAACCTTCCAGCTATGGTAGTAGCTGGGTGTCCGGAAAAGAGATCCTTTTATGTTCGCGGAATAGTTAGAACTATCAGGAAATTTCGTCTGACTCTTGAACAGTCCTCCTGTTTTTATCTCTACTTCTTCTTATTCTTATTCTTCCTATTATGCTAGAGGTATACTTGTGCATGATTCACCGTGAAGATTCCTGATTCTCTGTCTCTTTCTTACTATCTTTATCTTTGATACTCTCTTCTTAGCATCTGACCTACTTTACACAAACTATATTCCGATTCACTTCTTTTACTTTTTCTTCTTCTTCTTCTCCTTCTTCTTTTTCGATTGTTACAGTGTTCTCTCTCTCTCTCTCTCTCTCTCTCTCTTTACATCTTGGACGATTCCTTTACTTATAGCTTTACCTTGCCTTTTTCGTCTTATTAGATGCTTACTTTATCCACCACCCCCCTTTTTTAACCTGCCTCTCCTTATCCTTCTTTCTACCCGTTCAGTCGATATTACCCATACTCTTTTCAATGACCTACCTCCCACCTTCAACTAGCCCTACCTTTTCCATCTCTACTCGATCTTACTCTTTCTCTTTCTTTCTCATTACGCGTTTATGCTTGTTCCTTTCTTTTCTGTCCTGTCTCTCCAATTTCCGTAAAGAGATTCAATGAATTTTCAAACGGAGCTTTTGCTCGATATTGCGCCTGCTGTGTTGGAACGCCGTTTGCAATAACACCGTAAGATCGAACTCGTTTTATGAAAGAAAACGGAGAACGCAAGTACTACCCTAGCCGCGTGTTCGCCATTATTCGAACATTTCAATGACGAAATTTGGAGACTTTTTTTTATTCTCTTTTTAAGCAGATAATAATATGAATGGATGATAGACAAAATAATATATAAAATTATTTTAATATTTGGCATGCAGATATACTTCGCCGTCAAGTTACGCGTGCAGCTTTGCGTTTTTTCGTAAATTGCACGAGAGTTTGATAAAAAATTTCTTGTATCTTATTTTTTGCGTGTTTGTCGAATTGTACACTACATGTGCATTGAAAAATGCACAATTCATCATATACATAGTTAAGAACTTTGTCCATTTCACTGTGTTGCAATTATACGTTACCCGCTATCCATCACAAATCTATTAAATACGTATTTTTAAGTAACCCGCGTTATAGTGACAGACTGCGAAAAACGTAAAAAATACGTTGCCCGCATGCCAATTTGTGAAATGTGATAATGGAATTTAATTTTTCGATTTATTTCTTTCTTTGCTTTCAATGAATGAAATTGATCGATAGTATCGAACATAGTTCAATTTCTATTTATTTTTTTTTCTCTCGTAAAAAGAGAGAAGATCTTCGAACACCAATAGGAGTGAAGAAAACCATGGAAGAAAACCGTACTTGGTAGTAACCGAAAACATGGCTTGTTAGTTTCTTCGCTCGGTGGAAGATGTAATTGAGCGTCGAAGAGTAGGAAATGAGAAATCGAAAATACGATCGTGTCTTCCTCGGACGGTGACACGCAAGAGTGCTCACAAGTATGGGAAAAGGAATAAGGGCGAGGGGAAAGGAATTGAAGGAAAAGGATGGCTTTGGATTGATCGTTCGAGTTCTTGACTTGACTGCTAGGGAATTTTCAATCTCCTGACAATTATACGACTTATTGTTTCACCTTCACCTTTCCACCACCTTTTCTTTGGAACTGACTGACGTTGAAATTCGATATTCGATATATATATATATATAAGCATATAAATGTAGAAATGTATTACATAATATATAAGAAATATGTAATACCTACATTTACAAGGTACATTCCAACGAAATCAGAACTTAATTTAATGGTAGAAATGTCTCTTGAATCTTAGATATAATCATAAAGTCGACTCCATTAATTCTTCAGTAAATCATTAGTTAGAGATACTTAAAATTTATTCATTTTTAATGAATTCAAGTCTGTTAAGCTTAAAACTTTGTGATTAAATTTTAGTATATTAAATAAGTGAATATATGAAGAATATAAATGTTACTTATATATATATATATATATTTAACGATACAAATTTACAATTAATTCGAAATAATGAAATTCTCATAGGAAACTTATGGTTTTAGAAAAATATAAATTTTCTCTGGTTCTTTTCTTCATTAGGATATTCATCGATAGAATTCTATGTTTTTTTTTTCTATCTTCCTTAGTCAAACCTCGATCCCCTCCCATTCGTCATGATGAATCAGGCAGATCTCTCTCTCTCTCTCTCTCTCTTTCTTTCTCTCTCTCCGTCGATGAATTTAGTTTGCTATTCATGAGGAAATACCGAGCGAGGATATACGCGTCGTTGACGCAAACATGAAAGACACGTTTTCGGCTAGGCGCGTATATACGTACGTGAGATGAGCGAATATTTGATCGTGGTTGTATGCTCGTTGGCCTCGACATGAATTCGAGCGGGTTTGTGGAAAATCGAGTAGTTCTAAATATAAAAAAAAAAAAGAGAGAGAAAATGAGATAGAAAAAAAAAATAAGAGATGAAAGAAAAATGATTATAACGTACCAAATGTTGGTATTATATTGGTTTCATCGGAATATATGGAATGTTTTTAAGCAAAACATTATATCGACTGTTTCACGTTTTGCCATTAATTTCGCGAAATATTAGTATCGGTATTAATACTCTCGGCTAAATTTTCAACTAATAAGTAAGAATAAAAAATAAAATTAGGTCAGACGATTATAATTTTATTTTTATCGTTAATAAACGATGATGAATTCAATTTATATAGAAAATAATGTAACAGTGGTTGGTACACAATTTAAATAAAAAAAAGGAACAATATTTATAGCTAGCTATTTATAATAAATAATTTATAGTTATTTATAACATATTTATAATTAATATTTATAATTAATTATCTACCGTAGAAAATGTTATTACATTTTTATAACAATATTTTATATATATTTATTAATATTATTTTTCTTTCTCTTTTTTTTTTGTTTTTTTGAATTTTTCATTTATAGGTTACATCAAATATTTATTTCATCTTAACGATATTTCATCTCATTCTCTCTTTTCCTAATCTTTTCTTGGCTAAATTGTTGAGTTATTCTGTAGCTCGTTTTTGCACATCTCTCCCTCTTTTTCTCGTAATAAAGTTTCCTTTGCTTTACGACCATCTTACAGGAGTAATTTCTTCGATGCGTTGGTCTTTGCGTTTAAGCTCCGTTGCTTTTACCTGTCTTACTCTCTTATCATTCTTATGGATCTTTAAATTATCTCATAAGAGTATTAAGTGAAATAACAAGATCATAAATATGTACATTGAATGATCAAACGACATGAAATGTCGTTTTATGTTCAAACGTATCGCATGAAAATCATTTGATTATCAATAAATTGTATACTTAATGTGATCATTAATTAAATTACAAAAATAATAATAAAAATTTGAGTGTTACGTGAACATTTCATTATCTTCAATGATTTCTCTTGTTGTTTTTCTTTTTCTGTTCGTATCGAATTCCATATTCCAAGAAAATCTTGTGGAAAATGTAAAAATTCAATTGGATATTCAACAAGGATCGTTGCATTTGACTTTCTTCTTCTTTTCTTTCGATAGTTTCTGAGTTGTCGACCAACGTGACCAAGTAGACGTATTCAATTGTAAACGGTTTTGGAAAGAAATTTTTGAAAAATAATAAGAGAGCGAGAGAGCATTGAAAAATAAGTTAAGAAAGGAATCGATTTTGTGTATAGCGTTTTATACCACGAATAAGCTTTGTACGTTAGCAATGTACACATATATGTATATAGATGTAGATCGGAGGGGTTGGGAATATTTGAAGAAATAAGGTTGGTCACGCGTTTAAAATTGGACATGAAGTACGTAAGCAGAATTGGATTTGTTAAGGAAAATCCGACGAATCCGGCATATTCTTGAAAATAAAAATAATGTACTAGCTAACGTTGTAACGATAAGCGTGCAACGTGAGCGTGTTAAAGGTTGAATTGTTATATCAAGATTAAACGAATTACTTCGTCTGCAAAAGAAATAATCGTGATAATAAAATCACTTAATTTGTGTTTAAAGTCACGAAATGAGAATTAATGAAATTTTAATTATTTTTCAAATTTATCCTATTAAAAAAAAATAAAAAAATAGAATTTCATAACTTCTCTCTTTTATGAAAATAAAATTTTCATTATTTTTTACGTTTTATAATTCTCTTTTAAAAATTTTAATCATTTTGTCTGGAAAAGTCTGATTAGTAATATCTATTACATTTCATTCGATGTATGTTATCTCGTGATAAGAAAAAAGAATTATATTATCTTATTAAAAAAGTCATTTACATTAGAACAGTAACGAAGATAGATATACGTACACAGTTGAAGAAACTTGGAAATAAACGAACGAGATTATACGATGGCAGAAGAATATATATGTCGAAGTTCTTTCTCATGCTTAGGTATAGTAATGTAGAAGGAAACTGCAATAGAAAATCGTTTCTCGATCCTCTCTTCTTTCGTCTTTCGATCGAGTGTGTCCATTTCTACTCCGCTTTCCTATCACGTTGATAGCTTGCTTGCGTGTGACGCCTAACAATGGCGTAAAAGAGAGGGGAAAAAAGAAAGAATGAAAGAGAGAGAGAGAGAGAAAGAGAGAGTTGGAAAAAGGAAAGAATCGCGAGGTTGGACTTGGAAAGACGAGTAGTTGACCGTCTAGTAAGATAGCGAAGTCAGCTTAGACGTTGTACATACAGACGAAGTACTAGTGAGGGTTTAGAAAGAGAGAGAGAGAGAGAGAGAGAGAGAGAGGAAGAATACAATAGAGAATTAATGAAGAGCAAGGTAGCATACCGAAGAGATACTCGTGAGACTTGTTAGGACTTTCGACAAGTCGAGGAGTCAATTTGGTCCATTGGATTTTCGAATGGTTACAGGAAGAAGGAAAGAAAGAAAGAAAGATATATAGATAGATGGATAGACAGATAGATAAGTAGAAAAAGTAACGAGAGAAAGAAACTAACTGGTTGATATTGAAGAAAAAGAAAGGTAATTTCTTTGGTCTTAATGCAAATATTAAATTAAGCTTCGGATCGGTATTTATCTCGTCACGTACTTTCCATTCGATTACGATACAAGTTACATCTCCATACTCTTTTAACTATCCTCTTTTTCTATCTATCTATCTATCTTTCTTTTTTTTCTCTCTCTCATTATTTTTTTTTTTGTCTCTTTTTCTTTGCTCGTTCTCAGCTACCTTATATTTTTATCTCCTTTCTTTTTTCTTTCGAAGTTCTTTAATATTCGGTACAACAGTTTCGTTTCCAGTAAGATATATAATTTGGCAAACCTTTTCTCGGTTTCGTTTTAAAGTCATTTATAAAATGAACCACAATTATCCTAGAACGAAACGAACGATGAATAACGATGAATACTCTCACAAAGTCGTAACTTCACCGTTCGAAGACTTTGGAAGATTTCGTGGAAATATAATTATAACAATGAATCTCGTACTAATTAGAGCAAGAGAGCTTCTTACGTTATATTTTAAGGCTACGATTGATTCCAGAGAAATGTTTCATTTTATTACTGTTATTATATCTACCTAGACGTCGACGACGAGAGAGACGTTTTTTTTTTTATTTCAATCTTTTAACTAAATTTCTTTTAACATTCTTATTATCATTATATTAAATGAAACGTAAATATAGTTGTACAATTTAACTGGAAATTCACTAACGTTAAAATATCTTTATGAAATTTTCCATTCCTTTTTTTTTTTTTTTTATAATAATAACTTGTTTCTAACTTATTTACTTTAATTTCTTCTTTCTTCCTAGAAAAACATTAGCATAAATAATTTTTTTTTCTCGAGATAAGTAAAACAAAAAAGAAAAAAAAAACATAAGAAAATATTCTCGCGAGTGTTGCTCGGCAAATTTTCTAACTGTATTTATATTTTTCATTTTTTTCTCCTCTATCTTTGTGTTACCCTTTCTTTCTCTTTTTTTCTTATTACTATTACACGAAAAATATGTTCAGTATTTTATGCGCAAAGAGAAATATCAGATCGTTGGTACGTCGATGTCGGTCGCTGCACTTCAATGGTACGAACGTTCTTTGGAGCTCTGCACATGTCGTGACCTTTCCAACGGCCCAGCTACGGACACACACGCACACATACTCACATATACACTCATACACACACACACACTCATATATATATATATATACATGAACAAAGAGATAAGCTATAGATATAGGTATTCGTTCACACAAATATACAAACATATACATGCTCGCGCACACATACATCGATATATCTTTATCGTGTTAACGTCAGGTCGCTTGGATAACAAATAAAGAGAAGCAGCTAACGTATTTTATCGTCGGCACCGATGCCGTATTGGAGCCACGCAAAACGGGGTATGAGAAAGAAAAAAAGAAAGAAAGGAAAAAAAGATAGAGAAAAAGTGTCGTTGGAAAATCGAGAAAAAGATGAATGAGAGAGGAAAGAAGAGAAAGAGAGAAAGAAAGAGATATAAAAACTCTCGAAAGACTTTGCAAGCTTGCTTACCACCCGTGTTGGTCACGTAGGTGACCATTAAGTGACGTCACGAGTTTATCGTTATTTAAACTGAAATCTTTAACTATATATATATTTTTCTATATATATAGATATAGATACTAATGGATTAGGCTCAAGTTGCTTTTGGAGTTGAAGAAAGTTGTACCGTCTAAAATTTCACAAGTAAAACGAAACTCCGAGAAACCGTCCTTTACGTGCTCATTATAGGCTTCCACAGTGCTACAAAGGATTCCGTCGTCTTCTTATGTAACAACAGCCCTACCTTCGTCGTTCCATGGATTCCAGAACAGTAAGAGTGAGAAAGAAAAAGTGTGGGTATTTTTGCTCTTGTACATATAAAGATATATATGTATGTCTATGTGTGGGTGCATATATATGTGTGAGTGTGAGAGAGATGTAAACGAGAACACCCGACACACTTTGATCTCTTTCTTTTTTTTTTCCCCCCCTTTCGTAGAATTGAGTACGAGTACTTTGAATTCGTTTGCAAGCTCCGATCGCAAATTTCACGTAGGTACCTAATTCGTTTGTTCATCGTTCCCTTTTTTTTTGTCTTTGTATTATTCTATTCATGATTGTACGCTGTAAAAAAAAAAAAAAAAAATTGATATAAAACGATCGATTGGAATAATTTAAAATTGCAAAAATAATATATCAAAGAAAAATCTTCCATATTCATAATATTATTCTTTCGTTTTTGCGGTATATAAATTCATATTATTTATTAATTTTTCATTCATTAAGATCATAATGGTACGATTAAAAAAGAATTTTTCTTTTTTCCATAGTGTACATGGTATAAAATTTGTTTAATAAAAAATCGTTAAACCGTTAAAATTAATACATTATTTTGTATTTTATATTGTTTATGTTCAACGATTTACTCACATTTCAATTTTTCACGTATTCATACACGTGCCACGAATTCAATCCTAACACGGAAGAAGAGCCTCGAACGATTACACCACCTTTTAATGGTCACGCTCTACTTGTAATTATTGACGAAAAGTTTCATCCGCAGTCTGGAAACGAAGGATCCTTTTTGTTTTAGCCAGGTTTATTCTTTCGATTTTCATGCCTGTCACGTCGCTCAGCCTTCGAGGCAACGAGTATAGCCCCAATACGGCTTTTAATTCTGTATTTGGTGCATCCATTCGAAGTGTTAGGAGAGTATAATCGGTAAACTTTAACGAATTTTTATTAATGGATCTCTTCCTACAAATTTATAGTAACTAAATTTTCGAATTCATTCTTATTTTCAAACCCTTTTCCTCTTTAATGATTTATTTTTAAGGCAAATATATCTGTTTAGAATTTTTAATACATAATTGTAATATTATTTGATAATTTCTTTTAAATACTTTCGTCATACAAAGTGTGAGAATGCAAAACAAAAGCTTGAATTATATTTTTATACATTTAAAAAATTTTTTATTGTCATAAATATATATTTTTTTTGTATTATGTTAACAATTTAAAAATATTTTTCTATAGAATTTTCTAACGTGTTCATACAATTTAATTAAGTATGATTAAAAAACAGTTTTGGAAGATAACATTTCGTCAAGTTACTTTTGTTAGATATCATTGCCATGCACGTATAGAAACCTGTTAAAACACTTTAAATACTTGTTGAACGTAGCTCGACAAAGTCAATTTTGAAAGGAAGAGAATTCATCCGATTTAGACTCGTCAATTTCACTCGAATGAATTTTCATAAGATTAAAGAAAGTATTATATTTCTACATATTTTGAAATCCAATTATTTGTATTCAAAGAAAAATGATATGTTGTGATTTTTTTTTTTTTTTTAAAGAGATTTTAGTTGAAAGAGTTCTACTATTGGTTTTATCATTGAACACTAAAATAGGATTAGATACACTCGAGTGAAATGGACGAGTCGAAGAAAGAGTCCATTTTCTCGATTTATGTATGCGTTAAGGGAAACAAGCTTATCGAAGATGAAACTCCTTTTGCGTATTTTCCTTCTTAAAGGGCACTCAAGACCGTAAAGTGTTCGGTTATCCGCATGTGAATCGACTTTTCTTTTCTTCTTCTTCTTCTTCTTTTTCTTATTTTCTTGCTATTTCTTGTCATTTCTTTCTATCTTTTTTGCTATTTCTTTCTATCTCTATCTACATTCATCTATATTTCTCTGTTTCCGTCCACGTGCTCCTTTCAACGTTTGTATCCACAATCGATACGCGAGATATCGTTCTATTAGAAAAGACGACGAAAATATTATTTCAATATTGCAAAATCAAAATTATTTGCGAACGATATTTATCTATCAATTTCTCAATGATGATATTAAAATAAAATCTCTGATAATTTGAATAATTAAAATTTCCATTGTTAGTTAGCAAATTGAACGAAATAATGAAATATGATTTTTCATTAAATTTTAACGAAGAATCGACTCGATTTTATATTTTTCATATTGAATAAACTAATAAAAAAAAGAAGATAATATTGTAGAATCACAGATATCTAACTATACACGAGAGATAAGTATAATATTGTATTCTTTTTTTGTTTGTTTTATTTTTCTTCTTGTTTTTCACGTGTATGAAATATGATTTAACTTTGAGATTAAGATAGGTCTTGAGAAATCGCTTTTTATCGGCTGAAATTTGGTATCTTGTTTCGTGTCAGGTAAGAGATTTATCGTTGTCGTAAATGTCATATATGTGCTTAAGACAAATTCGAGATAACTGTAAGACACAAGATAGTGTAGCAACTATAATACCAGTTTCGATCATATTTTGCAATACTTGTTAGTATCTGTTCATCTATTTGAATTTAAATGACTGTTAAAAAAGCGTCCTACGCTATATCACAAATTTTAACTTTATAAAATTGAAACGAGTGAAACAACTGAAAAAAATCAATGAAACATTTGCTATGAATTTTTATATTTTCATGAAATAACAATTTTGTAATTAATCATATCATATTTTTATACGTGTATGTATGTATAAAATATTACAAGAGAATTTGTAACATAGTGAAACATGAAAAACGTTATATAATATGTACATACGTACAACTTTTGTAATTTTAACATTTCAGTAAAAAAACTACGCACACGGCACGTATCCGTGCGTTTTTTTCATCATTTATTCATTACCTGTTTTTACTCGAAACATGAAAACAAGGAAAGAGAGAGAGAGAGATGGAGAATATAAAGTCTTTTTCTCTTTCAAGCGTGTGGTAACATGCGGCAATAATTGTTCAAGATCCACAACGGACAAACATTATATATTGAAAGCACCTGTACCTTCGTTCGATGGTATTGTCGAGTAGCAAAGGGGTTGGAATCGAAAGTCGAGGGGTTTGGAAAGGGACCGAGTGCACTTTCGCGATGATGCACCCCCTATGGTTTCGCTCGAGACAGCCGGTCGTCCTCCCTTGCTCCATTGTGTCGCTTAAAATATTGACACTCGATATTTTGCAGAGCGTTCGGTGTTACCACGAGAAAAAAAGTAGAGTTAGGTGAACGAGAGAGAGAGAGAGAGAGAGAGAGAGAGAGAAAATATACAGGAAGATGAACATTTACATGTATACGCTTCTCATAATGGACATGTCACCCCGACTTCACCTTCCCTTTTTCTTTTTTCTTCTATTTCTTTCTGTCTTTTCTGCTTTTTTCTTCTTTTTTTTTTATACACTTTCCTTTCTCTCTTTCTCTCTTTCTCGTTCTCTTCCATCTTTCTCCTTTTTTCTCCAACGTCGATTATAATTTCTCTTTCGTAACTTCCCGCACTACGTTTTTCTTCCCTTCGTAATCCGTGTGCTTTGCTTGCGTCATTTCAAAGAATGGATTTTCCTCTCTCACGTCGTTCTTATTTCAGTCAAAAAGGTACACGAAGGGTTACGAATGAGAGAGTATGTGATATTAATCCTTTGAGTAGTGAGTTTTCATAATACCTTTGAGGCCGAACTTGTCGAAATACACACCGTAACGTAGATGAGTCTTTTCTTCTTTTTTTATTTCTTCTAACAATTGTTTCTTTTGTTAGTAGTCAATATGTGGATTTGTAGATATATTCACAGGTAGGTAGAGAAACTAACTTTAAGAAAATGACATTGAACTATGGGAGTGATATTAATAATATTATGATATACATATATATGTATATTTGAAGCAAGCGAATAAGTAAATAGTAATCTGTCAAAATAGTATGATTAAACATACATTAACGGCAGTACTACTGCTTCTGCGCAAAATTTCAAATTTATGTGTAGATATACGTACACGTTCCTACTGCAGCAAGCCGGTTAAAGGTATGACGTAAATGTACGTTCTGCTGCTCAAGGGGTTAATTATTGCAGGAGGATGTTCTACCCTTGCAATACTATACGACCAGTGTGATGCGAGCAATTCTAATTATTATTTTATACGTGTTTGAGATGTTTGACAAATTTCTAATTGGAAACAATAGAAGCTGTCTTCTCTTACGTTTATCTTCTTAGTATCATGTAATACGAGTGAATAAAATCTTAAAATAATTCAAACGATAAACAAGACTATGAAAATATTCTTTAAAAAAGTTTCAAACAAATAATATGACTCAAATATACGTCACACGTACCTTTTACGAGCATATCTATATAACTACCTCCGGTACTAAGTTACTACTACCCACCGACTGTAAAACTCACCGTTTTGTTGCCCAAGTTTTTTACACGACAATTGAGGTACGTCGTCTTTCCTAGAAGCGCCGTCACGTTCTTGGAGGCCGACTTGTCGAAATACGGGCCAGGACGTGATAAGTCTTCTAAACTGTTTTGCTGGTAGCTGCTATCGCCACCGTTTTTCCCACTACTACCATGCAACATACTCTGACAATGAACACCTGCAACAGTATTGGGGAGAAACAAAAAAAAAAGGTACAATTAGTTTAGTTGAACAAATGATCATCGTTTGTTTTAAATTTATCTATTCGAGTTATTTTTACATTATTTATTTTTATAATATTCACAAATATAAATAACGAATGAATAAAGGGAAGAGTGAAAGAAAGAGAGAGAGAGAGAGAGAGATAGATAGAGATAGTAAATGGGACAAAAAATTTGACGGTAAACCGTAATAGTTGGTATCTCATTTCACTGAACGTCATAGGAGAATGGAATACACACTGCGCGCTGTTCACATTTCGGAAATGTCCGAGACTCGAGGGTAGAAAAATATTTGAAAAATTTTCGATTCGAAAGCTTTTACGTGTCGGTGAACGATCCAACGATTACCGAGCGAACGAGCGAATGCGATCGCAAATTAGCACGAGAGTCCCGCGGGGGTGTTTTATGAAAGAGAAAAACAAGAAACGAGAGACGAATGACGAAGAGATATGCAATTGCGAAAAGTTGCGAACGTTGTACCGTGAATTACATAACATAACAGTTCGCGAGTTGGATGCGATGGGGTATACAAGATATTTGTTTTCTATATACAATTTGCAAAAAAGAAAAAGGATCTCTCTTGGTGTTTCTCCTCGGTGTTGTGTATTTATACTTGTTTATTCTTCTTTCTTTCTTTCATTATTTTTTACATTTTCTCTCTCTCTCTCTCTCTCTCTTTCTTTTTCTTTTTTTTTGTTTAAGTGGAAAATTGTATTTCTCTCTTCGTTTCTCTTCGAAATAGAGCACGGAACACGAAAGTTTAACGACGAAGTCCGAAGAAGTATCGTCGAGTAGAAAAGTAAAATAAAAAAGGAAAAGAAAATAACACCCCACCTGCCCCTTAACCACCCCCTCCCTTCTTAAAAAAAAAGAAGAAGAAGAAGAAACTGGTTGGTTTAAGGGAGGATCGGGCGACCAAATGTTTGCGAGGGAAGAAACGACGACGACGACGACGACGACGACAAATGCGAGGGGTCGGGAGAATAAAAGTAAAAAATAGAAAAAATGAGAGAAAGAAACGGGAGGTGAAAGGAAAATGAAAGAACTAGTTCGATTGAAATAAAGCTCGAGTGAACAATTAGAATGTAATCAATGAAATGTGGATTGTGAATTGACTATGCGTGCACTGCATATGTTTCCATTTATATATTACGTATGTTTTGGTAAAAAATAGAAGCAAGAGAAGAAAAAGAAGAAGAAGAGGAGGAGGAGGAAGAGGAGGAAAAAGAAAGGGGTATGCGATAATTTCAACGAGCCTTTTGTGCTTTGTTTATTCGTCGGCTATACTTGCGTGTGAGTGTACGATGTATTATACTCTCTCTTTCTCTCTTTCTCTTTCATTCGTTTGTCAAAGATAGGCTGCTGGTCTGTATACTTGCTTTAATAGTAAGAAAAGGAGTAGTTTCTTAATAAGAAAGTCCGCATAGTTAAGGAAAAAAGACGACGGTATCATTGCGACTTTATAGAGACATTTTCTTTCTTATTATCACGATGATTTGCCAGAGCTCGAAACAGCGGCCGGAATAACGTTTTACTGTTGGCACAAAAGAGGCAACACGCGACTCCCTGCACTTGGTATATATATATATATAAAATGCACTTTTTTTTATATAACAAAAGTAGAAAACGAGAAATAGAGTGATGGGGGTGGGAAGGTGGGAGTGAGGTTCAGTTAGTAGGAACATTCGTGTATATGAGTGTGTGTATGTACATTCGATTAAAATGTCACTCAAGTAGCCCGGAGCTTCGTAGTCCAGGTGATAAATGTCCATGTTTTTATCCTCGTTTTATCCTCTATCTTTCTCTCTTTCTCTTTCTCTTTCTCTCTCTCTCTCTCTCTCTTACCCTCACTCGCTTCATTGACGGATCTCTTCCGTTACGGCAAAGTTTCAGAGAGTATAGCCAGTTGCCGAAGCGAGAGTCTGTATCCCCGTATAACTTTCATAGGGGAGTGAAGAGGAAGGGTTAGCTAAAAGGAAGAAACTTCGTTCTTGCAGATATTCTGCACAATCGCGTAGTATTATGTATCGTTTTAACGCTGGAGATTGCCTCCCAGCCCAGTGACACGTCGACCACCACCACCCCCAGAGAGTTTATATAGAGAGCGAAACTCGGTTACATCGATGTCGGAATTAACGTCATACTGACTTATGATATATTACCTTCTCTTTCCATCTTTCTCTTTCTCTCTCTCTCTCTTTCTCCCACTCCTGTTTTTTCTCTGTATATTTCTTTTTCTTTCTAGGCTTTATAAAACTATCTTTAAATATCATTTCGTTTCACACTTGACACTTGAAAACTAAAAACTCTTAATTAATGATAAAGTGATCTTTAAAATATAAAATTGGCATATAAATCAAACATTAAAAAATGTGAAAAACAAAACAAAATATCAAGATAATATTTTATTATAATTGTTAAATATTTCATGAATATTACGAATTTGTGTATTTTATTTATTATATAAGAAATAATATACTTAATAAAATTATAAGAAGAAAAAGAAATCATGTAAGGAAAAGTACGATCGTTTGCTTAAATATAGCTAAACAGTTTGCCTAAATTCTCATCTCCTAGAACGATTTGCTTCCCCAAGACGTCCTCTGAAAACCCTTTTCCATTTGTTCCTTTATTCGTGGAAATTTCCTTACCACTTTTCCGCCATATCGTTGGAGCTTTTCGAGCCTTAAGCTTTGTTACTTTACCGCGATAGTCGACGATGACGTTTTTCGTAGTTTTCTTGCTACACCACCTATAGGATTTTATCGTTGCATTTTCGCAAAATGTTCTTGACTTTAATTCGCTTTGCTACTCGTTTAATGTTCCCTTATAATACGTACGTTCTATTTCTATATATATATATCCTAAAAACTTTATATTCCTAACGTTTCAATGTTTTCTAATTTGCTTTTTATTTTTTATTTATTTGTTTTTTTCTATGTTTTTTTTCCTTTTTTTTTAAATGCGAAACATGAACTTGTATTTATTAGAAACAATAACGTATATTGCAAAATTAATTGAATTGAGAATTGAACGGGGCAAATGGATGAATAAGATCTCGATGGAAATTTTTAATTACACTCTTTGTTTTTCTTTTTGTTTTCTTTTTTTATTTTTTTCACTCGAATAACGATGAAAAATAATAATTAACCAACTCACTTTTTGTTTCCATATATATTCCAATTACTCCTAACAAATTTTGCGAACAATGTAAATGTATCCCTGTTGATGAATATAAAAGTATCTAATTAACAAAGATCACACATTTATATGAGAATACTAATAACAATAATTATAATAATAATATTAATAAAAAAGTCGTGAACTATCGAAAGATATGAGGGAGGACATTGGTCCTAAGAGTGTCCGATCGATCGAACATTTTCACGAAAAATACGATTGCATTTTCTTTGCTTTTCTACCACTTCAAACCATCCTTTTCACCGGACAACTTTAGATCTTTTAAAGCTATTTTCTATTCAGATCACAACGGAAGGACGAAGAGTGATAAGAAGGCACGACCTTACGAAAGGGTTTGCACGTGGACGTCTCGATGGACCGACTAGTCGTTTGAAAGCATCCAGCCGAGGAGAATCTCTCCTAAATTTTCAGACTTTACGCTTAGCGAGTCGAAGCCACCTCGTAAAATATCTACGACGAATGGTTCAAGGTGGAAGAAAAAAAGGAAGGAAGGAAGGAAGGAAGGAAGAGGGTTAAGAAAAGAAAGAAAAAACACTACGAACGAAAGAGAGAGAAAGTGAGTCTATGATGAAGGGTGAATTACTACATGGAAAAGAAGAGATTAGATAGAAGAAGATAGAAAATGGTTATCTTTCAATCTCTCTCTCTCTCTCTCTCTCTCTCGCTCTCCCTTCTTTCTCTCTCCAGCGTACTATCACTCGGAAAGAGTAGGAGGAGACAGGACTCTTGCCTGTTTTAAAATTCAAATTCACAACTTTTGCTTAAACGTCTCTGAGGTACAGTTACTTCCCTTTCTCTCTTTCTCTTTTACAAAGTATGTGTATGTGTGTGTGTATGTGCGTGTGTCTATCTGTCTGTCTGTCTGTCTCTCTCTTTCTCTTACCTTCGAAGTAAATCTTGTAGGAAGTGTGTAAAAACGGGACTCTACAAGAGCGTGGAAAAGGCTGGTCGAAGAGAAATGAAAGAGAGAGATAGAGAAGTAGGAAAAGGAAAAGGAAAAGAGAAGAAGAGAGGAAGAGAGAGAGAGAGAGAGAAATTCGACTGCATGAAACTTTGGATCAGCCCCAATCTCCGATAAGTAAATTGGTCGGGGCATTAGTAGTCTCTGGCGCGTTGCAATTCCGGTGGCTCGCTCTGCACCGGCTACCCAGATTATGTTACAATGTTAGACGACAAAGTTTACCCATTATTAGAGAGTCTCTCTATTTGCGACCGAGAGTACTAAATGAGTCATCGATTTTAATGCTCTCTTTCTGGGATTCCTACTCTTCTGCATCGCGTTCTTTCTTTTAGATAATTAAAAAAAATTGTATTATCGACGATTGAAAGTCCGATGGATTTTTGAAACTTTTTTTTTCTTGTTTCTTTTTTTTTTTTTTTATTTTCATTTGGAAAAATAAAAAAATAGAAAATATTTTCCAATCTTTGAGAGAAAATCGTTTAACGTTATTGTTATTTGGAACGTACGTTCAATAATTATTTTTTGTCATAGAGAAAAAAATATTAATTTTCTTTTTTTTTGCGTCAGGTACATTTTAACAATGGATGGAAAGAAAAAAAAACGAGAAGAGGAAAAAGGAATCGAAGCAAGTTTTGGTTCTTTTTAAAAGTTGCAAACGCTTGAAAGTAATAAGGAAAGAATCTGAAATAAAAGAGAGATCCTGGTGAGATCGTATTTTCTATGAAGAATTAAATTGTTGGTTCGCCTGATGCGATTCACGCAAAAAGAGAAAAATAAAAGTTCGGTAAAATTGATCGTTGATTACGTTTCAGTTTTGTTAAAAAATAAATATAATATTTTTATTTTTATTTTAGAAATATTCCCTTTTTACAAAGACCATCTCAACTATCATCAATATTTTTTTTTATCATACAAGTGATTTTTTTTACATGTTAACTTTTACAAAATCGTTCATTTAATTCTCTGCTATCGTTGAAATTGTACAAACGAGATTACTTTACTTACTTTTTCTTTTCACCTTTCACCCTGGTAAAAAGAAAAAAAGAAAGAATCAAGTAATTTTCTTTCAGAAAGAATATTACAGTACAATAGTTGAAATTTCAATAAAAGTTACAATGGAAAATCTATTAAATATATATATATATATATATTTTTTTTTCTTTTTACTTCTATTTATTCAGTTAATATTTTTCATTTAAAATAAAAATGCTCAATAAATTTGAATATATACATATATAATACTGACAGTTTTCATATTAATCAGTGTAATACTTTAATATAAATATTGACTATTTATTTAAAATACTGACTAAAAATGTTAACAAATCCAATCTAATAAATAACATTAATTTGGATAACAATGAAAAATGAAGTCTCTTTGAAATATTAAATATATTTGATCGAGTTATTATTAATATATAAATATTGATTAAATAATATGCACCAATCAAGAATAATTAATGAAATTCTGATATTGATAATATTATACAAAGTACATGTAAATTATTTTATTTTAAATTTGAACACTCAGATTCGGAATTTGGAAGATTTTTAAAAGTAGAAAAGAACAATGAGATAAAGATGGAAGACAGGGAAGATAGGCTAACATTTAGAGTCGGTTTCGTCGATAAATAAGCTCGACCGTTGGCTATCATATTTCTTTGTCGTGTCATTCGGCCGCTATCTGTCGCGTCGAACAGAAACGGTCAGATTATTTATGATCCTCTACGCACGATTTATTAAGGAATCGATTTGCCATACTTTTCGGTTGGATTAATTTTTATATTCGATCGATGCGAAGCTGTGTTACTACTACTACTACTACTACTACTATTACGTCGTCTTTGTTAACTAACTTTTTCTTCTTTTTTATTCTATCATTTTTCGTAGAAAACTTTTACGATCGGATATAGATTCTCAACGTACTATAAAAATATAATAACGAAAGTAACGTGAAAAGAGAGAGAGGAGAGGAGAGAGGAGGAAGAGGGAATTGTTACGATAAGAAGTATCTGTTCGTTTATAAAAAATATTATCCAAAGTTGAAATATACGATGGAAGGAAAAAGTGCTAGAATGAAATGCTTCTACTATTTTTTTTTTTTTTTTTTTTTTAATTTATCTTGTAAGTTATTGTTGAAGAAATTTGTTAAACGAGTCAATTATAAACGTCAGCAGCCTTGCAAAAAACTAATAAATTATCATGGAACGTGACACTCACATTGGTAAAAAAAATTCCTCTTCTCACCTTTCCAATATTAATTTATTATTTGAGAAAGGGTACGAAGAGAGAAAGAGAAATTCTATATCTTTTTGAAAAACTTATACGATTGTTTCGAATAACATTTATTAATTAATAAATGAGATCCAATCGCGATGCTTTCTCGTTTACAGTCTATAACTGATATTATTAATTATTTATTTCTACGTAGTACATATTTGAAGGAAAACTTATGTCTCAGATAATATAATGACATATTTTTTGAATTATTCTTTTAATGAATTTCAAACGTTCCCTGATCATTTTCATTGAAAATAGATACCTACCTATGTATATTATAATAAGCTGACGTTACAAAAATACAATATACCTACTTAATGAAAAATTTCGAATAAAATGGAAATTCAGTATGTCCGATTAAATTTTCATCGTATACGTATAAGGGTGTTCAAGTATAGATCTATAATAATATAATATAATGTTACGAGAATGAGAGACAATGTACGCGTTTTCAAAGTGTCATTAACCTAATGAGTACTCATAAATATTACGATTAAAATTGAATATTACTCTTAACTTTTAGATAATAATCTCTCGTTATCGTTTAGAGATAATTTTCTCTATTAATAATAACAATTCAAAAATTGTCAAAGACACACGATCAATATATGAACATCATTATATTAGATAAACATATTCGGTTTCCTTTGGTTTCGTGTTTTCTTTGTCTTTCTCTGCTTATTATTAGAAAACAAAATATCTTCAAACGTTTTATCACTATTCTTACGTTATCATTTTCATTCCTTTCAACAAAACTGGGATAAATTGGCGAAATGACATTTACAATGGAAATTTAATTTAGGTCGATTTCACGTTATGGAAAGCATAGGGAAGGATTCTTATTTAACTTATACCACTCGCTTAGCAAATTCATTATTTACCTTATTTTTTTCTTTTTTTTTTTTTTTTTTAGTAAGGATTGTGTAAACGCAAAGTACGAAAAGTTAAGCGTATTCTGCGCGAGGGAATTATTATTATACCTACCGACATACTGGGGAGGACGTAATTCATGGTTAATTTATGCTGTATTTTATAGCGCAAGGTTTACAAAAGATAATATTCGCACACGGGTAGGAAGATAACGTACCTATCTTTACCGAGAAATAATAATGTTAACGAAGATTCATTCAGAAGGAAAGATATATAACTAAACGATTAAGTAATAATTAAAAACTTTGAACCAACATAATAATGATAAAGTTCAAATAACTTTGACATTTTAAACTTGACAACTTTTTTAATGTTATTTTATAAAATAAAAGTAATTCATTATAATAAAAAATTGAAAAAGTTTATAAGGTGAAATTATTAATGATGTTTATGAAATATGTTCGTTAAAAAGAAGAGAGGGAGATAAGAAGTACTAAAAATGATGATAAGCAAATCATTGTCATATTTAAGTTAAAGGTATATGATACGTATTATATGTATGATAAATCAAATGATATTTGTGTAATAATATTTTTTGAAATTTCGTGCTTAAATTCGGTGCATGATAAGTCAAAATAGACATATTTAAATAACGATATATAAGATAACAGTTTGATTTTAATTAGACGTTTGAAGAGAACAAAAGCGAAACAGAAACCAAACGAAAGTAGAATTAAATAAATAATTCAATGAAATAACTAAAAAGAAAAAAGAAAAGTTGAGAGTTGACCTATACGGTTGAAGCTTAAAATCAATTTATAAAGTTAAAGCTTCATCTCGCATAGAAATAATTTTCAAAACGGGATTTCATAAACGAACGATGTTGTAACTTTTACTTAAAACTCCGATAGGTTTCAGGAGGAAAATGGTAACGATATACATAGATAGTTAGAAATTTTCAGTTGGTTAACGATGAGTTGAGTGTATGGGACAATTTGCTAATGAAAATTAAACGCTACTTGTGATTACGATAAAATGAATGAAATATAACTTTTGAATGATGTCGTTATAGACACGGATATCAAAATATCTACATGTATAGCTGACTATTTCAGAAAGTGCCTATTTAATGGCAAAAAATAACTTTTATTTATAATATTGTGCTCATTGTATTGTAATTATTCACATTTCAATATTAAATCGTGATTCTTTCCACGAAAAATAAAATATCAACATTTTCGTCGACAAAATGATCGCTATAATAAAATTAACGATAAGAATCTAACAAGAGAGAGATAGATAGAGAGAGAGAGAGAGTGAGAAAATAAGAATCAATGTGATATAATTAATTTTTATTTTTTTGGGGCTTTGCAAGATTCTCAGTTTTATACACTGGTTGTAAAATCGAAATTACTTTATTAACATATGTCTGGAAATTTTATATTTCACGGATAAAAATTTGATCCGCATGACGAGCTAATATAAACAGTTCAACGATCAAATAATATTCTTATGTCTGTCGTTTGGTTATCAATGAAAAATATTTCGAGTATCCTTATTATTCCCCTCACTATTTTGATGTATTTTTATTTTCTTGTTTTTTTTTGTGTATGTGTGTGTGTGTGTGTGTTTGTGAAAAATTAAATTTTCATTCGAAATTTACTCGTTAAAATTGCAATGCTGTACTTAATTTCATTTTTATATTTTCATGATATGTTAAAAATGAAATATTGAAAAGTGTTGAAAAGGTAGATTTAAAAATGTAGGAGAAGTAAAAAGGTCGGTCAGCATCCGGTGGACGATCTCGCGTATTTTCCACTCACACGGAGAGCGTAGACGTGGTTTGACGGTTCGGAAGGAACGACCGTGTTATTTACATATATTACTGAGAAAAAAAGAGGAAAAGAAGAGAAAAGAAAAAGAAGAAGAAGAAGACGAGAAAAGGTGGTACCCGGAGGACACAAATTTATGGTTCGTGCAGGTTCTTGACGGTCTCTATTTAGAAACGTTCTTTCTCAAAAGCGTAGAGTTTTCGTCTCACGAAAATCTTCCGGACTCTTCTGTCCGTGTCTCTCTCTCTCTCTCTCTCTCTCTCTGTTTCTCCCTTTTTCTTTTATCCTTATTCTTTATCCCGTCGCTACGTTGGAAGAGGCCACTCGTGCGCGGCCAATTCAGTTAATTTTTCCTTAGTGGAAGCCAAGAAGACGATTTTTCCCGCTCCTTGCCTTTCTAGATCTTTGCCCTCACCCCTCCCTCTCCCTCCTCCCTTCCCTTCCCTTTCCTTTTCTTTATCCTTTTTTTATCTCTTTCCTTTTCCTTCTCCCCGCTACCGTAATCCTCGCGTTAACTTTTTTCTCTCTACACTCTCCTTACCCCTTTCATTTCTCCTTGAACGAAGTCACGATGCGTTCACCACGTATTGTTCCTTGAAATCGTCTTCGAAAGGTCTCTTATTCTTCCCTTTCTTTTTTCCCTCCCTTCCTCGTCGTTTCGTTTTTCCTTTTTAACATCAGAACTGCCTCCAGAAATTCTCAAGACGAATGATAAAGAAAAAAACGCTGAAATGGTGAATCAAGAGGTTGACTGTTTCTGACAGCTTATGTTCAACGAGTTTAAATATTACATCGCAGTTAAAAACGATTTGAAATGGTTTTTATTTAATTTTGTTTTTTACGAAAGGTTAATAATATTATATTATTAATTTGTTGAAACCCACATCAAGACCATTTATATGGTTGTACGGTTATGAATGGATCCTTCAATTTTCGTACTGTGAATGTACAACTCGTACACGTACTTTCTTATATTTACTTAATTATAAAATTTTATTCGGTACTTACTTATTAACGCCACCGTAGCAAAAATTCCGCTAATGCGCCAATGAAGAATAATCTTGTTGTTCGCGCACAACAGCCTTGTTGTTTACAGATAACAACCGTCAGGGTTTTGTCAGGGTTGCGTCAGGGTTAGAGCGACAGTATCAGGTGAAAGAAAATATAGACTGTTTTGAATCTATGTTCAATTCTATATCGGCCCATTTTCCACCGAAAAAAATATAAAGTTCATCGTCTACGAAAGATTTGGTACTGAACAGAAACCCTGAGGCAACCCTGACGCAACCCTGACGCAACCCTGAAGAAACCATGACGCTTGATATGTGCAAACAACAAGGTTGTTGTGTGCGAACAACAAGATTGCTCTTTATTGGCGCATTAGCGGAATTTTTGCTGCGGTGGCGTTAATACGTAAGTACCTTTTATTCTTCTAAACTTCAACGTTGTAAGGGCTGAAGGATATACTATGAGGAAAATACAAGCTCAATTATTATTAATTAACAATATATTTTATTATTCTGTTATGAATTTTAACTGTTTTTTTCTGGATATTTTATATAGTGAATAGTTACTTGATTCAGTTAGTCAGCCTGTATTTCGATATTCCTTAGGAATCCCTTAGCTCCGATAGTTCTTATGAACTTAAGATATATCAAGGGATCAGCTTTCTCTTAAATAAACACGGACACAAGGGTCTTATGATTCTGTGGTCTATCTAAACTAAACAATAGTATCGACTACTTTTGTGTGTGTTTAGTTTGAAGCGCGGTATGGGTGGAAGAGTATGGAAAGGGTGTTGTTCTGTATTTATTTTGTTCTATAATTAAAAGTAAATATCTGAAAACAACGCTACGAATTCTTTGAAATATTTTACAATGTATTCTCTAGATGAATCTTTACATAACTCCACCTAGATTACATTTTTTTATTTCGTTTGACCGAAAATAGTATTCTTCTTCATTTATTTTTCCAATATGCTTTTTTCTTTTACAAAGCATTAAAACGTTTTGCTGTTAACGTTTTGTCGTTAACGAAGTTTTTTTTTTTTTTACAATTTTAGTCTCTTTATATATTATTTTTTACAATGATGCAACACGACTAACTTAAAATACAGGCGTTAATAATGCACTTTCCATTAAGTTAGGTTGTTTACAATGAGGAAACAACTATAAAGCAACGTAACTCGCTTATTACGAATGAATAATTATAACAACCGATTATTCATTTTCTACCATTGTGTTCAATGTTTTTAGGAAACAATATATTTCCTAACCACCTGTTTTTATTTTATTTGATAACTTTACCGATATATAATTGTTGCTATTTCATTCGAAAATTTGTTTTCTTTCATGTTCGTTTAATTTTTCTTTCCACGTCTGATACTTACAAGTTTGTACAAATTGAACATTTAAAAATGATCAATCAGAAATTTCGACAAAAATAATTTTTTAGTGTATTTATAATCTTATGATATATTAAAAACAAACTTTTTATCATACTACATATTTATCATGTATGATAAATCTAATCTTATACTTATCTTTTTATAATGACAAATCATCATGAATTATTTTTCTCTTATGTATATATATATATATATATATGTATGTTAAGATTTTAAATCTATTGTTTCATGAGTACCTTAGATATGTACACCAATGGTTTTTTTTGTAATTAGTTTTTATGTTGCTATTTTTAGAATAGGATAAATACGCTTCTCACATAGACAAAAGAAAATAGATGGTTCTAGGAAAGGTAGAAAACAACTTTCTTAGATATTCTAGGAATATGTTTTTTTGTTAGGTAAAAGTATAAGAAATGTTATCCTCTGTTGTTATGAAGAATATATTGTAGTATGTATTTGAAAATGTGTGAGAGTATGTGAGTTGTGTGTGTGTGTGTCCTTTAAGAGACATACGTTATTTCAAAAACATCGATATAAGTTGATTGAAATAAGGAATAAACAAACAACAAAATTAATAATATATATTTAATGTGTACACCTTGAAAACACCTGATTAAATATCTGTATGTTTCTCTTTGCTAATCAATAGTTATCATACTTAGAATTTTGATAAAATTGCAATAATATATGTCAATGTTCTTATTTAATAAGATCATAAGATGAATAAGAAGATTTAATAAGATTTAATAATATCTAAAAGATCTTTTTTAGTAGAAAAAAATTTATAAGAAGATAAAAAAATAAAAAGAAATGACTAATAACGATTTAACAAAACTATATATATATATATGTATGTGTGTGTGTGTACAATATTTTATATTATATAACATATATTCTAATATATGATAATACATAACAAGAACAATAGCTTTCAGTGAACAATTTTTTAAATTATGATTTTGATTATTGTAAAACAAAAATCCAAAATTTGTTAATTAAAATTATTTTAAGTTATTACAAGATTAGAAATTTGTATTAACAAAATATATAAGAGAATAGAAATTGTTAATGCAACAACAATATTGTTAAAATTGCATTTTTCAACAATTTGTACAATGTTTAATAAAAGATGATATAATATATTATTAATCCGTTTACTATAAGGTTTTATATCTCTATTTATTTAGTCACATTCAGTATACTCTCTTTATCTCTTTTTCTCTCTCTCTCTCTCTTGTTCTCCCACCCTTCAACTTCTTTTATAAATGATTCATCTGGTTGGAAAGCAGAAGCGTCGCTCGTCAGTTAGAGCTGAACGTTTTGACTATATCTTCAATTTATCTGTAATATTCACACATATAATAGTTCATATAATTTAATTTGAAATAAGGCTAAACATTTTAAAATTTTATGTGTGTTAAAAATATTTGTGTATTAGGTGAAAATTGTTATATAATTTTAATTATAAAATATTTGTTCCTGTGAATTAAACAAAGAAACATTTAAAAAAAAAAAAAAGAATAATACATTTGTTTAATCAAACAAGTTAATTAGAACGTTCTTAAAAGTGAAAATGTCTGATGTAAACACTCAGATCGAGAAACATTTCAATGTACTTGTACCTAAATTAGCTAATCATCTTAGAGATGATTTCGATAAATTTGAATACGAGTTGAAACAACCTGAAGATAGTATCTTTGCCTCTGGTATTTACTTTCTCACAATAAAGTTTTGGATTAAGAATGAGAACAAAAATAAGGAACCGAAGACAACTATTATGCGATTTGTCGCTAAAACACCGATCACGACTGCATCCGTGCAACAAATTATTAATATAGAAAAAAACTTTCACAATGAAATTATGTTTTATCGTAATTTTGCTACAGAGAACGATAATTATCCAAAATGTATTTACATCGATGTCGGTGAATCGTATCAAACAACGTTGATCTTGGAAGATGTATCTCATCGAGGTTACACACTTCATCCACAAAAAATCGATTTACCTATGGACGATATTATTGCAGTTATGAAAGAAATTGGTAGATTTCATGCCAAAGGATACGTCATGAAGGAACAACAACCAGATAAATTTTTTAAAATAATCAATGATATTCAAGAATGTCGATACGATGAAAACGATAAAGAAACGTTTCATCATTTTAATTATTTAATTAATTTCGTTAGTCACAGACCTGTCGCATATTTACGTGAACATAATTATGATCGAAATGTTTGTGATAAACTCGAGAAATTCTTTAAAAACGCTTATGATAATATCACGTTGAAAACTATAAAACCCGTTGAACCATTGGCCGTATTTTGTCACGGTGATTTTACTATTAACAATATGTTATTTAACAAAACCGAAAGGGAAGCTCCAGTATTGCTAATTGATTTTGCCTTAATTCGATACGGTTCACCGACGATCGATCTTTCCACGTTTCTCTGTCTCTCTTGTATCAATCAAGTGAAATGCAATAATATATCAATGGTTTTACGAGCTTATCATGACGAATTGACGAGATATCTTAAAGAAAATGGTTTAACAAATTTAGATAAATACTCATATGAAGCTTTCTATAATGATTACGTCGAGAATGTTCTTTTTGGTTTCATTATAGCAACATTTTTCTTACACATGCTTGTAAACAAAGATTTTCCAAAGATACCCGTTCTCTTGGATAAAAGTATAGAAGAAATTTCAGACCTAGTATTTGTATCAGGTGGTGATAATGTTTCCAAATTATTGGCAGACTTATTACTCGATTTAAAAGAAATTGGATGCTTTAATCATGTTTTGTGATGATTTTATCATCAATTGCCATGAAAAATGAAATATCTAATAAGTTGATAAATTAACACAATAAATGCATGTCATCTGTTAAATTGTGTTATAATGAAAGAGGCATTTATACAGTACTCAGGTTTCTATCTATGTACTGATAAGTTATCTACTTATATCGTAGTATTAAAATTTTGTTGAAGAAAATATATTTCAAGTATGATCGAAGAAAGACAAACAACTGATAAAATGATTACAGAATTTTTCTTTAGATAAGAGTTTAAAAAGTTTTTATTAAATAAAGTATCGATATTTCCGTCATAGTTGTCACTGGGATAAAAACAAAATATAAAAGGAAGAGATAATAAAAAGGATGAAAGCGTTTAAAAGTTCATGCAACGTTTATCGAATACATCGAACAAAAGCGTTTTACCTTAGCGTTGAGTAAAGAAGAGTTGTAGGACGCGCAAAAATTATTATTCTTCCAAGCGTAGTGAGTGAGTGAGAGAGAGAGAGAGAGAGAGAGAGAGAGAGAGAGAGAGACTCGACTCTGGTATCTGCCTTTCAAATAAAGGCATCCTCGTGTCGTGCTGTACCGTACTCTTGTACGCGGAAAAAACTTTGTCATTTCCATATATTTTTCCTCGTGCATCTTGGCGCGCGCGCGTTCGCGCGAGCGACTTACAGGAAATTCGTTTATAACGTCGTAGCCTGAATTTCAAATGCCGTCAAAAATTTTTCTTTGCTTTTGCTATGATAGAAACTAGCTAGAAAGAAAGAGAACGAGAAAGTGTACATGTATATGTGTGTGTGTGTGTGTGAGAGAGAGAGAGAGAGAGAAAATGAAAGAAAAGAGATTATGCATTACCTTGTTCACAGTGTTCTTGCACGATCATGTATGCGAACGAGTTAAGATAAATGATAAGAAGAAAAAAAAAGTAAGAGAGACAAATAGTGCATTTAAAATAGTTTTATTATAATTTGACGAGAATAAGTGTGAATATTCACATGGTAAAATTTTAATCATAAAAATAGTATAATTTTTCGATGGGTTGATTCTAGTGTAATTTGTAGAAAAACGAAAAAAAAAAAGATTTTTTTTAAAACAAATTTTATTACATTGTAGTGAATCGAAAACATGTATACATATATTTATATTTGGACGAGTGTATATGTATATATGTGTGTATTTGCAAGTGGTGCACTTTGGTACAGCCTTCAAGCATGGTATCATATTTTGTAAAATCGAGTCTACGTGGGTACATACGTACATTGAATGCAATCTATGTGAGGTTGTATCGATCGACGTGATATCAGTATCATAATAACAAGGAACTGTTCCTAATGAGAGAAACTGAATACACGTTGTATTACTTATTGTTAGAATAATCAAAAAATAATATATACAAATTGATAGGTAAATTCGATACATAACTGATTTATAGAAATAAATTCATAATGATAAAAAATAATGGACCTTGAAATTAATTAACTATTATAAACTATATATATATAAGGGTGAGAGAAAATGTGATAAATGTGTGTATCGATATTTCTAGAAATATTTGACGTGTATGGTAAATAAGTATGAGTGCGTGTGAATTTATTGTAGGATAAAAGTGACCGTTTTTTTAAACAGGATTGCATGTATCTTGAACCTATTGTCTAATGTGCCAGCAAGTGCGCTTATTTGATATTTTATTGTATTTACAACGAGTATTCGTGTGTGAAAGACGACGAAAAATAACGAAGAATTACGACGTTTAAAGTAACACAAAACACGACGAATTAATTAATTATTAATTTAGATATTTATAAATACTTACATTAAATTATAAGCACTTACCATATTATTTTATCTCATTTCATTACATTTTATTATAAACATTATTAAATATTAAATAAATAAAATTAAATACAAATAAAATTTTACATATATTTAAATAAGAAAAAGTCGTACATATTTTTATTTCTATTTGTTTTATAAACGTATTAAAAAAAAAAAAAATATATATATATATATAAAAATGTAATAAAACATCGTTTAACTTAATTTTATGAAAATTATCTATTATTTTCTCTTTTTCTTTCTCTTAAGGTTAATAATCATTTTTATATAATCTTTCGTACAATAAGAATCATTTTCTTGCTACTAGTAGAAAAGTGTACAAGTTTGATCGTTAAACTCGAAGAATCCGAACGTTTCGTACGCTTTGCCGACAAGTTCGAGAACTTTTTAAGAGGTCGAAAAGAGTTTAACGATCTTTAACGACTAGCATACAGATAGCTTTGCGTAAATGATAGAAAAGAAGAAAGAGAGAGAGAGAGAGAGAGAGAGAGAGAGAAAAGATAGAAATTGATGCTCTGTATACTCGAACGTTTTAATCTAAGGAAGGGTCACCTCGTTTCTTTAAAGTAGAAAATATTAGGAATATTTCGAGGAGAAAAAGAGAAGTTGGGCGTTGAAGTCGCGAGTCGCGTGCTCCAAGTTTTAAGATGCAATATTTCAGAACAGCTAAAAGAGAAGAAAGCAAAGAAGAAGAGCCCTTTAATGCGACAAAGCAAATAACCTTCGGTCTAAGAAGATTGCGAGGGAAACAAGGTCGGCAGACGATACCGAGTGTGCTGCAGAAAGAGAAGCAGAACTTCCACGCCCCCTTTTTCTTTTCTTCTCCTTTTTCCTTCTACCCTCCTTAACCTTTCTTCCTACTCTTTTCTTCAAGTCTCGTTCTACCCACGCAGAATCTTGATAAGCACGACCGGCTAGATAAATAAATTCTTTTCTCTCTGTCTGTCTTTCTCTCTCTCTCTTTCTTTTTTTCGAGAAAGTATTCTACGAAAAAGCTTTTCTACGAACAATTTTCTCGACGATTTTCACGTGTTTCCTCTCTCTTTAATTTATTTGAAATATTTTATTTGTTTTACAAATTTCATCATTTCTAAATGTGATTTATGATTCAACGATTTACTCTAATAATATATTATCACGTGTTTAATATTTATTATTAGTTAGGAGATTATTTTTACTTTGTTTTAATTTAAGATTGATGATTATAAGATACTGGGTGTATATTATATATTTGATAATATATAAGACATTGTGTGTGTGTCATTCCTATACGACAAAATGAAAATAGTGACAAATATAAAGATATATTTTCCACGTATATATATCACACCTTCGGTTCCTTTCAATATAAGAATGATCGATGATTCAGAATAAAAAGGTTTCAATAAAAGGGAAAGGAGAGTGTGTGTGAGAGAGAGAGAGAGAGAGAGAGAGGTCCTAGAAGGAAAGATCGAAATATTTTCAACTCGACTCGTGACAAATAACTTTGTTCCTAATTCGAAATTAATTCCATCCTAGTCGTAAATTATCGTTCTTAGAAAATAAGACAAAAAAAGGAAGGAAGGAAGAGAGAAAGAAAGAAAGAAAGAAAGAAAAAAAGGGAAGGGGTGAGTAGTGTTTCGGCACGCGAGCTAACATGTATAGGCCGAAAGAAAACCTTGGATTACCGATAACGTATTATCGTTTTATCTTCGATACGGTTGATCGATAAAACGAAGAAAAATATTCGTCCTATATTTAAAAAAAAGGAACAAAACGATCGTTGATTACGAGCTAAGTAATAAGAAAAATTGATGTTAAATCAATCTGACGCATACACAATGTGCCATTGTTAAAATGAAAAATGAACGTTCTTTTATTGTATAGACAAGTTTGCCACTCTTAAGAACAATTAATTATTTCTCAGTGTGAGAAATAAAAAGGAAAAGAAAAGAAAATCGTTTATTACCTAATCATTATTTGTAATCTCATTTACTAAAGTACACACACAATTGCTTGAATATTATTTTTGATAAGAACTATTTTCAGGAATGAAAATAAAAGTTAAACTAAACGTTGCATCAGCTGTCGTGAACAATACTATCGAATCTTTAGAAAAGAAAAGAAAAAAAAAATTCGAACAAAATGGAGTGAAAGTCTTTCTCTCTCTCTCTCTCTCTCTCTTCCTTTTGATTCTCATACTGCACACATACACAATTTCTCTCGTTGGCGATACGTAAGTATGCAAATGCAAGAGTACATTTATCTCGGCACCACGCCCATGTATTTCCTGGGAGCTTCCGGACGCATTGTCGAGAGCGAATCGAATCCCCACACCCGTGGTCGAATCCGCCACCCTCAAGCCACCCTTCGAGAGCAAGCACCCACCCAACCCACCCCTTCTTCATCCCGCGGAATCCCCGTGGTGCCGCCACCCCAGTCCGATACTCCGGAGATTTACGAGCAAACTAGCCTGCTCCCCAGGGCTAATAGACCGCCAAGTTATGGGCCAATTCAATTTAATTTCGAAAATAAACAACCGCCGACGGCGACGTAGGTCAATTTATTCCTAAATACCGCGAACCACCCACCTACGAGGAGATATTCTCTCTCTCTCTCTCTCTTTTCTTCATTCTCTTTTTCTCATCTCATCTCTTACTTTGGTCCACTCGAACGTAAAACATACGACTGAGAATAATGTCTGTCTTGTTTCTTCCGAACTAGCTATTGTTCGAATAGTAGTCCATGTGGATAGGTCTCTTCAATTTTCAAAATAATTCTAACGAAGTATGATTCGGTCTAACCAAGTTGATAGTGATAATCAATTATTAAAATTCAATTGATTATACGTCAAGGATGTTAAATAACAATTGAGTGCTCTCCTCAATGTAGATGGATCATTGTAAATTGAGAATACAAATAAATTTTAATGAAGTTATTTCTCGTAAGTAAGTGTATGGATATAACATAGATACACTACACTTATAACTGTGTGTATTTTTCAAACAAGTTTTCATTATTTTATATAGAAATTATATTGTTCAAATATTCGTTAATTCACTTATCTTGGATTGGAGTATAATCCGTGAGATTAACGTTGGGGGAAAATTCAGATAGATAGCGAGAGAGAGAGAGAGAGAGAGAGAGAGAGAGAGAGAGAAGGAGAATCGCGTAAGCGTAACGAAAAGTTTCGAATTCATCCGTTCTATGTAACAAAGCCACGTTTAAGAAAGACGAAAAGAGACGATTGGTTTGGGCATAGTTGTTAAGAAAGAAGTGGTCTAAGTTTAATGAATTTCCGCACTCTAATTTGTTTGAGCCATGAATGATCGATGCCGGTTAAACCGTGAAAGGGTAATACAGTATCTTACACTCTATTATCTTCTTCTAATTTTTGTTCTTTCTCTACCATTATTTTTTTCTTTCTAAAGTTTCTTTGAAAAATATAACACAAAAAAAGCAACGTCAAAGAGATTAAAATCATTGGTATTGCAAATATTAAGAAAATCGAATTGAGTTATAAATCGAATTTGTGTGAAATTTCGTGATAAACAAGCCGATACAAATATTGGTCCATCGTTCGCTTTGATTAAAACAAACTAAAATTCGAAATTTAAACGCTGACATATCTCACGGTTTACACATCTCTTTTAATCGAACTTTATGTGATTAATTTTTTTCTCTCTCTTCTATTTTTTGTTTGTTTGTTTGTTTTTTTTTTGTTACCTTAACATTTTGACGATATTCTAATAGATCTAATTAAAGCATAAAATAAATCAGTCTAATAGTTAACATAAGAGAATTATGTATAGTTATGTATACCTATATCAAACGTACCAAGGGGGTGCGAACCCTTTTCGCGAACTTCTTGTAAAAGTTTGACTTCTTTCCTTTCCTTTTCCTCTTTCTCTTCTTCTTCTTCTTCTTCTTCTTCTTCTTCATCATCTTCTTTTTATTCTTCTTTCACGATTCTGTGAGAACTTTTAATTAAAATTTCTATGCTTCTTTAAAAGACGTACGATGTTCAAATCGTAAGGGCGTTCTTTCTTTAGATATTATACAAGATAAGAAATCCAAGAATTGTGTTGTTTAATGATATCAAATGCAGAATTCAATATTTTAATAATACCAAAAATACACCTTCACAATTTAACAACCTCGAACTAAGCTAGACGTTTTAAAATTAATTGACATAAATATTAGTTTAAGATCATTTTACTTTTTCTTTTTAACATATGCATATTTATACATGCGTTCATATAAATACATAAATTGTTGCAGCAAAAATACATATTCAGAGTTTATTACATACATAATATATTCAATTTTATAGTTCTATTTAATATTATTGAAAATAATAATGAAATTAAATAATAAACTTTTAAATAAATTATGAAGTATGTTATTTTCTATTTTCTAATATTATTTCAAACATAAAGAAAATTCAATGGAAGGAGTTATTGGCTGCCTTGTAGATTGGGTCCTAGATACGAAGAGCATATTCCACTCTAATCACATCGTTACAACGTCGTGTTGATCATCGCACGTGTAATTGCATCCCGAGACACACTACACATTCTACGTTACGCAGTCATCTCTCTCTCTCTCTCTCTCTCACTCTCCATGTATGTGTTCGATTTTGCACGTTTCATCCCGTTCGTTGTCGTCCCGTCCCTCTCTCTGATTGCGTTTCAACGTGAATTTGCATTTCTATCAACGAGCGATGATACGGCCTCTTTAATGTAGACTAGTTTTGTCTAAATAGAATAATAACATGAAAAAATATAAGAAGAAATAAAAGATATTTCAGAAAATATGCAACCCCTTTTGCGATCGAACATGAGAAAATAATCGAACATGGAAACAAAGATAAAATGACAATTGCAAATTTTTCTCAAATTATTGTGAAGAGATTTTTAAAAGAAGAATATTACAAACTTTTGGGATATACATTTATTTTATATGTGTATACGCGTGTGTGTAAATGTGTGTGTTGTATGGGGTTTCTTGTTTTATAAGGGTTAGAAAAATTGTGCTTCTATAACCTTTGCATGAAACAATACGATTCTATCAATTTTATAGAAACATTTATATATTTTATATATTTTATAGAAACATTTATATATTTCTATCGATTTTATAGAAACATATATATATATATATAAGATTTTATAGAAAAAATTCATTGATTTTTGTAACCCAATCCTATTTGTACTATTTTCTCTAAGAATCACTCTATTGATTTTCTGTACATATTTTTCTTACTATTATTATCATTATCATTACTATTATGGATGTACTTTATCGGATATCAGGAGAAAGAGATTCTCGGTTCTTTAAATTAATGGTACGAACAAATTAGATATAAAAAGAATTTACAAAGGTATTATTAAATCTTTGATAAAAGAACATTTGTCATAATTTCACTAAAACAGGTAAAATACGTTTATGTGTTTTATTAGGTTGACCAAAAGCATTGCTTATTCTTGTTCTTTGCTTATGGTTTTAATAGTACAACTCAATTCCATTTCCTTTCTGCACCTTTATCTGAGTTTCTAACTTCTAGTTTCTGTGTCTATATCTATAGATTATATTACTACCCATATCAAAAGTACAAACTGAGTTATTTTGTATAATTCTGATTTATACACACCTTTACTCGCCCCATTAGAGAAATAAATACATAAGAGCTATTACACACATTAATAAGTTTTGCAAATAGGAAAACATTAAAATGATAATTAATAAATAAATAATTTAATTGTTATTATTATCATTATTATTTTTATAATATTGTTTTTTTTTTTAAATATATTTATCAAGAAAATAGATATAAAAATAAGTATAGTAAGTAAAAACTTTTCTTCGAAAGTTACAAGTGGAGAAAAGAGAGTTTATCAAAAATTTAATATGTCATGAAAGAAAAGTAGATATAGTGATAAAAAAATAAGGAACAAGAGAAACAGAAAGTGGATGTGAGAAAGTAAGAAAGTAACCAAAGGGCGAAGCCTATTCGAGAGCAGATTACTCTATATATCTGGTTACATTCCTTTCGACATACGCATTCCTCTATACTAGTTTCAACTATGGCTTCGTATTAATAGTACTCTATTATAAGTATTACAAAGATTTCCAAAAAAAAAAAAAAGAAAATTCGTAAATTTCTATTAAATATTACGACATAATAAATTGTTCATATTCACAAAAAATATATATAATTAACAGAAATACCGAAATGACAGTATACTATTAATTAAAACGACAACAATATTAAAAACAAAATTAGTGAGCAAGTATTTTCAAGAACAAAAAATATATATTTAAATATTCGCCAATGGTATTTGTTGATTTATGAAAAAGAAAGTTTTCTATAGAAATTCTTAGAATAAGTCTTAAAAGAAATATAAAAATCATGACAATGCCACGACAATTCATCTTCTCCTTTTCGCTCATCCACCCTCCATTTCTTTTTTTTTTTCTCTCTCTCTCTCTCTCTTTCTCTCTTTCTATGTCTTTCTTTGTCTCTTTTACCATTTCAAGTAAATCCGAAGTTGTTAATCCAACTGTATTTATAATGACTCCTTTCTACTTCGCTACTTTCCCGAATCCAGAATTACTCTCTCTCTCTATCTTTTTCTTTCTCTTTCTTTCTTTTTCTTTCTCTTTTTATTTTTTTTCTTTATATATACAGTAGATATATATTATCTTTAAAGTGAGGGAAGAAAAATTTCGCTTCTTTTTTACACACCTACAGATGTTTCGCGTCCTTTCGTTAGAACACCGCTTAAAGAAAGAAAATGAGAGAGAAAGAGAAAGAGAAAGAGAAAGAGAAAGAAATAACTAGTGAGAGAAGGAAATAGAAGAAAGAAACGTTTGCGCGAATGGCCTTCGAGGAGAAAAAGAAAAGGTACATAAAAGAAAGAAAAAATAGCAGTACCTGCCGCGAACAATCTCTGCATTACTTTCACAACGAAAGACCAAGACACCCTACTACCCTTTTCTACTCTTTACCGTTCTCTCTAGTTCACTCTCTCTCTCCCTCTCCCTTTCTATCCCTTTCTCTTTGCTTATCTTCCTTCACCATCCGACTATTTCTTTCGCTTTGGAATATTTTCTAAAGCATCCGCTGTACAATGGAGAAACACCAAGCTGAAGGTGAAAATGCTATGTTCTACTCTTCTTTTCCTCTTCTCCCCACTCTCTTACAATTCCATCCCTTAGCCCGCCCCCACCCCTTCCCTTCTCTTTCTTTTTATTTTTTTCGTGTTTATTTATTTTTTTTGCTTTCTTTCTTTCTTTCTCGGTGGTTTTTTCTGTCTTTTTTTTTTATTTTTTTTTTTTTTTTATTCAAAGCAACTTTATATTTATCGCAGTAAGGGCGGGGAGAAAGCCAGCTTAAAAAGACTGTTGCCGACAGGTCCTATAATTTAAGACTTCCTTTTCCACTCATGGTATAGTTCGTAAACGCCTCTTTTCCTACTAAGAGTATATCTAACATTTACCACATTTTCTTCTTTAGTGGTTTTTCATTTTCATAAACAGGAAACTGGAAGAACGACAGACGGTAAGTGTATGTATGTCTGTGTGTGTGTGTGTGTGTGTGTGTGTGTGTGTGTGTGTGTGCTGGGGAGGGTGGGAAGTGGTGGATCGGTTGGTTTCTTTCTCTTTTATCATGCTTCTTTGTACAGGTAGACTGCGGTTGCTTTTCCCTTCTTTTTATTATCGACAATTTTCTTACGTCCAATTATTTTTCTACGTACTTATCTATAAAATATATTATAATGATGTGGTTCTCTTTATTTTTCCTTCCTTTTTTTTCTTTTTCTTTTTCCATTCAACATCGATCCTCCATTATTTTTTCGTGATTGTGAATTTTAATTGAGAAATAGTTAGAAAATAAATTGCAAATCTATGCTTGATAAAAATTTGTTTGTTCTCGTAATAAATAATAATAATTGTATTATAATCGATTGAATCACGTAACGTTGTCCAGTCAAATAAAACGATTGTCGCGCATTTACGGAAACTCATAAAATTCAATAAGTAACTTTAAACTCACTGATGTAAGTGAGATAGTTATAAAATCAAATCACTGTGAAAAGCTGCCTTCTGAGTATAAATCTGGCACGACTAACCGACGCTGTTAGTCTGTTTTAACGAGTTCTACGTCTAATGGCGACATTATCAATGAGATCGAATCTCACAAAAAGGGCAAAGATGATGTATCATTTTCTCATTGCATTAATATTACTTTTTCCTTTCTTTCCATACATTTTGACAAATAAAAAACGCATAAGAAAATCTTAACGTACCAATTTCCAGCTATAATGTACATAATAATAATAATAATATTAATAAGATATCTATCATCTATGACATTCCTTTGTTTTTTATTTTTTTAATTAAAATTCTTAGAAATCAGAAAAAATATTGAAAAGTGATTAAACGCGAAAGATTCTTCGAACAAAATATTTCGAGCGTAAAAAATATTTCAAAGCAAATTCTCTTTAAGAGAGAAAGAGAGAGAAAGAGAAAGGCTTTCTTTTTTTCTCATTACGCTTATTTTTCTATTTTATAAACATAGCCGTTCTATTATTGCGATCAAGCACGTCTCGTCTGTTCGTTCGTTCGTTCGTTCGTTCGATGTAACGTCGTAAAAAATAAAAAAAATAAAAGACGAAGGGAAGGTAGAGTAATGAGATGTGCTTAACGGGGGTTGGAAGGTAGCTCGACGCACGAGTATTGTTAAAGAAAAATTTTGTTTCCTTTGTTGTAACATATTTCCTAATTTAATTCTAACAGGCGTTACAGGGCTCGAATTTTTGTGAATATTTTTCCTTCATTTCTTTCTTCTTTTCGTTGTTCGTTCACTTGATTTCAGAAATAGATGAAGGGAAAAAGAGAAAGGTTGTTAGTAACAACAACAACAACAACAACAACCACAACAAAAACAACAAAGACGACGACGATGACGGTGACCGTTCGTTTCATGTCGTGTTATGTAAAAAGCTTAAAGTAGCTTTTTAACATTCGTCGCATGTGTATACGCGTACGAGTTAAATTAGTTGGTTCTCTACGTAGCACGACATTCAGGCGATCGTTCGAGACCGATAGAAATTTCTTTTCTTGTAAATTTCTTTCGACATTTTTCCCGGAAACTTTAGTTTATTCGAGTTAAAGAATTATGTATACTTTAATACACATACAATAAATTCTTTTTGTTATTTTTATTGTTTGAGATACATATTAAAATATAAGAAGTAACATGTCTTTTATTTGAAGTCTCATTTTCGAGACCAAAATCAAATTGAAAATTCAAAATGGCTACTTAATACCAGAATTAAAATGATTATTAAAAAAAGTGTACTTAATTAATTATTGTTATATTTCCTTCATCATCCACTTTTGGATTAAAAACTGTTCTTTATAATACTTAGCTGCTTTTATTGAGTTAGAGAGAAAATAGTTCAATGTAAATGTAGTTTTACGATTATTTTTCTCGAACGAATAAATGTTATTCTTATTTGTTTTTAAATTATTTTTATACATAGAACTATTATTAACCTGATTATATCACCAATTCAGGTACAACCTATATACATATAAATACTATGTAAAAGTTTATAAATTATATAAAAATTCAATGATTACATATCCGTATTTATATCTGTAAATTTACTGAAATTTATTACGATATCTCATGCATGTAATACGTAGATGCAAGTATTATTATTATTATTATTATTATTATTATTACATAGTAGTTAAACATATATACAACATGATATCTTTGCTAAAATACTCGAATGCAAATGCAAATATGTTTGTAGGATAACATAAATGTATTACTTAACGTGTGTTCAAGAAATCATGTGAAAAGTAATCCCCTTGAAGTTTCTCGTGATGGATGCTACGAGATGCAAAAAGATGAAACTGCTTCGTTTGTAATTGTATCATAGATAGAAATATAGACAGAGAAGTGTTATAAAATCTGGCAGTACAGATTTCTAGATAAAGTGAATATGTGTGGACGCATGCATTTAATTTCGCTTATGTAATTCTACTAACTCAAGGATAACGAATCGTCTTGTTCGATTAACATTGACAAACGAGTTTTCCGTCATGATGTAATAATTATCGATCATTATTTTTTGATATTTATTATTTTTGTTGTATGTTAAAAATTATTCAATATTTAATTTTTAACGTTTGCTTCCTACACCGACATTTCTATATTCATATTTAATATTTTTTACCGATACAAAATTGTAGAAATATAACAAATTTATTGTTTACTATAATATAGTGGAACCATTAGTATTCGACGATTTAGTATTCGAACATTCTATTATTGAAAATCTTTATCATCCGTACACTTCTGTATACATTTTCCTGCTTACAACATAAACTATCGAAAAATTAGTCTACGATGTAATATATTCTCTGTACAATATTGTTCATTTCTTATTTATTTTCACATTAAACATTTTTTAGAATTATTATCATATCATTTGTTTTAAATATAAACTTACAATATCATGATAAAAATTAGTGTTCTATTATAAAACAATTTCAATATTTGAACAGTTACGTACAAACAGAACTTGATTTATAATCTCCTAATAATAACAACAACTTTAAGCTGTTGTTATTAATTCATTATTTTCATAAAACTCATACACTAATAAAATCAATTATATTCCACCCTTATCTTCGTAATATTGTATGGCTTTTAAATTTTTTATTATACGTTAATTTATCATCTACTACGAACTTATCTATGCACATACATAAGTGAATATATATTTTTTGTTTAAATAAAAAATAATTTGAAATATGTTATATACATACATACGTACGTAAGTATACGTACGTGCATATATTATCAAGAAAGGTAGAAATTCATATACGGGATAGTAGTAAAGCGTTTGTGGAGATAGGGTCGGAGATAGATAGTACGAACACGTGAGATCATGTCGACGATATCAGGTTAGCTTCCGGTTTACAGGTCTCATTATTTTCACGTTAGTCCGAGGACTACTACGGTTATTCCACGTTTTCTCTTGGAGAGAGGGTTCGAGACTCGAAATCGTAACCATATGTTGTCTATTTGCGTTTCCTAGCACACAACCGAGATAGATATTATTACCGATAAAAATGCTAACCACTTTATTTGCTTAATTTCTGTTAAAGGCCACGGACCAATAAATGGATTAGTAAGTAATTCATTAACGAACAAAGACAAAAAATATTTCTTACAAATAAAAGAAATTATCGAATGATTATTATACATAAATAGTTTTTTATTTCAATTGTTCGAATTATCGAATATCATTTGGTGCATTCTGAATCAATCAAAAGGAAAAGTACTTGTGATCGGGTTATGAATAACAATCAAAATGAAAGGAAAACGAGAAGCTGGAAGTATATTTATATGCATAAAAAGTAAAAGGAAGGAAAATTAACTATACAGGTGATCGATCAGACAAGGAATCGTTCCAATTGTTGGTACTTGTAAATTGGTGATTAAAATTCTCCAAGGCCAGGTCGAGACGGAGCTCTATTCAAGTAACTTTCGACAAGGATGGGTATCACGAGGATAAATTTTTGAGGTCGATAGGACGAATAAGATTGGTCGAGAAAAAGATTCAGCAGGCTGGAAATAGCGAGCGTGAAGGAGTTAAGATAAAGAAAAAGAAAGAAAAGAAGAAATAAGATGAACGAATGGAGATGGATGGACGGGTTAGGAGAATAAGTATTGTATGTATCTGTCTAATATACATATATGTGTGTGTGTATATATATGTGACCAAGAGAGAAAGAAAGATAGTGTTTGAAGAGAGAAAGAAAATAATACTGAGATGGAAGACGAAGTGGTGAGGTCGTACGATAAAGTAGAACATGCTCGAGACGCTGAGAGAGCGCAGAGGAACAATTGAATCAGCGAAATCAAGCTACGAAAGGAGTAGAAGGAGGATGAAGTGGAGAAAGAGGAGGAAGAGGTCGAAAAGAGTACCATGGCAATCATGACTCCTCGTGAATTTAAATGTTGTAAGTCTGGGATTTCTCTTGCGATACGGTGTACGTATCGTTGTGGTCGAGTGTTTCAGGGAAAGAGAGTGAAATAGAGAGTTACGAAGAAGAAAAGAAAAAAGATAAAGGAAGAAAGAAAGAAAGAAAGAAAGAAGAAAATTCAGGACGTAAGAAAAAGAAAAACAGCTACTCTACTACTACTTTTATTCCTACTACTACTATTATTACTACTACTACATTACTACTATGTATACATATATTACTAGTAGTAGAGTAAAGAATGGGTCAGCCGCGTAGAAAGTTGGACCGAGTGTTTCAAGGTTTTTTTTTCTTATTCTCTTTGTTTTCTTGAAAAATGTTCTACCCGACACTTCATTCTCGTGAAAACGTTTTCACGCGTGTAAGACAATTCCTTTTTGAATAATGATTAATTAATTCTATCATGATATTCGTTTATTTTGATATACCATTATTTGTTAATGTTACATTTATATAGCTTATTAAATTTATTTATATGAAGTAAATCCATATTGGATAAATATCATATATAAAAAAAATATAAAATTGGATTAAAGGTATAGTTTGCTATCAAGAAATATTCGTATCGTTTGGTGAAACGATGTCAAAGTTCAATAATAAAATTAATTTAAGAAAAGACCGCTTTCTCTTGTAGATGGAATAAAATTGGCACAGGATTTCGATCGACTAGTATCAACAAAAATATCTTTTATTTTTATTCGACGAAGATGATAGTAGAAGAAGAGTCCGAAGACTTCTCTTCGCATCTCTCTTTCTTTCTTTTTTTTTTTTTTTTGCACGAAGTCGAAGTTTCACACGTTATACTCTTTACGAAATATAGATATGTTCTTTGCAAGAGTGTGTCGAACAAATGCTCTAAGCTCTCTTTCTCTTTTTCTTTCTTTCTTTCTTTCTTTTTTTTTTTAACTCTCCGTGCTTCGAGAAGAAATATTTAAGGATGTCGTAAGGCGGCAGGAAGTTCACGGAGAATGCGAATCTTCGAAAATTTTCCAAAGAACTTGAGAGAGACTTTGCTGGTATCGTGAAAGAATACAATTTTTCATTGTTTCTGATATTTTATATCTTTCCTTTTTTTCTTCCTTAAGTTTCGCGAAAGAATGAAAGAATGAAAGAAAAAGAAACCAAATTAACATCGGCGAACGTTAAGTTACCAAATAAATTCATAATTGTATGATATATGGTATTTTTACGTCCAGTGTAAATTTATTTCCATCTGTTCGAATATTTGAATATCTTACCTAAGACCCTTGGAATTAACAATTCAGAAGATCTACAATTTCTCTGTTTATGCAAATACCTTTGGTTAAATCCTTAGGTATTTGCGTCATCCGAACTTCGCTTTATAATACAATAGACTCCTTATTGAATGTTAAACCTATCAGATTCGCAGGTGTTCATATTTTTATTCAATTAGAAATAATTCCTGTATTTTTAGATAAAACCTTCCAATGTGATGGGCTTGAGAAGATGGAAAAGGATTAAGAAAAGCAATGAAAAAAAACATCATTCAATTAAAAACTAATTAGTTGATAAGTTTATGATTAATTACTAACTCAGTGTATACTATATCCTGTATAAAACACTGTTAGTTAATTAATAAATTATTATATTATATTTTGTAAAATCGATTATAATTTGAAAATCAACTTAAAATAAATACATCTGTCATATTCTTTTATACCTTTACTGAATGCTGCTAATTTACCATTGAGACGAAATATAATTCTGAATTAACAGACCGTTTGAATGAAAGGATAGCCAACTCGTAATATTTATTTCTAATCAACTACTTACTGCTTCGTTTGAATAACAAATTATTTTCTAATCAAATTAATTTTCTATTCTATCCTATTAATTGACGTTTCCTGTTTCATCATTCAGTATCAAATTAACGTTTCTTAACCTTTTCAGATTACTGTACATTTACATTTTAGTTAACATTACAACTAAACGATTTAAAATTCTTATCAATGATCTTACGGATACTTCCTGCAGTATCATAAAATCCTAATTGAATAAGTTTCATGTCTAAATAAGTAAAGATCAATTCTATCTAAAAGTTTCATACCCTGAACAATAACTGACCATCTTATAGGTCAAAGGATATAAAAAATCGTATAAAAAATCATGTCCTTATAAGATTATCGATTATTTTTTAGAAAATTCTCTCTTACCTTTTTTCCTCAATTTAATATTTTAATTTATAACATTTCACAAAGAAGATTGAAAAGAGTTTCCGTTCTTTTATTTCCCTTTTCTTTTATCCAATACTGTGTGGGGTCGAAATGCTTATTTCAAAGAAAGAAGATACCGAGAAATGCAGCATCTGAATCTCTTTTAACGGAATTGGATGGTTGCTCTCAAATTTTACGACGTTTCTCTGTCATCTCCCTTTTTTCCCTCTCTTCTCCCTTCTCCTCTTCTCCTCCCTGACTCCTAGCGCCAAAAATGTTACGTGAGATATCGACATCGACGAGATGGTCCTTTTGTGCTTCTTTTTTCTTTTTTTACTTCTACTTCTACTTCTACTTCTACTTCTACTTCTACTTCTTCTTTTACTTCTTCTTCTACTGCTCAAACTTTAAAATTTTCCATCTTTCTTTCTCACTCGTTATAAGATATCTATGAACGAGACACTTATGTAATATTCAAACAAATTTGAAACACAATTCCAGTTATATAAATTTTGACCCAATGGAAACTGTTTTCAAAATGTATTACATATCTACTTACTTTCAATGCAACAGTTTCAATAAAATATGAATTTTTAAATATTAATTTCTATTAATTTTTTCTTTTTAATAATTCATATGTAACAACTGGCATGAACTATTTATTAAATAACTGAAAGAATCGAATTGAATCAAGATGAATACATCTCATAGGCTTCCTAAGAATGTCAGCACTTTCCATGTCTTATCGATGTGGGCATTATTCGAACGTTATCGAAAGGGCTTCCGATACCGATCGAGTGCAATGTAAACCTCAAAGTTGCTTCGATGACTTAGTTAGATAGTATCTACTATTTTCAAGAGCGATAACATAATTATCTGAATATATAATATTATTCTTATCTTTGATCGGTCGTTTTAAATTGCTTTTACTCATACAATTTTGTGTTTTCTTTTTCTATATTTGCACAGAAAAATATTATATTATCTAAGTTATAATATAAATGGAAAAGAGATACAATGTGAATGATAGGTTGAGAATTCTATGAGAAAGTGATATACAATATCCCATATTACGTAGGTACTAGGCTCGACAAATGTATCGAAATAAATCGAATGGATTTAGGATGCTTTAGCGATATTTTTTCGTTTTCGTTTGCGAATAGATAAAAGGGAAAAAGCTTCGAGAACGTAAATATATATATATATTTTGCCAAGTAGAACATACGTAAATATCTACCTACGTGAAATATCAACGCCACGAAGAAAGAATGTTACTTTTCTCCAACGTTTTCTTTTCAATGACGAGCGATTGGTCGTTTCTCTTTTCTTTTTTTTTTTGTTTGTTCTTTTTTTCTATTCTTTTGTCATCACTACAGTCTTGTTTCTTTGTACCATTTTCTATATTTCTCGTCCGAATCTAAAAAAGACGAGTGATTTTTACTTCTGTTTGGCAGAATGGTGAAATACTCGAACTAGTATTCTATGAAAGTCTATAAAATAGAGAGAAGGGACGAGAGAATGAGAAGAAGAGGAAGAGGAAGAAGAAGAGAGGAGAAAGAATTTCTCTTGGAGAAAAGTAAGAATTTTGTAAGAAGAAATAAGTTGCTATAGAGTTTTAAGTAGTACGAACAGAGGAGTACCTACGACTTTTCTAAGCTTTCATAAAGATTTATGAAAGAGAGAGAAAGAGAGATAGAGAAAGAAAGAAAGAAAGTGAGAGAGAGAGAGAGAGGGAGAGAGTCAATTGCTCGTTCCAATTTTCTTTTCACTGATATAGTTTCAAGAAGTCTAGATGAGTCTAAAATGTTTCCACGAGTTTTACGTTAGCAAATAAGCATGGCACTCGAATCGTGATAAACTTTTTGCTTTTGTTGTAAGATTAAAAAGAAAATTCCTTAAAAATAAATTATGATTATTTAACAAATTCTGCTAATGCATTCGAAAATATGAAATGTAAAAAAATGTAATAACTTTTCGAGATATTAAATTTCAAAATGTTTATAGAAACCACGAATATATTTTGTTGCAGAAATGAAATAACATGAGGGTATTAAAAAAATGATATTAGAGAAATATATTTTTAAAATATGATAAAAACTTGAAATAAGGTTGTATTAATCAACTTAAATTTAAATCTGGGACAAAATATAAAATTTTCCACTTATTCCCAAGAGTTATTAAATGAATTCAATAGGACAATTTGAACATTTTTATTCTACATCTAAAATGTATTAATCATAATTGTATGTGAAAGGTATTTGCAATAAATTAAAGATAAAATTGGCAGAATATATAAATAAATGAGAATAAAATAGTTGGTAAAGTTTGGTTGTCGGACAAATGAAATATTGTTTTCCTTTGGTAGTGTCTCTTCCCTTTCAGTCGTCTACAAAGCTAGTAAAACAAGGCTGGTGTCGACGCCGGACACCGGGGCTGGTTTAATAGCGAGAGTAAATCGAGAACAGGGGCGAGAACGCTAGTGTTTCCGAGCACACGGGCCCCATGCAACTCTCTCTCTTGGCACAGGGATTGTTACTAGCATTTCGGTCAGTTACCGGTGGCGTGCAAACGGTCTGCAATTACCTCGCTTTCTAATTTGCTTCTGGCTACCTGGAGCTCGATCTAATGATCAAATCACGTGACCCTGCTCGGTTAAAAGCAGAGGTTAAAGCAAACGTAGTATGACGCAACTGCCGTGAGATTTCTAAGCCCTTTCAAAAGCTTTTACAACACCATTGGAATTCCCTCTTCTCTTTAGGATCAAGACACGCTTACGTGATTCCTCTTTGTCAATCCTTTGAAAGTATTTTAGGTAAATTGATGTACTTAACAGTGATTCTAACACGATTCGATGCTATCTAGAAAAAATTCTTTATTACAATTGATTTATCGATTTTTATTTTATTTCATTAAATTGTCAATCATTCATATTTTTCTTTATTTTATTTTCTTTCGAATTGAGACATGTCAGAAAATAACTATATATATTTTAAGAAATTGATGATCTTTTACTGTAATCACACAATCGTAAAGTAATAACACAAGTGACAAGATTTGCCGAAGATATTTTTCTTTGGAAAAATAAGAAAATACAAAAAAAAAACAAAAAAATAAAAAAGTGCGAAAAGGAAAAATAAAGAAGATAAATTCTGTTTTCCTCGAGTAAAGCGTATCCTATGCGGAGTGGCAAAAGCGAGTCAGCCGTTCGTTTTTCGATGCTCGATCTTTCGACGTGGACATTGAAGTTTTACGGAGCGTGAACGAAATACGGCGGGTAGATCGGGCAAATTGAAAGGGAGTTTCATCGGAGAAGCGATATTACGGATTCTCTTTGGCCTGAACTCGTGGCAATGAATGAAGTTCGGTCAAGAGAAAGAACGAAAGAGGATGAGAAAGAGACAAAAAGAAACAGAGAGAGAAAGAGAGAGACAGGTGGGAGGAGAAATAGAAGGAATTTTTAGTTGAAGCTGCGACTCAGCCGAGCGGTCAAGCGGATTAACGGATCGCGAGGAAGGGGTGAGAGTCGAGAAAACGAGGATTGATAACGAAGAGTACCGCTTCCAATCAGAAAGGAAAACAGACTGGAATAAGAGCGGATGTTGCGAAATTCAGCAAAGCTTTCCTGAAGCGTTCATGTACGCTCGCTCGCTCACTCACTCGCTTCTTTGCTTGCTTGTTCCTTGAACAAACAAGTGGTCCATCTAAATTGTGTGGCTTCACTTCATCAAAGATACACCAACATAACATTACAATGTATATCTTTGAAAAAATAAATGAATCAATTAACGAGTATACTATTACATTTGATATGCTTATTGATTTATATTTTTGAAATATTATCAACGAATTTGATAAATTATTTATACAAAAAAATTAACAAATATTTATATAATAAATAAATATAAAAATATAATAAGGGTGTATATCGTCTGCATATTATATTTTGCAATCGGACAGGAAGATGGTGGGAGGAAGGAATTGTACTTGTAAATTTAAATCGAATAAAAGGAGAAATTTATCTTAGTTTGAAAATTATGTTTTAGAGAAAAAAAAGTGTGCTATAAATCATAAATTAATTTTCCTATAATGTTTTTTCTCATAAAGATCATTTATGTGATTATTTATAATTATCTAGAAAATACATGTCAGTGACCATGCAACGACGATCAAGGTTTAAAGATGAAAAGGAAACAGGATAAAATCTGTGCCGTGAACTTACAATAAAACTCTAGCTCGTGCCTACGTAAATCAACATAATTAACCACTTCGTTACATTTTATGGCTACGTTACTGTTCCCGCGTCGTTTATAACGACTCGTTTTCTATATTTCTTTCTCTCTTTTTTTCTTTTTTAGTCGGAGTTAGCATTTATAAAGAATAATTTACGTTCTTCCGTAAAATAAGTTACTACTATTGATGAAATGAAAATCCAATAAAAATTTTAATCACATTTTTTCATTTCATCTCGCGTTGATCTTAATAAAAATCTAATAACACAAAAATGTAATAAATACATAAATTGAGAAGATGAATTACGAAAATATTGCTGGAGATTATTAAAAATCTCTAGAATGATGAAATAATTGAAACGAATAATATATTCTAATAAAAATTCCAGCAATGTTAAAACAAACGTTAAGATTTCTATAAATCTTGAATAGAAATCAAACAATTTATTCTATTATATTTTAACAAAATCCTTTTAACGTTCTTACGAATGAATTATAAATTAAATTCTAAGCGGATTAAGGAAACCAGGTGCAAACAAGTGTATTATGGAAATAAAAGTACTTTACCAAGGATTATAAAAAGGTAGTCTATTAATATTGAATTAAAAGTAGTCCAATCAATGTCACAGATTAAATCAATCAATATTATAATATAGATAAGAAAAAATTCTTAAAAAAATAGTATTATCGATTAGTAAATATATTTATGATATTTCTGTATTAAATTGCAATCAATTTTCAATAATCGCTTACTTAAGAGCCAACATTTCTAATTGATTATCAGTTCGATTAGAAAGGAAATATATATTGCATGCGTTTAGGGAGATGGTCAGTAATAATAGCTGCTCTAACACCTGACGCATCTTCTATGCTTTAGGTAAAAGCCCAGGATCGGAATAGTATGGAAAATTAATGTATTTCCAAATGTGTTCGTTCAATAAGTACTCTTATAAATGATGTATTAATAAAATAAACCATTTTATATATTTAAAGAGTACTCGATTCAAAGAGATAGTAAAAGAAAGAGATATATTTAAAGGATTATATTTTTCAAATAAAATTTTTCCTATTTAATATTTATTCATATTTTTTCAAATTATTATTCCTATTTATCTAATTGAAAAATCTATCAAAGTTAATAACCAATAAATAAAACATCTCGCAAAGTTCATATGAGTTTGCGTTTCATTAATCAGTATCATTAATGATACGTAGAGCAAGGCATTATATTTCAACTTTGTATCATTAATCAAATAATTTATCATTCTACAGCGCATCAAATGATAATTTCATATAAATTTGAAAGCAAACTGAAATAAGTGATAATTTTCTCTCTCTATTTTTGTTTTATAAGAATAATTATTTATGCTGGTCGAATAGTCGTTTGCTTTGAAAAAGAGAGAGACGAATGGAGAATGACCGATGGGTGAATTAGAGAAAGAGAAAGAAAAATAGAGAGAGATACATATAAAGAGAAAGATAGTCAAGGAAATCGTGAAATATCATCGAGGACACGGAAAGGCCATAACGCGCGTTGCCTGTTCGTGGCACAGGTTAACTGCATCTGCTACCATGAAACAAACTGAATACTAATAACAAGGCGTTATGTGGCGTTGCTTCCATAATACAACATCGAGAATGCCAACTGTGCCTATTCTAACGTGCTAGACGACCAATACTATCATCCTTGTAAATTCAATATCAGAACTAGTTTACTTGGTTGATTTCAAATTTATCCAATATATTTAAATACATTAGTATCATTTTTTGTTCTATTATTTTTATGCCTATTCATTCCGAAACATTTTAACCAAGGATTGTACCAATTGTTGTTTTGTCAAACATGTCGTTTTGTTTTTTTAAAGGTTCCTATAATATAAAGCTTTTAACGTGAACATTAATGAAATTAAATAAGCTCGCAAAAGATTGGAGTTCATTAGTGAATAATACATTTCGCTTGTGAATTTAATTAACTAATTATCACATAATTAGGAATTTATCTACGAATATATCAGAATATTCATTTTCATTAATAAAATTGTTAATATTAAAAATTTCGTAATTAACTTCTTTTTCTTTTTTATATTTGGAAATTTTACTTACGACAAATTCAAGTTATTGACATTTGGAGAATAATAATGTCCAAGTTTACCTGTAACAAAAAAAAATTAAAATAATGTGTTAAAAATGAAAAAATTTTCTTTTTTTTTTAATTTTAAAACATAATTAATCGAATTATTTAACTCTAAATCGTCGTTGGAAAAGCTTTTATGTAGCAGGACGAATAGGAACGTGGTAATGTCTCGCCGCATTAATCTGCCAACGGGCGATAAACGTAATTTCATCGTTACACCAGCATTAAACAGACAGTAGCAGCAACGTATGCATCATCAACATTTACATTCATCGTCCTATTAGATTATTAACGCGCGAAAGGATGCTTGGGATACTGACGGAGATCGTTGTTAGGTCATTCGTTACGTTAATTCGTTTGGAATCCCCACCCTTCCATCCCTCCAACCATTTCATCCTTCCAACATCATTTTAACGTCGCTATTCCCTTTCATTAACATACTGCATTTACATATGTGTGAATATCTTTGTGTAATATTGCAATATAAATGATATATTTTTGTTAATAATGTAAATGTTCATTAAATTGTTTTAATTAGACATATTTTCCATCGCTTACAATAATTTTCATTTCTTATCGTTATTAATCGAATAAATTTCTGTCTGCGTATAATACGTTTTGTTTCTTTCTTTTTTTTTTTTTTTACGATACCTACCCAATTAACAAAACGTAACTTGTAAGATATTTTATGATTTATGAAATGAATTTTCTATCGAAAAACCACGCTCACTTTTTTACGCTATAGATATGTAATATAAACAGAGAGTGGCTACTTCAGAGTTAACATCATCCAGAGTTATTTTTCACTATTCATCGGCTCGATATTTCCGGTCTCCAGTGAAAGGTAGGCTACTTGAACGAGATGCAACACGAAAGAAAATTCAACGAAACGAGCCTCTCGATCTCGCAATAGACTCCGATTCTCTACGAAGCGTCTAGCTTTCCGTTCAAGATTTTTCGTCAGAATTATTTTCGATTCGGATGAAAGCATTTCGATGAGTAGTGAGCCCACTACTCATAGAGCGTGGATTTCATGATGTTGTCGTTGGTTTCATCCTATTTGCTAACTCCTCAAATTATTTATGCGGGTCGAGATTCTATCATTTTCTTCCTTTTCTTCTGTTTCTTTCTTTTTCTTTCTTTTTTTATCTTTCTTTCCCTCGTTCTTTTATCGATACCGATATCATAACATTTATTTTGCTTATACTTGTTTATTTTTATGTTTTTTATCCAATCATCAAAACGATCAATTTCTTACGATCTATAAAAATTTATCCTTCCTTGTTTTTTTTTTTTATTTTTTTTTATTTTGTTAAGAGTAATTTACGAAGTAGGTAACGTTATTATCATTTAATCTTTATTACTGGTTTTATTGCGGTCATTAATTTGAAGATTTCGTACTATCTAGCGAATCGATGATGCGGAAAACGATTATGGTATTGTACTTGTTCTAGAATAGATACATCGATCCTATCCTTTGCTGATAAAACTACAGAAAATATATATTTTGTCATCCGTAAAATCGAGTAGTATCACTTCTTGTTTCTAGGATCTCTTTGGTAAACGATATGGTATATACAAGAAAAACAGAGAGAGAGAGAGAGAGAGAGAAGTAGGGGTTGGTGGCCGGGTCAGTGGCATCATTACCGTAGAAGAGGATATTCAGATAGTTTCAGAGTTTCGCCTTGGCGAAGTTTCCGAACGGCTCTCCATGTAATTAAGCTTCAAACCGGTATGAAACGAGCGAAAGCTTGCGTGCAAGTACACCTTCAACACGTATATACACACATACGTAAATATAATATATATA
>NW_015148990.1:0-31154 GCF_001465965.1 Polistes dominula | reverse complement strand
ATGTATATTGAGTAGGTTTACGAATACGTACATGTATCCACTGACCCGTATGTACACGTTTGGTATGAGTTGGTACATTGCAACGAACAGACGGAGATAGAAAAGAGAGAGAGAGAGAGAAGATGGACATGAAGAGGAAAACTAGACAGACATAGAACGAGAGATAGAGAGAGATAGGTAAAGAAAGATAAATGAGGAATATGTGAACACGGATGCTGCCATACGTGATTTATAATATTGTATGGGAATGTAAGTCGATCTCCAAGCAATGCAATTAATTTTCGACATTATTATAACTGACGACGAAGTTTGAGGAACAATTTGAGCGAATATTATTTATTTGGCTGATGTGATCTATTATAACAAAGTTTCATCGATTTCATTTTGATTAATAATTTTACATAATATTATTTCACGATGTATTAAAAACTAATTGGACGATAATGATATACAGTGTTGTTTTATTAAATTAGTTTAGATGTAAAATGAGAATGGTGTCATAGGTAGAACAAAATTGACTTCTCAGAATTCTCGTGAATGATAAGAGAGAGATCCTGATTCGTATAGAATTGATAACACGTGAAATTAGCGAGATAATTTAGATGGGTAATGAAGATACGCATTGAAGTAGGTATTCCAGTTAGAAGCATTGATCTTTGGAGAACAACATGCTTTAAGTCAGAAATCTTGAGAGAACTAAATAGTTAGTGAAGAAAAACCTTGACCTAATTTCTATTCGCATAGATTTTCTCAGATTGAGTTGATTTAATAGGAAAATCAAATTTGGAACTATTCGTAATCTTTGAGATATTAAATATCGTTTTCAAAGATTTGAAATGTTTTATTACCTTTTCTTTTTATTTCAGTTTAGTGTCTTCGTTGAACTTGCTTGCGAACACTTTCAACCATGAGAGAAAGAAGAAATAACAAAAAGAATACTAGACGAGTCGTGTTGAGGTCCTTACCTAAAAGTTAAGTTTCCTGCTCGGTCGAGTACAATTGCGAATTAAATCCCGCGTGACTGAATACTTTTTCTCTGTTCGATTCGCCTTGTTATAAGGAAGAAAAAAGAAGATGTTTCTTTGCGAAGAAGAAAAACCGACGACGACTGACCTTACGGATATTCTCTTTAAAGAGGACCTCTTGACCCGGAAGGAGAAAACGTACGTGTACTTACTAACACATTTATCTGAGAATTCGTTCAATGTAAATATAATGAAAATACTCTTGTCCGTTAAGAAAACATATCCTTATCTCTTATTTCTTTTTCTTTATATTTTCTTCTTCATATAATTTACGTAATATAAATCTTCTCAAATATTTTCCATTTAAAATTGATGATAATCCTTAATCGTTGAGTAAAAAATTATTAATACGTTCTTAAATTTTAGAGAAAACAAAAAAAAATATAAAAAATGAAAATCAAGACAAGAAACACATGTTAGACGTAAAAATTAATGGGATATTATAGAACCGAGAGATAGAAAGAAAGAGGAGTAGGGGTGATGAAAAAGGATAGGTATAGGTATATGAAAGGTAAATAGATTTAGCAAGTTGGTGTGAGAATAGATAAACAAAAGGAAGAAAAGGATAGAAAGAAAGGTATTGTGGGAAAACTGTAATGTGACGCGAAAGAACCAACGAAAGGTCATATTCTGCTTCATTAAAAGAAAAATAGAGAAAAAAAGGAAGAGAGTAAGTTGAAGAGAGAAAAAAATAAAGCCAAGAGACAGCGCTAATGATGTACGTTCGCGATAGACTCTGATGGTACAACAGATGGGAGAAAAGAACACTATTTTCCACCGCAAACAAGTTCACTAGCCGACAAACAGTCGACCGTACGTACGGTTGCAAACGCATCCAGAGTATCCTGTGTTTCACAACCCCTTCCTCATGTCCGCCATCTTTCTCTTTCACTCTATTTTCTTCTCTCTCTCTCTCGCTTGTTCCTCGTTTGCACTCCAGAAAGCTTTACGTAAATATGTCAACGTTTCGATCGTCGAAGAGTGCCCAGAGAAATTACGTAGCCTTGTATGTTGTTGAAATTCATTGTCTATTTGAAAATATGCTTCGAGTGATTCGAGTAATACAAAAAGTTAATTGTATTGGATAGATTGAAATGTCTACAAATTGATATGAATCTTTCAAATGCATGCAAATCTCACATTTTAATCTTTTTTTCTATTTCTTTTTATTACACATATCGACTTTTTAAAATTGACATCTTGATTTCAAATATTTGTTTCGTATACTTTCAATATTAATTTTCGATAGCTCTAATCTCTAGTGTTTTTCGTAGCTTCATATTTTGTCGATATTACGAAACTATAAATTCGAGTTATTGATCATTGTTATCGCATTAAATCGATGTACATGCGTATTTCTGTGTATCTGTATAAATCAGGTGGAAAATTGAGTGCAAAGAGCGAGAGAGAGAGAGAGAGAGATTAAGAGAGAGAAAAAAAAATATAGAAGAAGAAAGACGAAGCTATGAAAAAAAATGAGGAATGAACGATATTTCACAATGGCGGCGTATAATATATTTATGTAACGTTCCACGTTTTGCTGTGTGCCTGCCTGGCTAGAAAAATTGAAATATGATTCGAAGCTCTGCACAGCAACGGTAATTTCACGGTAATCTGCTTCTTTTCTACGTTATACTCTATTGTTATGTGTTAGTGAGGATCCTACATTTACAGAGATACATAAATAATTATATAATTATATTCACGTTATAATCCGTATATATATATATATATATATATATATATATATATATATATATGTATACACAATTATTTTGCTATTAAATGTTAAAAAAATATTAATCAGTAAGAACATCAATTTTTAAAATTTATCAAATGCGTATGTATTTGGTAATTACGTTTGTGAAAAATCGATTCTATTATATCGATAATATTTGACTATGATGACAGAAATAAGTGAGTTTTTCTTTTAAAATAGTAGTGATTTCAAATTTCTACTTTTTGTTCGGAAGATATAGATCTTTGATAAAATAATTAAACAATATATTTAAAGAACAATTTGTTATAAATATCTTCTTAAAAGTCAAACGTTTTAGAGTGTAATAGCTTTTTCCGTATCTTTTCATTATTACGGTAATAAGTATAATTATAGAACAATTTGTTATATATAATTTTTCAAAATGATATTTCAGAATATTATTTAATAAAAAGAGTTATACGGTTTTGCTTGAATTTCGGGAACCAACAATCTCCAACGAATTTGTAGACTTTACGAGACGTGGCTAATTAACGTGGAAAGACGAAGAGACTAAAGAGAGAGAGAGAGAGAGAGAGAGAGAGAGAGAGAGAAAAAGATAGAGATAGTATAGAGATAGACTGAGAGAGAGAGAGAGAAAAAGAGACTGAAGAGATAAGGAAAGATAGAGAAAGAGGACAAGAGAGACGACAAATTTTACCGCGAGCGTCATAAAACGCAGAGGTCGCTGAGAATATATATGAGCAGATATCAAGGAAGAAAAGTAGCGTCGTGACGCTCCCAGCTGTTTACATATTCGTTTCTAACGACGCCGAACTGACGCAACCCTCTCTCTCTCTCTCTTTCTCTTTATCTTTCCGTCTTTTCTTATTTCTTTTTCTCTCTTATACTTTTTTCTTGCAAAAATACTTCATTTTACGACTAGATTTCGGGATAAAAAATGGTAGTACGATGACTCGACTGCAATTCGATTTGTTTGCTGTCTGATATAATCGAGACTTTCCTCTCTCGTTTTCTTTTATCCTTTCTACTACGATTCAAAAAGGTCTTTAAGTAATATTACTATAAAGCAAACATGTATTAGCTTTAACGATGCAAGAAAATAAATGGTTCTATAACTGACTTCTACTCATTTAAGAAATAACGTATATGCGTTACGTATGAGTAATATTCCGTGTATTGTTATGGTTATATCCATGAAAGATGAGATATCAAATCATTATAACATTATTATTATTATATTTCGATTGTCTTGTTTTCTTAATAAAAAATTAAGTAGTTTCTTCTAATATAAATAATTATATAGAACATAAAATCTGTGTATTGAAAAATAGAAAATATCCCGGAAAAGTACTTCGTTTTAACAAATACGATGAGATAACGATGGTTGGATGGTAAAGATCGATTAAATCAAACGGAGATGAACTACCCTATCGAACGAACGCGGAACAACCCCTCGACTTCGTCCCTATTCATGTCCCTTTATCGTTCACCCCCTACAATGCGAATACCTCTATGTTAGTCGATGCTTTTGCAATTTAATGCATCAATGGAATGCTTAATTTGACAGATGGCTTGCAGCATGGAAGATAAAACCTTTTATTGATTTGAAAATACCAGCCCTTTATCAATCCTATCTCCATTAGATTATATCATTGAAACTTATCTTTTTGATAAAGTGAATTTATTGGATGAACGAAATAACTTATTTTTCTTTCTTTCAGTTAAATCAAGGAAACCAAGAAAGAGACGTTAAGAAAATAAACGTAAAGTTTTATGTTCTATCTCTGTGTTCAGATTACGAAGGAATCCGTAACAAAATTTGGGTAGTTCGACTGACTGAAGCTAAACTCGAATCTAGGATCTTCTAGAGTCTCCGGGCGACTGTTCTAACCACCGAACAGTTCCAAGCCCTTAAGTCAAACTTACTATGCTCAGCAATTTTAATCCCTTAAGTCAAAGTTATTATGTTGCTAGATTCAAATCTCCAAGGCTATACAAATTATTATAATATAACTAATCCAAAAGTTGAAATTCATTTTTCATTATTCGAACTTGTTGTATCTCATTTATTTTATAAATGAATAATAAAATATCTTGATATTAGATTAAATTAGCATCCGAATCTTCTGCAGAATCTAGTTTGAGAATACATTTATAATTTGACTTAAGAAACTAATTTCTGAGGTTCTTAATGAAGAACATGAAATATTTCATATAACAGTAATGAGTTGTATATATTATTTATATATGCTATGATTAATGTTGAGAATCCAGGTATTGTTGAGAATGCCTGGACAATGTAAACATTGGCCAATCGAGTAGGACATTGTAAAGATTGCCCAGGCATTCTCAACAATGCCCAGAGGGTTTTGGTTGATGTAGAATTATATGCTTCAGTTTGCTCTGTTTAGAGCACGACAGGAGTAGAGGAAGTGTTTTTAAGTTCGTGTAAGTGAAACAAACTACGAAAATTAAAAAGTTTTTACACAACGTCAGTAACATGTTCAGGTCAAATTTTAAAATGTGCTTCAGTTGGGTGTGTTTAAAACACACGAAGTGATCTTAAAAGGAAGAACAGCTAAACTCTTAACAGAAATTGAACACCACGCTGATCTTTATCATAATTGAATAACAAAGTATATCTTTAATTATTAATAATTAAATTCTTGTCTTTTTCTGTAATACCTCCTTCTTCTGCCTTTACAACGTGGAAGTTAGGAAGATTAAGTACTTATAGTCAAACATTTGAGAATGCGCGTTCACAGTACGGAAAGTGAAGATTATTTCATGACAAATGGTGTATGAACATACACCATTCGTGTTTATTTCACTTACAAGAGCTTAAAAATGAGTTTAGCTTATAATAATTGGTAAATTTAGCTTGTAACTTAATAACGATTTCTATCTTACTGATATACAAAACGTACTTACGCTTAATTATTTAGAGATAGAAAGCAGATCAAAGTCTTTGCGATACGATTACCCGGCAAACGTTACAAATGCACCAATAAACAGTAAACGATTTAACTCGCTCGATATAGATATATTGAGAATATCGAAACATATTTGAAGCTTAATTTGTATCGCTAATGATGGATTGATCGCAAACGTATTACGTAAATAATAAATGCTAAATAATTAGAGCAGTATATCATGAATAAGTTGGAATGTAATCTATAAGAGACAAAAGATTAAATTAGAAAAAGATAGATGATGTGTATTAAACTGATCGTTTGTTATAAAAAAGGCTTGTAAAAAAATATTTTTCGAATGAAATGGATTATATGTATGAAAAGAGAAAAAAAGAATTGATGATGCTTTTCGCATTTTCAAAATATATAAATAGAAAATCTTGTTATACAATATATAAGCGTCTATGGTACCAATACGTGAAAGCAAGCAATCGAGCTTATAAGACGTATACTAAAGGAATTTGTTGTACGGTCGCGACAAAACGCTTTCCCATTGAAAACCATTTCTACAAAGACCGAAACATATGTACCTACCTACGACACGAGGAACACATTTCTTTCTATGTATTTACATATTTTATCGGCTCGAAGTCGCGATCAGAAGCTTCTCTAAAAATTCCATCTCCTTACCTAAAAATTGCTTCCCGAAGTGAAGAGATAGCAACATCGAAAGAGAGAGAAAGAGAGAGAGAGAGAGAGAGAGAGAGAAAGAGAGGAAAAGAAAACCTGGAAAAAGTCAGCCGACATATTTCGTTTTTTCAATCGATCGATGAAGCGACGAGTTCTCGAATATGATCCTAAAAAAATAACATATACATATGTATATCTTATATGTATATATATCTATGTATACATATTTGTATATATATATATGTACATTTATTCAATATATATGTAGGTACACAGGTACATATTCTGGAAACATCATCGTCATCGACATATAATCTACCCTGTGACCATAACCACGTTCGATCATATGTACGTCACGCTTCGAAGGAGGTTAGAACAATTTTGTTGTCAGGTCGATGTCCGTGCTGGTCTGCTACTAATCGAGAGAAATCCCAATGCACTTGCCATGTCAACTGGTAACAAACAATTTTCGAGTAATACAGCAAATATATATACGTATATATTTGCTATGTACTTGTGTATATAAGTACACATTGACAAGATAGAAACAACAAACACTAATTTCAACCGGAGAATTATAATGAAATATAAACTTTTAATTATTTATATTACGTGTAAATAAATATAATGTGCATTGTAAAAGAGGAAAAGGGAAACAAATATTCAGGTTCAAGGTATATTTTGTTAAATATCATTATATAGAATATAATATATATGAATATATATATATATATATATATATATATATATATATGTGTGTGTGTGTATGTTTGTATGTGTATCCTTTTCACTAGATGCCACAGAAGGGCAAAGGAGAACGTGTTCCTTCGAGCAACGTGCATCGTTGGNATATATATATATATATATATATATATATATATATATGTGTGTGTGTGCGTGTATGCGTGTGTATAGGTAGAAAGGTCTCTTCGAGTTTTGCCGCATTGCTGCGGTTTCATGCTCCAGGATTGTGTTGCGTCTCTACTGCAGTTATATTATGCACACATGACACGAGCGCGTATCTCCGAGCATATCCGTATTCCCCATGCATACGCATACGCGCGAATAACCGCACAAACGGGACAGTCACGGATATAGTCATTGAAGGAAGTTAAGAGGATCTATGAGATACACTTAATGATTTATGACAAGTGTACAATGAATCAAGAAGAATTTAAATTTGTTTTTATCTTTTTTATTATCAATCTTCATATATATCATAAATAAATAAATACATATAATCATTATTTGTATTTTAATGATATTTGAAAAATATTCTCAACTTTGAACATTTCTAAGAAAAAAAAACCAAAAGATTTAAACAGTATACAAAAATTAGATAAAAGATTATTTTACGATAGCCCAGGGTTTTCCCCTTGTTTTGATAAAAAAGAAAAAAAAAGGTACGTTTAAACTAGGGTTTTGCCCCTTTATCAAAAGTTTTTCCACGTGTAAAGTACAGCACGTAGTTTGAGCCTGTTCGTCCGTTCGAACGTACCAATAAAGTTTCGATAAACAACGTAACAGTGAGCGATAGCAGCTGCCATGGGATTTCGACGTTTTAGTGTAGTTTTAACGAGTATTCAACAAGATATAGCCAGTAAAACTAGGTCGCTCTTCGATATCTTACAAAAATCTACGTTCATAGTATGTATAGTATTTAAATCGATTGAACTATCATAAAATACTTATAAGATAAGTCAATAATTAATGTAAGCTACAAAATTAATATTAATTTAGTGAAAAAGATTTTCTATCAGACAAAAAAAAACTTGTGTTCCAATTTTGCGTTATTTTATATTCAACCAAATAAATAAAAATTAATAAATGTATTTATTATCCTGAGGTATCGTGTCTATGATAATACCGTTTCATTTACAGAATATTAGAAATATTCAATATTTAATTATAATCGTTAGCAATAATTAATATCACGATGCAGTTTAATAAGGACTCATGAATTTAATCATTCGATGGGAATGTTTAAGTATTTCTATGTTTGCTTAAACACATTTAAACGACTGGACGCAAACAATTTGTTCTATTAATCCTTTTCCAATGTACGATAGAAATTTCGTTCTATGTATCATATAGCTTATGCCGTATTAGTTACATAACTGTGCTCGATGCAACGACGATTAATTATCCACTTAAACGTGCAATTGACAGCCGGTATATTCGCCTAAACTTGTTTGTACATAGGACGATCGATCGCTGATGCTTCAGAGAATTTCAACTTGGATTATTTAACTTAGATATTTATCCTTATCACCTCAAGTAAATCTATCATTAATTATTAATTATTATTACGATTTTAAATATCTATATAAATGTACGACGAATAAAAAAAACAAATGACGTTACGTTTGGTTAATTTTATTTTTTTATTTTTATTTTCAAGTAAGATAGTCGAGAATTAATTAAATGAAATTAAAAAATATCAACAATTTGATAGAAAATTTACATTCGATTATAATTATATATATTTGAAATATGAATTATTCTTGATGATTATATTATTAACCTTTGCCATTTGATTTTTCCAGAACATTGCATGCTTCCGAATAGCTCGATAATTAACGAAGCGAATTACTTGACATAAATGATCATACATCCTAACATTATTTAGTCAAGTTCCTGTACTCACAATTAGTTACATCTATACGTTTGCAAAATTGACTTGCTAGATCGTAGAAATAGGGAGGATAAGACGATGAGGTAGAGAAAGATAGAAGGATAGGAATCTAATAAGAGATTGAATCATGCAAGATCTGTTTCGAGTTACGATCTCAGGATTATATGTATATGTCAATTATGGTACTAAATAGAGAGAGAGAGAGAGTTTATGCAATATCAACACGAGACATTCCAAAGGTACATTATCCTCGAAACGTCGATAGTATGATGGAGTATGGCTGTCTCTGAATGATGGGAATTAATTTGTATATATTCCCGCTAACGAATGTACATATTCTCAACCAATCTTCTATTCGTATATATAAGTGTGCGTGGATGCATTCGTGTACGCGTGCATGTGACTTTCGAAATTCAACAGAAACTTATTAATCATCGACAAGTTTTAAAAGTTATCAATAGAAAATGTTTTTTTTACATCGGTTAGATTTTATTATACGAAATATTATTCAATTCAATACAATTATTTAATATATGTTAGTTTAATATATTTAATGATTATTTCTCCGACGAACGCATACATGGTAGAATAAGGAATGTTAGGCATATATTGGCAAGCATCCAAAACGTAAAATAGATAATAATTAATTAGTCTAAGTTGGATTAGCACATTATGCAAGAGACTAAAAATGTTTCCCTCGGATAGATCGATGCTAGATAATTTTGGATAATTAAAGGAGATGTCGAGTGACGCGACGCAAGTAAATCGATATCTCAAACGAGTTCGAGTATAAAGCATTATCGTAAGTTATAAAGTTGTAAAGCGACTATATTGGTGAAACTATAAACTACGTGCGTAAGCTTGGATATGATTTTCAAGACAAATAAAACTATTAATTTATCAATACATTGTTTCCACTATTACGGTAATAGAAAATTGTTTTTTTTTTTTTTTTTTAATACAAATGTATTAACGATATTATTTTCAACTTGGTGATACACTTTTTATTAGAAGACTTTATTACAATAGTAAAAAAAGAATCATGTTCATTATTGAAAGTAAAATTACGGTCTGAGATTAAAGATGGCCGACCTAATCTCTTAAAATTCTTGAAAATCCTGTTGTAATGCGTGGAAAGTAGCGCGTTTTAATGTCAAGCTAGCTCGTTTCGCGCATACACTGTGCAGTTTTATAGACGATGCTTCTAGGATGCAGCTGGCACGCGACTAATATAACGTAAGTGTATGTACACGTCAGGTGTGCGTGTGAACATATGTATACATCTGGATACATAGAACTATGCTAAACTAGTCCGTAAGAAATAATAACAATAGGCTGCGTCGACTAAGTACTCAGAAAGTCTACGAAACAACAAACAAAATAAGTAAATCTAATTTTCTAAGACTACTAACTAATTAAAACTCAACTATAGACAAAGTTTGATTCACTTTTAAGCATTATCATGACTGAACATGACTGAAAAAATATTCAACTTCAACTTCATAAATCATTTCATTGTTCCAAATAATTCACACGTCTCTCTTCTCATTTAAATTTTTATTTAAAATCGATTATAGAATTACTAAATCGTAAGATTTAATTAAGACAAATTTAGCAACACTTGATCAGTGCGTTGAAAAGGAAAATAAAGGAAATTATGCTGTGGGGCAAAGTAAAACGACCTTAACTCCTTAACCCAACACGTCTCGAGCCCCTTTCCCGTGAAACTTTTCAAACTGTAGATATAGCTGCCTTTCCACGCGTCATAATTTATCAGTTTCTAAACTCGACACTGAACTTTACTTCCGCTTTTCTCTACTAATGGACGTGTCTCCGTAAAAGGACGTTAATTTTGCTTAGATGAAAAAAGAAATTAACGTTAATCGTAGCAACTCTGAGTTTTACCATACTCCTCTTCCTACACCTTCCTTCCAATTTTTTTCTCAATCTTCTAACGCAAGTTCTTTCATGCACGTAAACTTACACGTTGAAATAACGAACGTGGTTCTTAAGTTATTACGCTGTTTGATCAAAAGCTTCAATATCTGCGTTCCCCAACCTATCTGCTTTTACCTTTCTCAATCGCTAACACACGTGTGAGTTTACCAACATTTCGTATACATAACTTTCCTTCGAACGATAAAGTGGAATATTAATTTCTCTTGCAAATCTCTAAACTACTCGTAAATAAGTTTTCTATGCTGCCACTAAAAGGTTCGATTTTAATCTCAAATCTTATTAAGAGAACGATAAATATTCTTTATTATTTCTTATTATTGTCATTTTTTTTTTTTAATTGAAAAGTACGATAATGTGATACATGAAAAAAAATAAAATAAAATTATTGTTCAAAGAAAAACAAAGTTTCTTATTAAAATCTTTTCGTTGTTAGATCATTAGAGTAGTTAGATGTAAAATTAATCAAGAAGATTTATATTATTATTAATTCTCGAAAGTGAGTAAAACGATTTCGGTCAAATGAAAGCGGGCCAATGAAAAACCGCGTTTGACTCGTTTATTCTGGACTTTTATGGATATTCATAGCACTCGGCGATTATATAAACAAGCATTTTTATAACGCGGTTGTGGTATTAGCCATGTGTAAGTGCTTCGATGAAACACATTTTGTAATTATTATCGTGCGCTTTAAAATACTAGAAGAGAGAGAGAGAGAGAGAAAGAGAGAGAGAGAGAGAGAGAGAGAGAAAGGAAGAAAAAGAGAAAGAGAGTGGAAAATGTGGTGGGGGTTGGGGAAGCGTGTAAAATGTTGGCTGGGTACGTTGCCACCGATGAACCTTGGAAAATCGATAACAATGTATTCGACGTACGAGTATATACAATCTCGTTGTGAGAAATATTAAAACGAACCGCTCGAATGAAAGCAGGCAATTTAGAGAAAGGGTGAAGGGGGGAGGGGGGAGGGTAGTTTCCCCTTTTTTATATATATATATATTTTCTTTTTTTTTCACCAACGAAGGAGAAAAATGTTCTGCTGGTTGAATTTTTAACGAGTGGCAATTTTATTTTTAACGAGTAGGAAATATTTTTGCATATATATATATATGTATATATTATAATATATATATGTAGGATAATCAATTGACCGCTCTAAACGTTACGTTAGATTTACAATCGAAATCAAAGACCATTCGTGATACATCGTTCGATTTTCCATATTCGTTAACGAGATAAACTCACGTAATTCCCATAACGAGCGTTAGGATCCCACGTGACCGTCTATAACATTACCGAAAATTTAACGTCGTTTCCATCGGATTTCGAGTTGAACGAGCAAGAGAGGGAGAGAGGGAGAGAGAAAGATAGAAGGATGTCCTTTCCGCATAATTTCCGCGTCTCCGCGTGGCCGGTCAACGGGAGATGAATCTCTGTTGAAGTTGACGGAGAATTCTCTTGAACGAGACAGCCGTATATACATCGATCGGATCGTTGCCTCGATTCTCCAACGCCGATATTCAAATCGATACCCCTACCTCTCGGCCATTCATATTCATCTTGCATAATGTCCTTTGAAATCACTGTCCGTTAAGAAGATTTTCAACGATCGATTCTACAAACCGGACGTTTTCACCTACTCAATTTCAATCAAAAACGAAGTGTTTCCGTTCCAATTCCTAAAATTTAACTTTTTTTTTTTCTCTTTTGCATTTCCTTTAATTTAAATCTAATCGAATAAAATATAATATATATATATAGAAAATAATAATTCACTTTCAACAAAATGATAAATATACTTCATTCGAATACATTTCGTGATAAAATTGACAAAGTTTCAATGTAATAAATTATTATAATTAATTTTCACAAAGCAAAATGTCGAGAAAATTCCTAAAGTTACGTGCATACATACACTGTCATATCATTTATTATTTACCGACTACAAAAATTTATCTTATTTAATGATGTTAATTTTAAAGAAAGTTTTATTGAAATATACAAAGTTTTCCATTAATCCAGTGTTACAACATACAAACTATTCTAAAAGTTGACTTAATGAATTTAAAAATATAGTTCATACGTAAAAATGATTATTAATATCTTTGGAAAATATTTATATCATTAACGAAATATATAGAATTTCAATGAAATTTATTGTGACAACATTCGATAAGGTCTCCTCGATTCGAGATAACAACCTGAAAGGTATCAAATTTATTTAAAAAATGTCAAACAATTATAATACATTCGATAATAATTAAAACATTTTATCTGTTGAACGCAAGATGCAAAAAATTTTTGCGAACATGATAAATTAATTATCTGAATCGTTAAGGTTAATTTTAAAAATTAAAAAAAAAAATGTTTGCTCCACTTTTCCTCGCTTACCATTACGTTCTTTGTTATAATAAGCTCTCTCTCTCTCTCTCTCTCTCTCTTTCTTTTAAGCTGATATACTTTATCGTTGGTACACTCGGATGAAGACGGGTAATTCCTGTGAATCTCATTGTTACATGGGAGAAAACAAGGGAGGTAAATAAATAGAAGGGATAGAGAAGAAAGGGATGTAGAAGGGCCATGATGGTTATTGTAGCTTTTCATAACTATCTTACGATACCTATAAGCTATGGGGTATGATATGGTATGGTATAGTAGGGTAGGTAGGTATACAAGTCTGAAATATATTTCGATTACGAAGCAAATTTTCTCGGACGGAGCGTGATTTCGGATTTTATCTTTTGATTGTGTTCTATCAAACGATCGATCATCTTCTTTCTGGCATAAAGGAATAACGTGCTACTAATTTTTAATCTTATTTTTCGGATTTATCTTTACGAATACTCATCTGTTCTCTCTTGTATAATTTAACCTTTCCATAATTAATCCAAAAAATATTTGTCATAATTAATGGAATCGAAAGATAAAATGATAAAATACAAATTTGATTATTTTTTTTTTTATGATTAAACTAATCAAAATTTGATCAAAATAAATTGATATCATTCTTATTTAGAGATATTTTCATTAATTATGTAAATGCATCAAAAATATGTTTATCTAAAATATTTCAAATTTTGCATTATATTTCGTGTGTAACCTTATATTCGGTACAATGTTTGTAAAATATATTCTAAATAGAAAGAAAGAAAGAAACGGGCCAAGAAAAGGAAAAGAAAGTCGATAGTAGATAAGTTCGTGCTGGTCGAGGTAAAAAGGGCGCGGTGTCGTAGTTCCGACGGGCAGAATATGCAGATTAATCTTTCTTGAACCGAACGTGATATCATAAACGTAGCGTATAAAGCATATCACGCTACTGTGGTAGATAATGTGCAGACGTAAATAGAGAGCATAATTCAAAATTGCACGAGACAGAAAGTAATGGTACTATAACCTAGCTCGAAGTGATTGCATCCTTCCAATGTATATATCTATCTATATATATATATATATAAAAGTAAATAAATATTATATTTGAAAGTTGAAAAGTGCCATCGTAACTTTATTGGACCATTCTCCTCAATCTCGCGTAACATTTTGACGATATTTCGAAAGGAAGTCCGATAGTTCCCATTTCCCATCCTTCCGTTACTCTCGTTTTTTTTTTCTTTCCTTCCCTTTTATTTTAACGAAAAAAAAAAAGATACATTCTCAACGAGCAAATTCGAAAAAATAAAACACATCCGGATGAGAGCTGAACGTTGCTGAAGAAAAATAACATTTAAGTTTACTCGCAACTTAATGAACCTTTAAAATAAGAAATGGATACTAATGGATCTTCCTATCCTTTCTTTCATTCTTTTTCATAGCAAAAAAAAAAATTGGCGAATAATACAGAACTTTAATACGAAAAGGTATATATTAGGATGATACATTTTTTAAATAGCATACGATTAAAGTGAAGATGGATGTTAAGAAAATTATAAAAGTTCTCTTATTTTATCTCTCTTTTTTTCTCTCTTTTTTCTTACTATTCTCAAGTACTCGAAATTTCTCACTTTCTCTTGATTTTTCGTTCTCCGTCGACGTCGACGCCGACGACGACGACGACGAGAAAGGAGGTCGTAGTTGAGTATAATTTGACGTATCGTTGGAAACAACGGTACGTCGTTAAATAATGCCGAAAACACCCGTTGTGCTTGAAATGAGAAGAACTAAGCGTATACTGCAATAAATTTGGCACAAATGACGTCACACTGGGAACGCAAGTGGCACGGGTTGTAGGTAAGTAAAAACGTTACGTATTCTCGAGCTTAAGCTTTTCCCTTTCTTTTAAAGAAAAGAAAGGTCAAATTGGCGCATGACGATTTGCGGTTTGCATTCATAAAGAGAAAGATGAAGATAAAGAGAGATAGATATAGATGGATGAAGATGAAAAAGAAAGAGAGAGAGAGAGGGAGAGATATCTGAGAATTTAGGAACACGGAAACTCGACAAAATGGTCATCCAGAAGAAGTTTCTTTGAAACCTTTTTGCATTTCAAAAATATTTAGACGAGAAAGGAGTCCATTGTTCTACGACTATTTTGCTAGGGAATAATTGCACGTGCGTTTTCTCGAAGTAAAGGTAGTTCATAAAGAGAAAGAGAAAGAGAAAGAGAAAGAGAAAGAGAGAAAGAGAAAGAGAGAGGCAGAGAGAGAGAGAGAGAGAGAACGGAAGCTGCGGCAAGAACGCGTTGCTGCACGCGTGTCATGTGCACTGTTCCAGGTCAAACACGAACGAGTTGTTCGTTTTAGAGGAAAACCATGTAACCGGTTAGCGTCCATTCCCCTGGAGGCTCGGTGTTACTGCCGTTGTTGGAAGGATACTGCATGGAAACAGCCGGAAAATAAAGCTTTGCGATGCAACCGGTTATTGTTTCCCTCTCTTCCCTTTTCCTCATCTCTCCTCACCACTCCTTTACTCTGTTCTCGTTGAGAACTTTCGAACGGCGATCTATCAGAATATCCGCTTGTGAACGGAAATAAAACGAGCGTCTGTACTTTTGTCAGACTTATTTGATAGCTATATAGATATATAGATACAATACGCTGACTCAAATACACACATTTTTCCTCACGATAATATAGACCCGTAGTCTCTTAAAGTTCGTAAAAGTTTCAATCTTTCCTCTTTCTTTCTTTCTTTTTTGTTTCGTTGCGAGTTACTTGGAAAGAATTGGTATCAGTGCTTTAAAGTTATTACAGCTTGTTGTCATTTTTTAAAGTTCTCTTTTTAAAAAGTTGACTTCTTTTTAAACACGCATTATTTCTGTATATATATTTATAATAATAATAATAATGATAATAATAATATAGTGTACGTACAAAACGAAGCATTTGTAGCAACTGTTTTCAAAACTTGATAAATTTCTGTAATCCAATTAAATGAACGAGATGTGTTAATAAGTATCAGGTGGGTGCGTAAAATAATTTTCCCTGCGATCCAGCAATATGGTACAACTTTTAATGACATCGTTATCGTATAGGTACTTTCCGTTTAAATATTTTATATATATATATATATAATGAATAATATAGATGGTAAAAAAGAATATAAAAAACGTAAGTTCTTTTTATTTTTTATTATCTCGTCGTCGAAACAAAAGCGAAATAGTAACTGTCAGATTTGCTATCAATTTGAAAAAGACCCGAAAGATATGAAACGAACGATTCGTGGAAAGACGAACAAACACCAATGACGAATGAATCGTGGAAATGTTGAAGTTTTATATACATATGAATATATATATATATATATACTTTTCTGAAGGGGAAGAAAAGCTTTACTAATAAAGTTCCCAGTATTTTCGCGACGAACCAATTTCATTCGTTACTTCTATCTCTATCTTATTTTCTATCTCTATTCCTCTTAAGTGCAAGAAGAACGTCGTGGAGGGAAAACAACATAAGGATGGTTTGAAACGACGAAGAAGTAGCAAGGAATCGAAAGAAGGAGAGTAAAGAAGGATAAAAAAAAAAAAAAAAAATACTCAACTGAAACTTCTCCTAGAACCACTCGAGATCTAATTACACTCTCGGTTTATGACCGTCGAAACTAAGGAGACCGACCTTCGCAAATTATTTTCTCTTATCTCTTCTAATTGCATTCTCGTTGGCTTTGTTTTCTGAATGACTACCCAAAGCCATTTAAAACCAGTCAGGCTTTTCAATATGTCGAGAGTGTTTCTTGAAAATTTCTTCATTTCTTCTCTTTCTTTTACATAGTAGTAAGGATAAAATATATCTTTTTCTTTCCAAGTACGTTTATACACTTGCCTTTGTAAGAAAGCCAAAAGAAATGAAATTTCTTTCGTGAAATTAGCATTTCTTCCTTCCTTCCTTCCTTTCTATCTATCCTTCTTTCTTTCCTTCGTATTACCCATCAGCTTCGATTATCTTTTTCTTCTATTTTCTCTCTCTCTCTCTCTCTCTCTCTGTACTTCGTTCTTAGCTCGTCGACGTCACAGAGAAAAAGTAAAAGTCTTGATCGTTTTATTCGAGGAAGAAAGCGTGAAATTTTTGGAACGGCTGTAAGAGAGACAGAAAGAAATAGAAAGAGAGACAGAAAGAGATCATAAATTCGTCACGTCGCTTGGAAATTCTTCGGATTAACCTTTTTTCACGGAGCGCATAAATTAGGGAGTTAAGCGAGCAAGAGATAAAAATTAAAATGGTCTACGATGCGGGAAGGAGGCAAAGTTGGAGCTAACGAACACGGAATCAGAAAGAGAAAGAAAGAGAATAAGAGGGAGAAAGAGAGAAAGAGAGAAGAAAGACAAAGACGGAGAGAGCAGCTTCCACAGTTTGTCTTATGCCAAGTATTAATGACAACAGAATATCTCGGGGAAACTCGAAGTAGTACTTTTAAAGCAATTACTGAACTTGGACTCGGTCGGTATAAGGAAGTAGACACTTCAAGGAAGAACTCTATATTAAAGTAGATTAATAGAACATCGGAGGATTCAAGGATTTCACCGTACGTTAAGTATGTATGCTTTCTAGAGAGAAAAGATGAAAAGAGAATAATCCTTGTGTATATGTGTCTTTCTACATACATATTTTAAATATATCTCTACCTACCAATTAAATTTTTCATGCTATATTCTTTCCCTATCCCTTTTCTCTCTCTCTCTTTCTTTCTCTCACGATCTCGGTCTTTAAGAGAAAATATAAAATCAAAGAAAATATCGACCAAAGTAACGCGGAAGATTGCTCGATAAAATTCTAGTAAACGACACGGTCGCTTCATCGAACTCGGTCACGCCTCTTAAAGTCCTTTATATTCTCGCCTTCGTGTCCTCGTCGACCAGAAGAACTTTCTTCATTGGAGTTTTTGTTCCGTCCTAGAAAAATATATGTCGAATACGTTTTAGCTTATAACTACTTGTTTGTTATAATATTGAACTTACATTTAAAGACTAGCTGCCAATTTATCCTCGTGATTAGATTGAATCTAGTTATTGATAATGGTACAATTTCAAATATTGATTGTGATATGAAAATAATAAGGGACAAAAATGACACAAAAAGAAATTTGATCGACATGACACAACCACGTACAAAACGGGACAAAAAATTTACCAATGCAAAACACGTGAATTGTCATTTAATCATTTGCACGGCCGACATCACGCGGTTTCAATCGTTACGTTCATTAAATTCCAATTCGGTTATTTAAATTTATTTACCGAATAAGGTCGTCTCGCTAGTTCCTGGCACGCTTATAGAACGTTTGCCAACCGTACGAGTCCAATGTCAATAATGTGCTTTTTGAAACGTACGTAGCAATTTGCACGTACTTTCTCGCATGTGTTTTTGATCAAACAAGATTTCATTTTAAATTGCGATACATGACAAATACGTATGGTTTCCACGAGGGACTTTTTTTCTTCTTTTGTTTCTTTACAATTTTATCAACGTTATAATCGTGTATAGATTAATGTAACGAGGTAGGTATTTATCGACGAATTAATTGTTTTCTGTTCTGTTCTTCGAGGAAAAATATATATTATCATTATTATCATCATTATTATAATTATTATTAATTATCATAATTATTTGACAAAAAGTCGAATTTCTTCGTTAAGTCGAATCAAGAAAGAAGTGGGGGAAAAAAATTGAAAGGAAGAAAACATGAAGATAAGGTAATCTTGAGATCGTAACGTAAATCTGTAAAATGTGGAAGACCAATGATCAAGCTCGTTGTCTTTTACTGACAAATCGAAGAGATAGGTCAACCATCGTGGAAAATGGGAGGAAAAGCTTTCAGAAGAATTACGGAAGCCGAACGATGTCGTAGACGGAGACACGCTCTGTGCCGATATCTTCTGCACCCAAGATAAGAATGTTCCTCTTGGGAGGAAGAAAAGAGTAAAAGGGGAACGTAACTGAAAGAAAGAAATAAAGAAAGAAAAAGAATGGATAGACGCTGACAAATCTACGTACACTGCAAGGTACTTTTATTGTGACGGACGATATTAATTTGATGAAAAAAGAGAACACTGACACGTTTCATCGTCGTTAAGGTGATCGTTAAAAAGCTAAATGTTTTTTAACGGGCAAATAACATTCGCTGGGATGAACTATGAAAGCTTCGTTTGTACAAGAGTCATTTTGATCTTCGGTAAACTTTAGCAATGCTTCTTTTACCTATATAATTTGCTCTTCTTTTTATCTTTTCCTTTTTTCTCTTTTTTTTTTTCATACTCGGCTCTTCTCCTATTTTCTGAATATTACCAATTCCATCGACTAGAATTTTAATTCTTCCTTTCCATCTCATCTACATATTAACTTTTTTTTCCATACATATTATCTCATTGCTCACAATCTTCCTAATTTCTATAATTTCTGATTCGTTTATATGTAAGTATAATAAACATCTTTGATCACAAGTTTAAAATAAGCATATACGAGAAAAAGAGAAAGAAGATTACATATACATATAATCAATTCATAAAAGGTAATGGTAAATATCAACGTTTGGTTAGTAAAAATAGAATAAAAATAAATTTGATTTTCGTGATCCATTTTTATAACATACAACTTTCCAATAATTTTCAATTTCAATATCATCAAACATATGAATTTTTCATACGTATATATAGAAATATATATATCTAGATTCATAAAATATCAACATTTTAAGAATAAAAATTTACAACCGTAAAATATATATCTAAGAACAGGCAATGAACAGGAAAAAGTCGTAAAATGTTCCGAAGAAGGGTATAATATTAGTTCTCTTAAATTTCGTGACCGCGTAGGTACGTACACACGCAAAGATAAATGAAATTTTATGGTTTCGAGAAATACAATGGTCAACGACGAACGTCTAAACTTTCAACGTCGAGAGGGTGAAGTTAGGTTTGTCGTACTTTTTTTTCTTTTTTTTTTATGAGAGACCACGGACGTCACCTTTCTTTGTTACTTCTTAAAGAATTCTCGAAAAGACGAAAGCACAAGACGACGATGACGACGACGACGACGATAACCACGAATAGGAGGACGACACTATGATCGTAGTGTTCGTGTTAGTAGAAGAAGAAGAAGAAGAAGAAGAAGAAGAAGAAGAAGAAGAAGAGTAATGCTCTTCTTCGCAGATAGCTAAAACCCTTTTCTACTTCCAGTTGGTGACGATTCGTGGAGATTGAATTGTCTGCTCGTCTTTGCATGACTCTTCGCTTCTTACTTCGAGAAAAGTCTCAAGTATTTACCTTTTATTCGTTTCTAGATACAAAAGGAAACTTCTTAAAGCATTTTAAAGTGACATATTATTATCTACTACTTTGACAAGTATCGTACGATTAATTATAACAAATGTTTATATTCATTATCGTTAATGAATCTACGGGAATAAGTTGAAAAATGTTCAGAATATTGTTAAACCAAAGAAAAGCTTTTATTTTTAAAATAAAAATAAATTTAAGTAACAAATAAAATTGTTTCTTACGTTAGATTCAAAACTTATGTACTCATATCATATGAAATTTTATAATTTAAAATTTGTTCTCTTATATGTGTATCTTTTTATTTGTCCCTTTTATAAGTTTGAGTCATTTCTCTACAAATACCTTCTCACGTCTATCCAATACTACCAAAAAGCTCATATCTTTTTACCGTCTCTTTAGAATCAATAGCACATGATTATTTTTTTATTTCCAAACAGGTCACTCATTTATTTTACCAACTGTGTACATGTTGCTTGATTTCAGTGACCCGACGGAAACTGGTAAACCAACATATGTATATGATTAGCACATGTACATGACTAACAAATTTTTTTCTCTTATAGTTATTAACATTTTAATTACGTAATTAATTTCAATTGAAAATCAATAATAATAACTAACGAATTATTTTTGTCGAGTACCTGAACAATTTTCTTTATTATAATTGAGTTATCCGAAAAATTCGATGGTTAATATTTATTTAATTTAATAAAACATTATAAATATAATATCAATTTAAAAATAAAAAATAATTGTTTATTTTTAAAACAAATATATTTAAATAATTACTAATTTATAAAGTGGACTCGGTCAGACTTTTCAAGCAACCAAATATGTGTATTATTTTGTAAATATGATAAAAATGGATCGATTGTTTTGAAACATTTATAAGCATTACTAAATGAATTATATGAATAATTCATTGTTGAATTTAAAATGATGTAATTACATATTTTCTTTAATGGGTTCATAGTTTAGGTAATTAAATTTCGATGATATCAAGTTCTTTGGTTAGATAGTTATACTTATTTTACGCATCGTTGATTTCTACGGTATATTCTCATGAAAGGTTTTTAATGTTCTCGCAAAAGCTCATACTATACAGAGAGGAATGCGTTTTAATTAAAAAATAATATATTAAAGGAAGAGAAATGTTCTAAAAATGTTGAAATGTCCGGTCAAGCTTTCACAATCATGCACGATATGTAATGAGCTTCTTGGAAGAATTAAATTCAAAGAAAACTTATTATATACAGAGATTTCATTCTTATATGTAAAAATAAGAGATAGAAAAAGAGCAATTAGTAATATTATATTAATGTTTCTTAAATGAATATGTATAGTTGACAATAAAATAAAACATATAAAATGAAATATATTATATCAATAACATTATATTTTATTCTTATTAAATATCTAAGATATATAGATATTTTTTATGAAAATATTTCTATAATATTTATATCTTTTACTTTCTTTCTAATTTGTTTCACAGAAAAATTTATTTTCAAAAAAGTGTTATTATTTTTAATAAAGTATCTTGAATCCTATGAAAGTACCATAATTCTCAATTTAGTTGTTGAGTCTTCCTTCGACGAATCTTCGAGATGTAATTGAATCCAAAGCTTTGAGAGAAAGCTGCTAAGATAGAACGAGAGAGAAAGATAGAAAGAGAGGGAGAGAGAGAGAGAGAGAGAGAACACAGAAGTCTAATCGGCGTAATCAATGTTCAATCTCGCAATTGCAACGGTGATTAATAATAGGCAATTAGCACATCCCCCCCCTTTAACCCTTCCCTCCTCTCTCGTATCTAATTATTCACCGTTAACGTCCATTAGCGTCGACCGACTGGTTCGGTTAGAGTAAGACGAAATGGGTTTGGTATGAGAGTGAGTATGAGAAAGAGAGAGAGAGAGAGAGAGAGAAAGGGAGAGATAGAGAATAAAGCACTAGTCGTGGCCAATATACGAGGAGGATCGTTCGCGAAAATGGAATCGGTTTCCGTGTTCTTCCTCCAACCCCTTCATGTATTTCACAATTCGCGAGTTTCGCAACGTGAATTTTCGAGGATCGATTGTTAGACTCTCGCGAGATCGTTAAGCTCGCGCATTTTCGTGAGAATGCTTCTCTCTCTCTCTCTATGTTATTTCTAAAATGTATATATCTATATAAGAAGATTTATTATGTATAGTTATATATATAAGTACGTATAATTAAAATTATTAAGGGCTAATTTTCATTATTAAATATAAATAATTATGCGATACTTTTATCGTTTTACAAATTGTTTTTGAAAAATCAAATTAGCACTTTTAATTCGACGAGTGTTAGTTGAGTCGAACATTAAAAAAAAAAAAAAAATAAATAATAAAACTGTAAAAGAAAAATGGAAGTAGTTCGATTCTCGAACGGGACTAATTATGATACGATTTTATTATTCGTTCGTGTAGATTTACAATTTTAAGAACCCTATCTTTCTCCTCATCCTTCTGAATACGCTTATTTATACATTCTTTTCTCGTACGGAGTTGTTCTAAAAGTAAAATGCGAATCGAGCAACGAAGAAAAAAAGAAGAAGAAAAAAAAGTAGTAGAAGGAGGAGGAGGAGGAGGAGGAGGAGGAGGAGAATAAAAAGAAGAAAATGAACGAGGAGAAGAATAAAAATAACGAAAAAAAGTAGCGGGCAACTTGGCCTGTTTATTTTTTTATGTAAATCCGAAAGACGAAGGCTACCACTCTTTACGAAAGAATTACATCTTATTATAACAGTAGTGTATATTAAAGTAGTGCTTTGTGTAATAAAGGAGATCAAGAGAAGAAAAAGAGTTTTTTTTAAGAGGTAAGTAAAAAAAAAAAGAAGATGGAACAAAAATCAAATAAAAATACATCTTTTCTTAGAAAAATTTAATTTTCCTCTTTTTATTGGTCTCTCTCTCTCTCTCTCTCTCTCTCTCTCTCTCTCTCTCCTTCTTTTTACTACTTTTATTCTTATTGTAATGTCAAACATTCTTAAAATTAAATCCCATAATTTTTTAAATTCAACAAGAATTCTACTGTATCTTTGATAAATAAACAAATAAATTTAGAACTATTTTTGTCAAAACAAGATAAGGATAATAAGATATATTCTATTATTCTACACTGTTGTCTTTTGTTTATGATACGTAGATATATTTTTAAATAATTAATAAATGTCCTAAAAATAAAGTACGTGATCGATTCCATTCAAACTTAATATTCCATTATATTAAAAAATATTACAAATATTGAAACTAGTAAATCTGACTAATACTTTTTATTTTATTAATTAAAATTTATTATTAATTAATGTAATTCACTATTATTTTTCTATTCCAATTTATATTATTCTTAACAATAATACAAATTCCACAATTTTTCAAATCCTACGATCATTCTATTACAATATTTTAAAATAAAATATATAATATTTACAAAAAAGAGAGTGAGAGAGAGACACACACAACGAATATAAAAATGACAACAAAAAGAAAGAAAAAAATGAAGAAAACACGCAGAGAGCGAGAGTAAACGTTTGAAATTCCGGAAGAAAAGAGTTACAAACGACAGCCCGCAGGATTCTTAAAGCATCATTACTCTCTCTTGCGACGACCAAAATTGTATGCATCTTTTCCTTGGTAAAAGGGGGTTGTAGGGGGGTTCTAGGAAGCGAAAGGATGAGGTTGAAGGGAAAAGGACGCGCCAACGAAAAGAATAACGACCCGTGCCGCATGGTTTCCAGTGCCAGAACGGAACAATCGTCGTAGATCCGTCGTCCCAGGACAATAGCCAGCGATTTATCGGGCATAGCTGCTGATCCCGAAACTGGGTTCACGTCGAAACCTGCCGTGGATCGATTTACGCGCCATTTTCCCTACGGTCGATGCGCAAGTATACCTTTTCCCCTATCCCCTACCCCCTACATCCCCTAATCTCTACACGACCATCCAACTCACTTTCATTCACAATCGATACAACCAACGATATTTTCATGTTAATTTTGTCTTATTCTGTTTGCAAAACGATTGGTGTCTACATTTCGATCGAATTTTAATATATTAGTTATGATTTAATGTAGTTATAAAATTACATTGTATTGAAATATTATTATTTGCATTTAATTCTATGATAAGTTCAATAGATAAACAAGATTAATATTAAAATAAATTATATATCAAATATTCAAATAAATTATATATTTTAATTTTGTATTTTCATATAATATATATATATATATATATAAATAGAAATTCAATATAAATGTTGCATATATTAAGTATATAATACTATGAAAAATGTAATAATCGATATAACTGCAATTGTTTTTCGATTACAAAAGTTTTTACTATTCTATCTCTTGTTGTTTATTTCAGTTTGACTGAAGAAAATAATGTGAAGAAGTTTGTCGATAAATTTTTATCGTTTACAATTTTACGGAAGTAGTGTTACCTAACTTTCTAGAAGGTTTTCGCGCCTGGAGAGACTAACCAAAGTCTATGGATCTCATAAATCTCCTTAATTTATAATTATTAGCCATTCGTTGTCACGCTTAATCGAGCAGAAGTGAGTCATTACCCTCGCAAACGTTGGAACAACGCTAATAGCATCAAGGAAGCTGAACATATTTCTTTCCCTTTTCTTCACTTCCTGTTTCTCTCTTTCTCTCTCTATCTTACTCTGCCTATCCACCTTTTTTGCTTTGTCCCTTCGTATTCTTCTATCTCTTTGTCTCAGACGCAAACACTAACATCTTTTCCCCCTTACCTTTTAAAATTACGAGCAAATTGTAATATTTTTGGCAAATAAACGATGTATATGTATTAACATTAAGAACGTTGAAAATATCTACGAAAGAGAAGGAAGGACAATCAGAGTCAAGATGTAATTAAAAGAGGACTAAGTGCTTGGCGTTAGTCATCTCTAATTTGTCAGAGCTCTTTTACCCCCGTTCTTGTATCTAAATCGTCGACATTTAATTAAATCTGTCGTAGCAAAACGAACGTAATCATTTGTAATTGTTCGAAACGTAGTATTATACGTCATTAATACTTTTCTATTTTTTTTTTTTTTATTACACTTTTTAAGTTGAAGTAGAATATCGTTGAAGAGTAGGAAAAATAAAAAAAAATAAAAAAAATAAAAATAAAAATACGAGAAAAATAGAAAAATACACAAAAGTAGGGGATACAAATATTTGAAACGCGTTACGGATGTTTGCCAAACTCGTTCAAAAAATATTCACAAGTTATTCGTACCTTTGAAAGAGTTGTTTTTTCTCTTTTTTTTCTTCTTTTTTTTTTTTTTTTTGGATAGTAGATGCATCCATAAAATGCAACGAACATTTCGGACATCAATTCAACGAAACCATCCTGGACAGAACTGAGCCTGGTTCAGACTAGACGAGGAAACGGGGAGGGGGAGCTTTACTGGGACGTGTTAAAACGATCGACGAGTAATTCGTGAAACTTGTCAATGCAGAAGTATTAATCGCTTTCATGAAGTTTCCCAAAACGTTTTAGAACCGCTTGTCACATACCGGCTATAGGTAGTGCTTTTCGTCAAGCGAACTACTATCCGTTATTTGCAGGTCCGTGAAATAGAGTAGATATAGTATATTCGACGTTCAACCCGATCAAAAAGAACGTTCAAATTCAAATTACTTTTCTTTTTGAGATATTTTTCAAATGAAAAATTTGCGATCCTTTATAGTTTTTCCCCTTAGATATCTCTCTCTATTTCTTAAATTGTTCTTATTTATTCATTGTATTTCTTTGAGCTATTGTATATTTAATATATTTACCATATCAAAAAATATAATTTTTATTTTATTCTTTTGGAAACAATAATCAGCTTAAGAAAGTCTAGTGAAGAAATAAAATAAAAACTATAGAAATATCTACCAATGAATTAATTATTAAATAAAGGGAAAATTTACGAGACAGACAAGTTTCGTAAAGCTCTTGAAATCTGTATTCATTACGAACAGCTGTCTTATTTAATTAAACCGACGATACTGAGACGATCGTCGTTAACGCATCCCAAAATCGTAGAGTAATATTATAAATTAATCTCGCTTGGGATAGTAGGTTGTTCCGTTATTGGACTGATGAATTTCTGGCTCGCTTCGTCGACTAATTAAATAGTATTTTTTTACTCTTACTCTTTCTTTCTTTCTGTTCTGTCTCTTTTTTTCTTTTTTCTTTCCATGATTCTTTTTCTCTTTCCATGATCCGTTCGTTCAACGCCAGCGAAACACTCGACTCGACAGTGCGAACCTATTAATTAGCACGTATATTAGGAAAATTTTATTTCGACGTTGTACCAACTTTTTCACTCTCTTTCTCAGCTTTCAAATAGATTAGAAAAGTGCGCGGTGTGGTGAGATAGAAAAAAGAAAAAGGAAAAGAGAGATAGATGGGTAGATAGATAGAGAGAGAGAGAGAGAGAGAGATGGTGGAGGTTGGAGGTTTGAGAGAAAGTAATTTCATTCAGCTGCACGATCGCAGGACAAATAAAAAACAGGTTTCATCTACGAAGAGCGAACGAACGAATGAACGAACGAACGAACGAACAAGCGAGGAATCGATCGGTTTTTGGACGTTGTGACATAGGGAGAACTACGACTGCTCTATTTTCACGTGCGTTGCTCGAAAATTTTCTCTCCCCTCGAATATTTGTTTTATTAACGACAAACGAGATAGCATAGTGTTCGCGAATTCATCGCGATGGGAAACATAGAGAAAACTTTCGGATAGTTAGATGGTAGGTGAGAATAATTTTCATTTTCTTTTTTTCTCTTTCTTTATGATTTCAAGTTTAATTGATGAGTTAATAACATATCTAGAACAACTCGTTATATGTCTAGATACGTATACCTATGTGTGTGTGTCTATATATGTTATTTAAATATGATATTCAAATATATATTTATACGTATATAGAATGAAATGGATCGTTGGAAACCGGAAGACCGTGAAAAGTGAAAATCTTGGCTTGGCTTCCATACAGAATTATTTTATATTGGCGCGAAAAACCTGATACAAATCTGGCAAACCGCGATATGCCACGTTCTTTGAAATCGTGTCAGTGATTCCTGTAAGATATCGAAAAAATTTGTTTTGTGTTTTTACTTTTATGTTAAATATTTTCCATCGTTTATCTTGACGATCTTAATTAAGAAAGTAAATTGAAAATAAATATTATGATTATATTATGCAGTAACATTTTAGTATAAATTATAGTTTAATAGTATAGATAAACTGAACCTCGTGGTCTGAAAAGTTTCATTCTAAGTAGAATAAGTCAACCACAGTCTCATAATGTTAAGCAGTATAAGTCAACCAGAGTTGTAGTCCGACAAGTAGCCGGAAGTAGTAGAAAAGCTCGACCGTCGACAGACCAACGTAAAATGATTTTATAATCTCGTTGTGTGAAAGAAAAGGTATAATTAATTTAAGTATAATTTAATTATCGCTGACTCTTTAATTTATAATTCTTTTTCATATAAGTCTTCTTTTGAGGTAATATGAAAAAATTAAGTATTTCTTTCAGAATGAACTAAGAGCTTTTAAACTGTTTTAATTGTACAATGAAATACTATATTAAGATTATTTTTTTTCCCCTAAAGAAGAAAAAAAGAAATCGTTAACTTGAAAAAAAAAAAAATATCGATTCATCATAATTATTCCTCAATTATTCTTTTTTTTCTTTGCCTAGTACAAATGATCAACCATAACTACTCTCAAGAAAAATTCTCGATACTGTGAAAGAATCATGGAACATTAAATAATCTTTATTAGCCTTAATTTGAAGTAAATTATTTCTTCGGCAAACTTTCTCATTTATAGGAAATGTATTCGAGTGTACCCCGTTTCTTTTATGAAAAGAAGAAACGCTCAAGAAAAAATTGAACAAAGAAAGAGAGAAGAGAGAGAGGAGAGAGAGAGAGAGAGAGAGAGACAAAAATAAATAATAAAAAGAAGAAAAGTCTAGTGTGAAAAACGTTGTCGCTCGTATTTCTCGTATAAACGAATTTCCACGTTCGCGAAGGATGTAATTCACAGAATACCAGTTACCGCATAGAATATCCAATCCGCAATTTACTTCATCGGATCAACTCTGACGCAACTCGTTTCTGAGAAGAAAAAGAAAGATAAGAGACAAAATATTTTCTCTTTCTCTCTTTCATTTTATCTATCTGTTTTTTATTCCAACACATTGAAGGGGATACAGAAAAAAAATAATAATAAAAAAGAGAACGAGTATCGTTACAAGGGGAACCGTTATCCCTTCCCCCGAATTCCAATGACGAAGGGTTAAAGAAGGATGGCAAGCAAGAAAGAAGGAGACTAGGGATTGATATCGATGTTCAGTCTGGCGTCTCATCGGTTCGTCACACCATGCCCACGGGGTTTTCTCCAATTTACGATTCCTCTGTCTCCCTTTTTCCCTCTCTCTTTCTCTACTCTTTTTCTTCCTTCCTCCAACCTTTCATTCGTACTTCTCTCCTAACTGCAGTACCTCCTTTATTCCCTTTTGTCTTGCATTAACAGTACCTACCACGCTTAACGAGCACGGGTTAATATTTCCAAAGGTTACTGTAGGATATATCGAGATCGTGATGAGACAAGTTTTCTTATTTCTTCTTCTTCTTCTTCTTATTTTACTTTTTCTTGTGTTTTTTTTCTTTTATCATTTCCACCCTCGATCTTGGAAAGTCACTTGACAATAATCACGTGGTGTAGATACTAGCAAAAAATTCTTTTTTTGTTTGGTGATATAAGAAAAAAAAAAGAATGAGTACGATTTATTTCTTCCCACACTCATCGTTATCAATTCTCTAGTCTTATGGTTGTGTGCCTTCTACGAGTTTATTATATACATTTTATTCTTTTTCTTCTTTATGAGCATACTGCAAAATGATCAATCTTTTATATATATTATATTTATTCTTCTATTTAAATTTCGTATTAAAAATGTCATGAAAAATTATATACCATTTTATATAAAATTTTCTAACATTTCTTAAATTTAATAACAATAATTAAAATATTATTTTTTATGTATTATTATTATAGTCCTATTGAATTCATTAAATTCTGTTCATAACTTTTAAAGGAAAGTTATTGTTAATCGAAACATATTGAATATTATTTATAAAAATTAAATGTAATTTGGGAGGGTATAATTTGACGAAGGGTAAGAAAAAAAAGGTCGAGAGAAATGGTTTATACGATCGTTTGGGGAATTTTTTTTATAGGAATCTTTATCGGTGACGAATTTTTTCATTCCATGAAAATCTAATTCGAAGAAGAATGTGACTTTTATTATCAATTTCATATAATTGTTATATATATATAGTCTTTTATGAAACACTAACATTCTGTCAGACACACCTATTTAATATCCAAACTTTCTTATTGTTAAAATGATCAAAGGAGTTCAAAGTATGCGCGAGTAGAGAAGCAAATTTCTCTAGTGATTTACCTATGTAAATTCTGTAATTGTTTGTGAAATGTCGGAAACAGAAAGGAAGAAATACCTTTCAGCGAAATACCTCAATATCGTGGAAAATATCTTGAAGAAGAAACAAGAGAGAAAAAGAAAAAGAGAAAGAAAAATAGAAAAAGAAAAATAGAGAGAAAGAAAAAAGTTGCACGCATCGCAAACGTAGCAAATTGGGACTGGCACGGCTTTATCCCCAGTTTTGAGAAAAATATTGAAATACAACGTAGAAGCCAATGGCATAAACTATTGCACTGGCAGAACGTGGATGAAATATTGATACCCTGCTGTGTGGAGCTTGAGAGCCTGTATAAACTGGATGGGATAGGATCTCTGTCTTTTGAAGATAGACCAAATGGATGAACAAAAATCGATTGCACTATCAGCTTCGATGAACTAACTAACAACTTTAAGCGATGTCTTTGCTACAATAACAATAATATATCAAGATAAGATTAAGGGGACCTTCTACTCTGAGCACCTAAAAAAAAGGCTATTTTCGCGAATTTTTTCCAAGAAAACTATAAAAGATATCGATCTAAAAATTGTTGGGTTTGTTAAATTGAGTCTTAAACTATATAAATGAATTTTTATTTTTTCATTTTAATTAATTTTTTATTGCAAAAACAGTAGTATAAAAAAACACCTTAAAACTTTAGTGCTTTGGTAGCTCCATCAGAACTTGAGAATGGCTTACCTGAAACATAAAAGGAAAATGGTTTTATATTCTGTATGACTTCAGCTACAAAGTGAAAGTTTTATATAAAAATTTTATCAATAAATAAAAAAATGGCGGACAAATTACAAAAAAAACGTAAATTTGACCTTTTTTTTATTGTTTTTGACTAAAAATAAATAGTAAAAATTAAAATATAAGAAAAAACTCTCCGTCACTTTGTTACAGCTCATGTGTAGAATATGTAGATTAAATTTTATAAGAATCGGTTTACTGGTTCGTGAGATACGATGGAGCTAGTATTTCAAAACA
>NW_015148989.1:2224331-2235455 GCF_001465965.1 Polistes dominula | reverse complement strand
TTCATAGAAAGACTATAATTTACCTGATTTTATCAAATTATATTTATTATATTTACTTAGGTTAGGACAGGGTATCTTTTCATTGATAAACATTCTACGATTTTTGTGTCGATCTATGGCTATCGCATTCGGCATTCCATTTTGATTACTAGAATTAGGAAAGTGTTAGTTTTTGTCAGCTACTTTCACAGTAAAATTACACCGGAGCCCTTTGTTATGTATGTGATGATAATATTATATAAAATAAACCCTACAATTATCTTACTCCTGATACTCTGCATTCTTCTAAGTCTCTCGAAGCTTGGTTTTTTGAAGGTTTCCCTTCTATCGTGTGTGATCTGCATACATGATATTTTTTCTTTTTTTCTTATTCTCTTTTTTTAGTTATTGTAAAGTAAACTAAATAAATTTTCCCTTTTTTAATTTTTTTTTTCTAGTGGATTTTATATTTATTTTATAAGGAATAAAATCGAAAAAAAGGAAATTTTACTTCGGCAAAATATTTCTATTCTCGATCTTAGGATAAAGTTAGCAAGATATTTAGTGATATTTTCTGATGATGAAAATTGCATTTTATCATACAGTTACGTACAGAAAATGTCGTCATATGTCATGTACAGTGTGGGTCACCACATTTTATCATCTAGATTTACGTTATTATTATTACGCGTAGCAGACAATGTTTCACATGGAGTTGAATGGCTTTAAAAGGGGCTCATACTGATAGTACTTTTTTTTTTTTGTAGGTGGACGTGTAAAGGACATGAAGGTCATTAATGTTTTTTTAAACGGAATCATATATTTTTTATTGCATCATCTGATGCTCTTTCATATTATTTACAAAAAAGTATTTACCTATTTATATAAAAAAATTATTACTTTAGGAGATATTTTAATTTTTATGTCTATTTACAAAGCACAAATACCATTCATATCATGTATCAAAGGTTCAAGAACTGACTGCAAATGACTGTTATCAACGTTTAGAATTTTGTAATTTGGCTCTCACTCAAAGAGACAACTTCTTCAGCAATGTTATGTTCACGGACGTTTATGAAAAATGAATCAATGAATTTAAGAAATGCCCATTATTGGTCAGCGGAAAATCCTCATTGGTTTAGACAAATGGATAATCAACATCGATGGAGTGTAAATGTTTGGATGAGCATACTCAGCGATAAACTTATTGGTCCATACTTTATCAAAGGATCACTAACCGGACCAAAATATGCACATTTTTTATCAAACACTATATGGACATTTTTAGACTATTTACCATTGCATAGACGACAAATAATGTGGATACAACAGGATGGTAGCCCTGCTCATTATTCAAGAATAGCAAGGGATACATTAAATCAAATGTTCCCAAATCATTGGATAGGACGGGTTGGGCCCATTCATTTTCCGGTTAGATCACCAGATCTAACGCCCCTCGAATTTTTCTTATGGGGCTACTTAAAAAATAAAGTTTACACTGAGCCTCCGTCTACAATGGCCGATATGAGAGATCGTATCGTTAATGAATGCAAGAAAATAACATCAGATACATTAAGAAACGTTAATGAGTCATTAATTTCTCGTTTCAGAAAGTGTTCTAATGCAAATGGTCGCTACATTGAACCTTTTTTGTAAATAGACATAAAAATTAAAATATCTCCTAAAGTAATAATTTTTTTACATAAATAGGTAAATACTTTTTTGTAAATAATATGAAAGAGCATCAGATGATGCAATAAAAAATATATGATTCCGTTTAAAAAAACATTAATGACCTTCATATGTCCTTTACACGTCCACCTACAAGAAAAAAAGGTCCTATTAGTATGAGCCCCTTTTAAAGCCATTCAACTCCATGTGAAACATTGTCTGCTACGCGTAATAATAATAACGTAAATCTAGATGGTAAAATGTGGTGACCCACCCTGTATATTTTCTTGTATTAATAAAATTTGGTCTGTGCCTGTTCTGTACGTCATTATTTTCTTTAAACCCTTTATAAGACCAATAATATTATTTAAAAATTTACCGGTATTGATATTTACTCTAATTATTCATTTTTACGATTGATCTCGTCGACAGTCACCGTTGACCTCCATGGCAGTCAACGTGTTAGACTATATAATTGTCATACCACATAAATAAGGAAGAAAATATATGTACCATCATAAAAGTATTATCCGATTAAAACTCAATACATATCAAATTGAATATTTGTAATCTTAAAAAATAATAGCTATTTATTCTACAAGTGTGAGATGTGGCAGATTATGTTACGTGTTTCAATTCTTGAATAAGCTAAAAGGATGTACTGTGTCCCGAGAAAACAAGTTAGGATTTGTTTCCCGAGCAAGAAAAAAAGACACGAATTTTCTTGTGATACAACGCAACCAAGGACGAATACTCATACCAGATTTACCATTTATCACACTTGTAGCATGCGACATATAATACAATTCGTGACGTGAACATAAAATAAATAGATCGTAGATTCTTTATTAATCAGAAAAAACGTCAATTTCATTTACTCATTCGTAATTATTATTCTTAACAATAATTTTCTTGTCATACGCAAGAGTCAAGAGTTTGACTCGCGGTGAGAAATTTAGGCTAAAAACAATAAACACGAAAAATTGTTAGTCATCTTATTAATTTTGCTATTTTCTACCTGTTTGTGCTATTTGAAATAAATATAATCCTTAAAATCTATTATATTTTAAATTTAAATTACAATAAATTAGAAGTATCATTGAAAAACATGGCATGATGTGAACATGTTTAATATATTTTGATGATATATAACTAAATATAGAAATAAAATTGAAAAAACGATAAAAGAAAGAAAGAATAAATATAATAAAAAATTAGATAAAATAAAAAAAAGGAATTAAACAAATTAATAATTAATAAAAAGATTAATACTAAAATATCATACCTGACAATCAAGACATCTGCAATGATCGCTCATTTTACAAGTAATTCCCCATTGTTTGGCAACCGCTCTGTAAAATTCTTTACTTGATTTGTGAAGAATTTCTTTGGCAGGCTGCCTCCCTCCACCACCTGGACCGCAACCACTACCTCCACCACCACCTTCACCGCTAATTGCATTTTTGTCCCTCTTCAATGCTTGTTGATTTTTTTCTTTATATTCTTCTACCTCGTCCATTTCTTCTTCTTCCTCATTATCAGCCGATTGCTCCATTCTCGTCTAAAATTTTAAAAATTTTGTCATTAAAATGTTTAGAATACACTTGTTTCGCACTTACTTTTTTTTTTTAAATGATCGTTTTAATTTAAATATTATGTACGAGAATTATATGAAAATAAATTGTTTCAAGATATTTATGAATTATTATGAAGAGGTTTTGATAAAATTATAATAATATTCTCTTCTGTCAGATACAATTCCGTGCAAATTTCTGTCTCATATAATGTCGCGAGAATATTAGTCTTTGTTAGATTACGATAACGGATGATATTACATTATATTATATTATCTATACAATATTATTGCTCGACCACTGGTTATAAACTAATGAAAAATAAATCAATATCGATGTTTCAATGAAATTATTGTAATTACGTGATTTAATAAAGAATTGTAATTTTGTTATGATATATAATATTAATAAGAAATCTAATAAAAATGACTGTAATAAGTTCGACTAATTTATGATTCAAAAACAGATTTTAATTCTTCGTATTAGACATGAATGTGACTATTAAAATGATTTATTATATATTTGAAAAAATTTAATTAAAAAAACGTATTATAAATTACGAATGAATGAAAATGATATTCAATTACTGATAGAGGAGAGTTACCATTTGTTAGAAAGAAACATGACTTTTTTCTTTTATCGCGAAATTCCAGTAGTGATACATTGCTAAAATTGCAATGTTATGATGAAATATGTGCGGTCTACCGCATATACAATACTATACACACGCATTTTAGTGTGACAAGTAAAGCGTAATTAATTAGTTTCATATATTCGAATGATTGAATGAACAAAGTAACAGCCTAAATAATAGTATCATTTTCTTTATATAAAATTATATTTTATCATTTATATAAACGCATCAAAAAGAAAAACTCTTATGATTAAAAGAAATAAAATAAAATTATGAAAATATCTAATCTGTAATATTGTACTTTTACATCTTTATTTTATACATTATTACGTTAAATAATTTTTTATTTTAGGTATTATGTTTATATTTTTTAATAATTTAAAAAAAATTTAGTCTCTACTCATTGAAAAAATAAATCTAAATATTATAAAATAAAGCTAAAAATTATTTAATATCTATTATTTAATTTTAGGAAAATTTACTGCAATTTTATTTAATTATTATAATTAATTATTTTTTTCAATTATTGATTCAAAATCTGTTTTGTTATTAGTTATACAGTAATTTAAGTTATTATAATTTATATTAGAGTTACAAATTATTAATATCAATTTTTTTCATTAGATAAAAAATTAATACTAAGGTTGATTCATTTTTCTGTATTTTTTGCGATTATAATGTTAAAAGTTTTATAAAATAAATTTAAGAAAAAAATTAAGCTTTGTTTAAAAACCTTTAAGAATATAGAAAATATTATCATTCAAGAATATAAATAATTTTTTCTTAACACATTTTGAGTCCATCGAAAATTCAAAAATTAAATATATTACTGTTTAATCATTTTCTTACGGTATGTTTTGCTGCAAGTATGGTGCAAAATGCTACGAAGAAAATGAAAATTTAAGAGAATGTTTTTTTTTAATAGCTTAAGCAAATGCCAAAATTTCAAATTGATTCACTAAGTTCTTTACAAGTTATTGCCATTTAAAATAATTGTAATTTTATATGTGATTTTAAAACTATTCAATTATACAGTAAAATTGAACATTTGAATAATATAAAAGCAAAAGCTGCTAAGTGTCCTAAATTTTTGTTTTATGTAACCTAAACTCTTTTAAACTGATTTTATATTGTTTTATTGACATTCGCTAAACAGTTATTGAACAAAAAAATTATAAATAATTCAAAAACCAAGTTTTTACTCGATGAATCAACTAATGTATAAAAAAGTGCTACAATTCTGTACTCAGCTGATCATAGTGATTATAGTTTTCTATACAATACAAGCAGCTGAAGTATATTTTATACGAGATAAATTGAAATAAGAACAATGTTATCTTTGTTACTTATACATATATGATACAGAGCGAAGAAGGAAAGTGACAGATATACTACTTAGTTTACTTGGAAAATTAACATTGTTGTTTACGTTTTTTTTAATTTTTACAACGTTGAATAATTAACATTAAAAATATTTGTCATTAAAAATTATTGAAAATAAGTAATATTTAAATGTCATAATTAATATTTAAGAATTATTATATTTTCATATTTAAAATTATAAGGATTTAAATCAAAATTGTAAAAAGGATTTCAAAAAATAAGATTTCAAATTTTAATGTACCATAAATAGGTATGTATATACAATATAGGTATACCGTAAAAACTATTGGCTGTGTTATGCAAAGTATGACCAATCTTTAGATTGCACTAATAAGTAAGCCTAATTTTATCATATGTCTTGCAAATTCATTTCTTTAATTGTAATAATATTTTAAACTGTTTAAATCTTTCTATTACAGTTTTTTAATTGATTGATGATGCATTCTATCAACTAATTTGATAATTGTTTGATTGGATTATGTTGATTCTTTAAATACCAAAAAATAAATAAATAACATATTAATTTAAACGTATATAAACGTTGTTGTTGTTCCAGCAAAGATCTTATTTTCACTTTAACTCATGCCTATACGTAATGTATAGATTACCTAGGTAATTTAAGAAATGAAAAAATTTTAACCACTTTAATGGATCACCCTAGTTAATCTGCATATTATCTAGATAATCTGTAGAATAACTAATTCCTGCACTTTAGCGGTAACATTAACGTATTTAATTTAAATAGCATGCTGAAAAACTAATATACTCATGAATTAAAAATTTTCAGAACTTTTACCTACGATTGTATTTCTCAAACATCTGTAAGCAACCTTCTCCTCTATATACGTAGAAAAAAAATATTACAAAAATTCAATCGTTTTGATGGTAAGAATGGAACGGGGAAAGGGTGGATGTAACAAATATTGTGAAAAGAAAATGTGAGACCTCTTCGAGAACGTGCTGATAAGAAGGCGGAGGTGAACTCGGCACCGTAGATTCACTTCTAACGACCAAATTGTTGCCGTTCGTTCCAAGTGTATCCGATGTCAGCAAGTGTGGTGAATTAATCGAGTGCTGCTGGCAGGGATCTTCTGATTCTGTGCTGTTACTGCGGCTACCCTTGCTGCCGCCACTTCGCGACTTAGACATCTTTGAGAAACGTAACTTGAATGGCGCCAGCTTGATCGATTTTCATTTATCACTTCTCTAGTGCTGCAATATAAACGAAAATTCTCATAGATTTTCTTTAGCTCTTTTTTTTTTACAATTTTATTTGTGAGAAAAGTCAATAAGTTTGGGTTTTTTATTAATAAAAATTCATTCTGGTTCGAATTACGTTAAAATGTAAGATTAAGATGTACATGCTCTCATTGTTAAGAAAAAATCGATTTTTTGTTATGCTTTTTATCTTTTGCTTTGTTTGTAATTATAACATTCTGATAGCGTTCCTTTTTTTTTTACAATTGTATTCGTGATGAAATAATACATTTATTAATAAAAGTATGTCATGATTAAAATTATGAAAAAATTTTTGTTTAAAATCTTCATGTACAATACATTGAAAATAGTAAAAGAAAAAAGATAATATTTTTTTATGGTTCATATTTTTTGTTTTGCTTAAACAGCATGGTTTTAATATGTTACAGTTATGAAATCGATTTTGGTTTTTGAAACGACTATTAAAACCGATAAAATGTTCTAATTGTTATGAGTCTAATAAATCTGTTATATTTTTCTTTAGTTTTTTATAATCGATATTGTAAGTTTTATATTACATCAGATTACAATCGATATAAAACTGTAAAATCACAGTTGTATATTGAATCAATCCAATCAACTGTAGAATCAAAATTGAATTATTTTATGCATAGCAGTTATAAATTTTTTGTCGATTTTCATAACTGTTTAGATCAAAACCAATATATACTAATTTAAAATAGGTTTTTTTTTCAATTCTTGTCAGGAAGATTTTGCCAGAGTCGAATTATATTGCTAAGTTTTTCTTCGAATCCAATTGGATAACTACGAACATCGGGAAAGTCGATATTTAGGGAGCAAGCATTCACCTGTCTTGTCAAAGCACACACTATGATCTGAACCTAAGAGAATTTCGATCTCCCTAGGGAAACTAATTCTACTTTACTACGTTTCAACGTTTCTTCGGAAGTGGAATCGAACAAAAAATCAGAATTTTATTGGCATTAAACATAAACTAGTCAACTTGTGGTCGTTACTAGAAATCAAAATCTAAAGTGAACAAGTATAATAATTACTTTAAATCAAATATTCCCTATGCTTGAAAATAAGGTATAAATTTCAAAAAAACATTCAATATTTACAAATAAGGTCAACATTTTAGTAATCGAGTAATTTTACTTTGAAACCTTATTTAAAAAAAATATTATTTCGTTAGGAAAGTTTTTAAAATTTGGTGATAATCGATGCACTGTGATGTCTGTTTAGTGATGAATTATCTAAAAATCTTGAAACAAGATCTGTAGCAAAAAAATAGAATACCAGTATTAAAACTACAAGTCAAGATTAGACAATCATTTTAGTGATCTTGTTAAAAAACTGTATGCTGAAGATTTACTCCAATGATCTTATACTCCGACAACTTAACATTGCATGATGATTTCTAATGGGTATACGTCATAGTAATATATACGCTCAATATCGATAATTAAATTTTCCCAATGTCCTAAGTGATAAATATATCAAATTTTCTCTGAAAAATATAAAAAATTTGAGGGGGGTTTATAAAAATTAGCGCTTTAAAAACAAACGTTATACATCAGTCTTTCTTACTATAATGTTTATGAATATTCTGTATCACACTTTACTATAACTAAAAAGGTAAAGTAATAATCTATTTAAACCATTAGAACAATCTTTTTACATTTGCCTTTTTGTTAAAATTAGAAATGCTCGTTCTCATATTATTATATAATACATTAATCCTATAATACACAAATGAAACTCGTTGAATATAATAAAATTGTAGATATACTATTATAGATACGAAATTTTTATTTATTTTTAATATTTATACTTAAAACCATACATCTTGATTCTGAATAAATTTTATTCTTTATAAGAAAAATACTACTAATCTTTACATTTTCGCAAATAAGAAATGAATATTTTCATTTCAGTATTTTTATCTTGATTTATATTATAAAAATTATGTATGCTATTTATAAGAACCACGTAATATGACCTTAAATTCTATTACATGATTGTTTGTCTATGTTTCATAAAAAAATTAGTATAATCATATTTTTTGTTGAGATTTACTATTTTATAAAATGTCATTAAATAAATTTTTCTGCAATATTTGAACGTATATTTTTAAAATAATTTTCCAAGATTTGATCTTAACAGTATCCAATATAATATGCGATATAATCATTATTATTTCTGTATTTATAGTTATTAATCAATGTTACGCGTTTGTTGGTTTTCATACTGATTAATGTTAAGAATCTGAGCTGACCATGTGTTACGTTGTACGTAAGTAGATTAATTTCTTTTGTAATACGATCATTATTTTCCTCCTTGAAAATTATTAATATGTAATCTAAGTATCCACTTAGGATAAGACTAATGTCTTTTTTATTTAATATTTAACAAACGACCGGTATCCTATAGCGTTGTTATAGATAATTCATAGATCTCTGTCAATTGAGTAAACCATTAGCTCACATAACATTTCTTAAGGCATAAATTATTTTGAAGATCTTGAAAATTGCTGTTACTTAAAACCTATTCACTAAATTCTTTGCTTTTTGCTATAAATTAATTTTTATTTAATTATATAATAAATTATTTATAAAATTTTAAATCATTTAGAATTGTAAACATTTTTTCTTATAGAAAAACAGATTTATTATCTTCTTTACGTAAATAAGAATTTGAAGTTTTTTAGATAGATAAATAAAAAGAAGAAATTTTTTTCTTCAGCATGTTTTTTGTTGGACGAACTATGGTTTGTCTGAAGAAAGAAGGAAGTTAGAAAAATGTAATCAAAAAAGTCAAGTGAGTCAATCAGAAAATTCATTCTGTATTTATAATATGATAATCCCTGTCATTATTTATTAATTAAATAAATTTATTTTCTATATTTCGTGAAAAAGATATTAAATAAAATAATAAATAAATTAATTAAAATTTAGAAGTAAGTAAATCTAGAGTTTAATTAATATATTCTGCATTCTCTCATTATTGATCTATCATTGATCCGAAATCTATTCTTGAATCAGAATACTTTATCAGCATATTTTTAACAATCTGTGCTTTACTTTTTTTTTATACGATATATTTTTATTCTATCTTACCAATCTATGTTTCCTATTTCATTGCACAACATAATAGACCATCTAAAATAATACCATATAACATAATAATTACGCGATAGTAAAAAATTGACCGTTTTCAAACTTTTGCATACAATTTTTGAGATACAATGTAAAATAGATTTATTAAAAAAGAGAAGGGTTGCATTAAAGAATAAAATTCAATTGCACTGAGTGCCTCATTGCATACATATAAAAAAAAAGCAAACAGGAAGTTGGAACGTATTATGCTATTTAATTTTATCCTTTTTTTTGCATTTGGTATATTGTAATACGTATTTATATAATATATCGTTGGTCTTTAATGCACAGTTCATAAACCTTTTTTATATGTCACCGGCAATTCATAGACAATCAACAAAATTTACATTTTAATGTTTCCAGATGTTAATGTGTTAAGCCATAAAATTTATCTATAATATCTGATTTCAAATAAAACAAAAAATATAAATTCAACATGTTATTAATTATAATATTTATACACAACATACCAATCAAATACATATAAAAAATGTACTTTGCCGAATCAAACGTAATGAATTACTGTAACAGAGAAGATGCTTGCTTAGATTAAGTTAGTTCACTCGAAAATGCAAGTTGCATCTTGTCCGTGTTATAAACGGCACTGCGCATTTACGCTAATACTCGTTCAAGCGAATAGTTTCACAGGTAGTACGTTGCTTCCATAACTTCGCGAAACACTTATAACAAGTTCTCAAAATACTAGTGACAGATATTTCAAGGATCACAGGTTAAGAACCTGCTCTAAAATTGTTATAAAAATTCATGCGTATATGCAACTGCTCTATCAAGGGGCTCCGTCATCTTTGTTATTCGGATACTAAATAAAAATTAAATGTATTTTGTTTTTTTAAATATTTCTTAATTTTATTGTAAATATATCGTTTGTTTTTATAAAGTAGTCTTACTATACTCCTTTTCCTTTAATTTATGTTATAATAAGTAATGTAATATCTTTAGTAATATAAAATTAATTGGCACCCGCAGGGCCCGTCTGGTATACAGATGGGGCTAAAGCGGGTTCCAACGCGGGAGCAGGGGTCTGGTCTGGAGGGCCTAGGACCGAATTGTCCTACACCCTAACCGGTACCGCCTCTGTTCTTCAGACGGAGCTGTTTGCCATTTGGGTCTGCGCCCACAGTATCCTCAAAAGGGGGTACTATGGCAAACATATCTACATTTGTAGTGACAGCCATACTGCGCTCAGACTTGTACACACCGTGGTCAAGTCAGGGCTGGTGAAGGACTGTGTCGACTTGTTGACACGGCTAGGCAGTGTCAACAGAGTAAGATTGCTCTGGGTGCCGGGTCACAGTGGCGTTCAGGGCAACGAAAGGGCGCACGAGCTTGCCAGACTTGGAGCTTCACGGCACGATCTGGCAAGCCAATGCCACATCAGCGAGTCAGAGGGACTCATGCGGTGGAGGTCTAAGAAGTGGGCTACGGACCGCTTCAGGGATCTCTGGGTGCAAGGCCCTGGCATGAGGCACACGAAGGCTCTGTTTTC
>NW_015148989.1:2145027-2224121 GCF_001465965.1 Polistes dominula | reverse complement strand
ATGTCCTTGGGACCAGCGACAACAACTTCGACCTAGTGGGCTCAGGGGCGGCCAGACTCCTGCGCTTTGCAAGGGAGTCGGGGCTGCCCGCGAGACCGCTATGGTCATAGGTTTTTCCCCGCAAGGGGCCCGGGTACAATGGTCCAGAGACTGAGCGCCCGGGTAAACAAACCTCAAGATAAAATAAAAAAAATATAAAATTAAGTGTTCCAATAAATCAGGAAAAATGTTCAGTTTTTGGTTAATATTTTAATTGTTATCAGCGATCTCTTGGAAAAGCGTATATTTAAATTGTATCATAAAAATGAGACGATGATAAGTATACTCATCAAACACGGATTATGTGTAGCTTTTATAATATTAAAATGGATAATTTTTTTATTATTATTATTTATTTATTTATTCAATGTAAATGAATAAATTGAATATGAGGCATAAAAGAAAAAAAAAATCAATTACTTAAAAAAATGATTCGTAAAAAATATAATCCGCTTTTGTTGAATGATAATTAAATAAAGTAAGATACAATACATAATAGCCTTTCGCAAGCTAAACACCAATGAAGTAATTCTTTTAGAATATAAATTTTGTAAAAATTTAATCATAACGTATAATATCTTTGTGTTGTATTAAATTTTCAAAATGTTTTTTGTATTTAATTTGAAAAAATGTTTTCCGATTAGAATTGAAACTTTGATTTAAAAGAAATTTTGTTGACACTATATAAAGTATTTTTATAATAATTATTTAAATCTTTGTTTTCATTTTATTTCATCTTTGTTTCTAAATATTTAAATTATTTTCAAATTTACGAATTCATTTTGATTTTCATTAAAATTGCAATTTTAAATATTGTAAATTAAAAAATGCAGTTTATCATGAAAAACCAACCACACCTGAAAATATGATACAAAAAATAAAAGCTGCATGTCAATCAAAAATATCATGGGAAATAGAAAGTGTTCATAGAAAATTAGTTAAAAAATTTCAAATATGTATTACAGCAAACAGTTACAATTTTGAGTACCTATAGCTTACGCGTAATGGGTTAAAATTACCTAAAGATAGTAGTTTCACATATTCGAATAGGAGTGTGTAACTAAATGTGTTTCAATTATCATTATATACAAATATCACGAGAATAAATGATCGTAATGATATGGTCATATAAATTATTTTTATTCATTTTATCTTCCTCTACTAGAACATTGCAAGCAAAAATATATAGTTTCATTTAGAAAAACAAAGTTTAATTAAAATCACGTAAAAACAAAAATGATTATAAGAAAAAATTCGTTCAATCATCAAATTTCCATTTGGCAATAGTGCAATTTTTTCTTTTGAAATTTTTTAATACAATTGTAAAAAAATGAGATATTCAAGTATCCTATTTATCGTGAATTAACCTAAATTTTGGATGAATTAAAGTAAATTCAAATAATAGCATTGCTTCGAAATTGTTGAATTATTTCTTTTATATAGGAAAATTTATTACAAACTCAATACTAACTGGAATGTTAGCAAATAACTGAACACTCTACTGAATTTATAATGATTTTGTAGTGAATTCATTGTAGTAAAACTGAAATGTTTATCAAATAACAAAACATATTTCTCGATAATTGTTTTTGTCCAATAACTATATCGTAACTACCTTATATCATTTTATCATTAGATGTAAATAAAATGATGATTATTATGAAAATTAATAAAAAAATCAAATAAGATTTGATATTATAAAATAAAATATAAGAAAATTTTTCGCTTGCGAATCACAGAGTTGATGATCTATATAGGAGAAAATGTGGGTGGTAGAAGCGTGTCCTGGAAGTGCATCGAATGAATATACCAACTGCATCTGTCGTTGACCTACTAACCGACTTTAGAGATATTGTTGCTCCCGTTGAGAAGGATCGACTCAGCTACACCTGCGGCCATCGACTTTTGAGCCATCGATTTTGGAACCTTAAGCTCGGTCGAAAGTGCTTCCGGCCACATGGAAACCTTCCCAGATTTTCGGAACAGTTTAAAAACCTTTTCTTTCTCTCTCTCTCTCTCTTTCTCTCTTCTATCCTAAACTCAGTTAAATCGCAGACGAGATTGTAACAATAGAAACCTGAAGTTTAATTCAAAGCCTCTTTTATGTGTTTTCCTCAAGCAACTTCGAATCAATGGAAAGAAAATAAAAAATTGTTAAATATCAAGCTTATAGATTGAATTTTGTCTTTTAAAAAGTAAACCATAGCCTTTTCCCCTTCTCGCTTTCTCTTTCCCTCTTTCTCTTTTACCGAAGATTAATTTTTGTACTAACTTTATTTGAAAATTTTCTTTTTATTCTTAGAAATCGGTTAAGGAGTAAGGTAATTTTTGAGATTTGAAAAAATCTGATGGATTGATGATATTATTCTTCAAATTTAATTGATATTGTTAAAAACATTGATTTCGTGCATAAATTTTTTTTTTTTAATCTTCTAGAAAATTTGTATACATACTTATCTTTATTTTGATTGTCAAAAAATTTTGATTCATATTTTTTTGTACCTAAATAAGACTCTCTTGTGCATTTTTAAAATAAGTTATTCATTATATATCCCAAAATTCTCGAAAATTTGATTTCAATTTAATCTTAGAGGTGAAAATACTAAAAAGTTAACAAAACTTAATCATTTGTATATGTTTTAAAAAAAAAATGATTAATGATAAACATTGTTAATAATGTAAGCAATATATTCAAATAAATATGGAAACCCCTAAAATACAGTGATATTTTAACAAGCCTAAGCAATTTTATTAAAAATCAAAATCACTCATTCCTGTTCAATATAACCGAATAAAATGATATGACAAGTATGTTCTGTATAATATTTTCATACTTATAAGGAAGAAATCAGAGAGTGAAATAAATAAAAAAAAAAATATCATGTATGCAGATCACACACGATAGAAGGGAAACCTTCAAAAAACCAAGCTTCGAGAGACTTAGAAGAATGCAGAGTATCAGAAGTAAGATAATTGTAGGGTTTATTTTATATAATATTATCATCACATACATAACAAAGGGCTCCGGTGTAATTTTACTGTGAAAGTAGCTGACAAAAACTAACACTTTCCTAATTCTAGTAATCAAAATGGAATGCCGAATGCGATAGCCATAGATCGACACAAAAATCGTAGAATGTTTATCAATGAAAAGATACCCTGTCCTAACCTAAGTAAATATAATAAATATAATTTGATAAAATCAGGTAAATTATAGTCTTTCTATGAAWTTGAGATATCTATATCATGGGTTACCACAACTAGGTATTTTTGTTGTTRAAACTAAATCCTTTAAATGTCCTGACAAAGGACAGGTCGTATTTTTTCGTTTCCTCGAGTTTTGAATCACAATGAATCTCACGAAATTTCTTCTTCAAAAATCATTGTTAAAGAAACACATTATTATTCAATATTATTATTTATTAARAATGTATTTAATTTTAAGTGTTCGTTTAATATCTACTGTGAAAGCTCTGCTTCTTCTATCTCCCAATTAGTGAAAGGTGCGAACGACCATCAGCTTACCAATGAAATTCTGAACCTTCGTGACGCCTACAAAAGAGAGCTACAACACCTCATTGCAGTTACATCGATTCAGCCTTACACTGAGAAGATTTGAAAATATATTACAGATATGATCCTGTAAATGGGTATCTCAAACTTTTCTGATGCTCGAATCTTATTTAGAGATTTTAATAYAGTTATGTTTGTGAAAAACGTGGATAGTTTAGCGGCCAGTCGAAGAACTAGCTTATATTTTTAAGTGTGTGTATTAAGATAATTGAGTCTACGCTTCGTAGTATGCAGTCGCACACAAACACACACATATAAAACGCAGTAGCTAGGAGTGGGGACTACGAAGCAACACAGGAAGAGGAGACTGAGAATAGGAAAAACTGTATACTATATTCTATCTTATTCTCTCGCAGACTCAACCCTTCAGACGTATATATGTTTGTCTCTTTTTAGTTATCTAGCGATTTGTCAGTTTTTCGTTTCATCGTTTTATCCATTTTTAACCCTCTCGTTACGGCAGTCTGCTCCGCGGGGTAACGCCACCATACGAGGCACCGCGCCGCCGAGCTAACGTCAAGATCCGGCGCTCGTATTCACAGGTATTTGGAAGAGGCCGTCTAATTCTGGCGCTCGTACACACAGGTCATCGAATTCCGGTGCTCGTAGCGAAAGGGTTAAATCACCCCAATTCTAAAGAAATATTTCCTTCCAAAATTTTATTTCATTTCATTGTGATCTGCAAATATAGCAAAACGGAATTACGTTTTCTTGCTTTTTCAGCAAAGATATAAACGATTTTATAGTTTTAATGAGGCGTATACAAAGCTAATAAGAAACGAAGAAGCCGTATGAACAAAGAAAAGAAAAAGATGAGGAGAAAAGGTAAAAGTACGTAATGGACTCGGGATCAAAAGTTGAAACTAGCCTTACTCCTCAAGGACAATGAAACTTCTTAGGGAAGAAATATTTACTGTTTCAGATAAGCTTCAAAAGAAATATTTATAAAACCCTTTTGTAGTATTGAAAATCAAGATACGTTAAAATTTAAATAAGTAAATATAATATCAAAAGAACGAACTCCCAATTAAATCTTACAATTAAATGAAGATAATTAAAGAGAGTGTTTGAATAACGGTCGAAACGATTTGTTCTAACTATATAACATTGATGTTGCAATTAGATCCTCAGATGTGATATTACTTCATAGGGAAACTCTAAGGTTGATTACAAGCGCAATGGGGAGTAATTTGCTTTAAATACAGAATGTCCCCTCTCTGTAATCAGACATACTTCGCATGGATCAATCAATTTACAGAAAGAGAGAGAAATAGAAAGAGAAAGACAGAGAGTGAAAGAGAGAGAGAAAGAAAAGGGGTTAGGGATATAGATAAATAAATTTATAGGTAAAGGACCCTTCCTTGTTTACGATTCACGAATATTATTAATTTATAAATATCTGCGAATCGAATAAAATACCCCTCACTCAACCAACCACCCACCTCCATCCTCTCAAATGGCTGATATAAAAACAACACGAGTACCAAAGTTGTATTCAAGATATAAAAGAACAACTTAGTTTTGAATCGTCTAAACCGTATGTGTAAGAAAGTAGGTAAAGAGTTTTGCTACTGGGTGAATCCATGTGTCTGTCTGTAAAGATTGGAAGGATGCAGATCATTGGAATAAGACGATTTGTCGTCCTGTGTGACCCACATTCCGTTGGAACGGAACGAAATAGGTAGCAAAGTAGGTTGTGCCCGTGGAAAAGATAGCGAGGGGTGGGGGGTTTGAGGGGATGGTTGAATACTCAACCTAGTCACCCACCCACCTCCTTTGCTCCTCATTCAGCCTCTTTCTCTATCCTTCCTCCACCTACGAGACAGGAGTGGACGGTTTCGTGTCAGTGGACCGAGCTAGAAGCAGTGCAACCCATCCTGGGCTCGCACCTCTCGTCCTAGTTTCTCTCACACTTGTCTCCCCCACTCTAACTACTCTTCTCTTCCCTTCTCTTCACCACTATTCAAACTCTTCTCTTCTTTCCCCTTCACGAGGTACGTCCTACCTTGTACTTTCCCAACATTACCAACTCAACCATCGTTTCCGACACCCCTACGGCTTTCCAATTGCATCCTTCTTTTTTCTTCCTTTCTTTCTTTCTATCTTCCTTCATTCTTTCTATTTTCTCAGATTTCGTATTTACCTAGTTCATGAATATGCAGCTTCTACTGATCTTCTACAATTCTTTACTTTATCTTACCTATCGCATTTATTTAGAATATTCTTAAACTCTTAATGGGTCCATGTAACTTTCAAGTAACACGCTCATTTTCTGACATTTTATTAAATAATGTTTAGAAGTAACCAATACCAATATTCATGACGGTTGTTAGTACCATCAACCTAAAGTAACAAAATAAATGCTGTGCAAACTATCTGCAGTAGAATCAAGCGAATCACCGTTTGCTCTGATTGATATTATTTTTGCTTCTTTTTCGTTGTTTACCGAATAAAAAATAGTTTACATAATAGCTCTAAATTTCGGTATATATAGAATAAAACTTGTGTTTTTTCCTGTTTTTAGATTTATACATAATATTCCCAATAATATGAACGCAAAATCAGATAAAAATAAAAAATCCGAAGATTCATTATTAGATTCTGAGTCTGATGAAGTATAGTACTAATAATATCTCTCCGACAACGGTTAAATATTATTAATAGTGACGAAAAATTTAGTAAGCAATCCTCGTCGGATGACGAAAATTCAAGACCACGAGGAATTGCTTTTCAACCAGTATCCCAGACGTATAATAGTAGTTTTCATTGCCCTTGGAAAAGAGATTGCCCTAATGTCCCCGAAGCACCCTACTCTCCTGTGACCTATTTTCGAAAACTATTTGACACGGAAATTATAAATGACATAGTTGACTATATCAATACGTATGCATTGCAATGTGATAAAAAATGCGATATACTATGTTTAACGCAAAGTGCAAACTGATTCGCAAAATTTCACGTTTAAGTTTTTATACGCAAAAGTGGAAACATTATAAGCAGTTGTTACCTGAAAAAAAAAAAAAACATTGTCAATTTATTGTAATAAAATTGTTTAAAATGGACAATTTTTTTTTATGTGGGGAATTTTTCATAGGTTCATAATTGCTGATTTTCCGTTCAATCAATTTTTTTTATATTAAAAACAAAAATTTGCCCCATACAGGGTTTACTTTAGACTATATTTAGGGCTAACTACAAAAAAATGCACTTCTCTGTTTTGAAATACTAAAGCTTTTTTCTATTAAAATAAAAATTCATTTTATCACTTTATTTTGTTACAGTTCTTTTTGTTGTTTTGGGGTTGATTAATTATCTTGATTTAATATACAGTGTATACCTCAGATTTTAATCATCAAACTTTGTCACTATATTCTATGACACTAAATAAAAAAAAATGTTATGGAAATATATGTTACATAGAGCTTCATTAAAAAGTTGTAACAAAAATGCAGAATACAAATAATAATAACAGTAACCTACTTGCTGTTACTACGAACATTGACTTATATGAATTAATGTATTAGGTTGGTGCATATGAAATGTCGGATTTTTTTTACGTTCAAACGTTTCTCTTCCTGTTTTCGTTATGCTTTGGTTTTTAGCATAACCTCGTTTATAGTTGTAATGTCCATCGCCAGAGTCACATTTCAACAAAGGAGATTTTCTCAAAAGTATTCCCTTTTGTTATTTCTTTTAAATTTTGTACCGATATGAATTCCACCGAAATTCTTGTCATTTTCTTGTATGAGTATAAACTTGGTAATAATGCTGCAAAAGCTGCATGCAACATAAACCAGGCGTTTGGGGAGAATACTATTACCGATCGAAAAGTGCAGCGTTGGTTTGAAAAATTTCGGTCTGGTGATTTTTCCCTACAAAACGAACCGCGAGGAAGACCCCAAACGACCGTGAAAAATGATGATCTGAAGGCATTAGTGGAAGCGAATCAAACTGTATCCACGAGGGAACTTGCTACCAAGATGGAGGTTGACCATACAACGATATTGCGACATCTTTCTGAAATTGGCAAGGTGAAAATCCGACATTTCATATGCACTAATCTAATATTTGTTTATTATTTAACATAATCGTCACTTCCAGAGTAAATTAATATACCATTCTCAAAATGTCTACCATTCTTGATTAGGCTTGATTGACAGCTATCAAAGATCAAATGTGTAACTTACTAGTAACTATTACTAGTTTTAATTACTATCAAAATTAAAAGTAAATTTTTTTCTTATTTAGAGCCATAAAATATACTGACAAAGTTTGAACATTAACACTAAATTTAAGGACTGAGCCAATTTTACTAATGCCAAATTTTTTTGTTATATATATATATATAAAACTTAAATATGATATTTTAAAAATATATGTTAATTTTTAATGCCGTAATAAAATATACGTAAATGTTAATTTTTCTCCCTCTTTCCACTTCTTCATTCGACAACAATGTTTGTGTTTTTAAAAAGTAGGAAATAAAACATTCGTAAATCTAATGTGAATACAGGGATACCTTGTATAGTTATAAATTCTAAAAATATTTTTAGAATTGTTTTAAATTGTTCATTTCTCAAAAAATTAAAACACTATTTCGACTTTATGAAAATTTTTAAGTAATACAAACATTCGCATTTCGTTTCTTCATCATCGTCGCTCTTGGATTATCTTTGATCTTGATCGTATTACCTTTTGTCTAATTCACAAACATTATCAAAGTGACATTTCAATAGAAGATTTGCTTAAGCTTGTGACAAACCTTTGTTCCTATCAATAAGACCATTCTATATTAGAAGTCCACTACGTTGTTGTCACTCCCAAAGATTTCCTATAGTGTCTAGTAGTACTGAAATAGTTTTGAATTTACTCGTATATGTTATAACAATGATTGCTTTTGTTTCATACCATACTATTTCTACCATGGTATTGTGTATATCTATTTATGGTGTAAAAAGGTGTATAAAGAAAATAATAACTTGTTAGTTGCACTCTGTATATTTGTACCAGCGAAAAAAAGTCCAATCCACTACAGCGATTGCAATTGTTAGGTTCTCTGTAAGAAAAACTTCAGTAGAAAGTATGCAGTACTGAAAGGGTTACAGGAACTAAATTTTCTAATACATATTTATGTATTATATCACATTTACAAAAGTAAAACAAAGATATGAAAGAGATGTAACAATGTTTTACTTAATTTTCCTATTGGATCATCGTTGCGTATAAATGTGGATTAACAGGTGTATTAAATTTTTAGGTATGAAAATGTAAAATGGGAATACTTAAAGTACGTAACTATATTATGTATTGCGTATCTATGTTATTGGACTGCGAGATTCCAGTAGAATCATCTCATTTTAACACGGTAAATCTCTTTGTTGTTTTCTTTATAAATTTAGTCTATTATACAGTACCAATTATCATTTGTGCAATGTTCTCAAAATAATCCAGTCATTATACAAGGATAGTTAGAATTAATCGAACACCTGAATATGTTGAATTTAAATGTTAATGTTAATGTTGGATTTAAAATTACACTCTATATCTGTTACAAGTAATGTATATTAATGAGGTGGAAAAATGTATAATAATAATAATAAAAACAACAACAACAATAATAATAATAATAATAATAATAATAATAATAATAATAATAATAATAATAATAAAAACAACAATAATAATAATAATAATAATAATAATAAAAACAACAACAATAATAATAATAATAATAATAATAATAATAATAATAATAATAATAATAATAATAAAAACAACAATAATAATAATAATACTAATAACAACACAAATAATGACATACCAAGATAAAATATTTGAAATGCATTTTTCTCCTGATAGATCATACACGGATAACACCCAAATATGATACGCATACTAATACGCAACGTGATACGATACGAGAATAATTTGCAAATGGATATCAACGTTTACAGATCGTTTGATGCAACGCATCAATTTTTCACTTCAATGACTATTTCTGTATAAATTAAAATAGAATTAGTTTGCTTTGGTTAAAGTTTGAAATAATGAATCTCGAAAAATTTTACTAATATTTAAAAAAAAAAAAATTGAGGATAAAAAAAACAAGAAAAAAGGAATCAAAAAATTCAAGATAAGAATTTCCTTCTCTCATTCTCTCATTCTTTCTTTCCCGCTCTCTAGTTTTTTTTCAGCAAACATTTCTATATCACAAGAACGTTCGATTTGATCGAACGCGAGAACGGATACTTATCTTTAAATGAAACATCAGCCCTATGCTATCGTTACGAAATATTGAAAGCTCAATATCAACGTCGAGCTTTCTCGAGCCAAGGTCAAGTTTTTCTAAAGACCTTACTTAAAAGACCACATGAACAATGATTCCCGCCCTTGGTAACATTGAAAAAATTCGTTCAAAAAAAAAAAAAAAAAATATTTCATAAAATTGTGTTTAGCAGATTGATCAGTAGGAAATAAATCTGATATATACATACCTACAAAAAGTATATATATATATATATAACTTATAAACCTATAAACACTTATAAACCTTTTTTTTTTTTATTGGGACTACAAGTAGGTTTCCAGCATTTTTTAAAGATGGTGTCACGAGTAGATTCCGGGCAGAAATGTCACATCTCATGTGTCATTTTGGAAGCTTGTGTATCAGTTAATAATATTGTATCATCATATTTGCGCATTTCTATCGGCGTCGTATATTTTATGAAGCAAAAACATGGGAAGCGCTGTTTCTATTCTTTAATATGAAGAAAAGTGCAGCTGAGACCTATCGTTTACTTCTATAAACTTACGGGGCGGAATGTATTAGTGAATCGACGTGTCGTGAGTGGTTCAAACGGTTCAAAAATAGTGATTTTGACGTTGAAGACAAGGAGCGCAAGGAAAAATTTTGAAGACGAGAAATTGGAGGCTTTGATGGATGAGGATCCGTGTCAAATTCAAGAAGAGCTTGCTGCATCATTGGGCGCTACACAACAAGCTATTTCCCTGCGCCTAAAAGCTTTGGGATTCATTCAAAAAGTTGGAAATTTGGTGCCGTACGAGTTGAAGCCGAGAGATGTCGAACGGCGATTTTGCATGTCAGAAATGTTGCAGCAGCAGCATAAAAAAAAGTCGTTTCTGCATCGTATTGTCACTGGTGACGAAAAGTGGATCTATTATGATAATCCTAAACGCAAAAAAACGTATGAAAAGCCTGGCGAGCAAGCCAAATCGGCCCCGAAGCGAAATATTCACATGAATAAGGTCATGCTTTGCTATGGTGGGATCAGAAGAGTATACTACGAACTGCTTCCGAGTGGTCAAACCATCAAAGGACCATTGTATCATACCCAACTAATTCGCTTAAAGCGGGCATTGGCGGAAAAACGGCCAGAATATCAGACCAGGCACGTGTCCGTAATTTTTCATCACGACAACACTCGGCCACATGTTGCTGCTTCGATCAAAAACTATTTGGATAATAGTGGATGGAAAATTCTACCTCACTTGCCTTATAGTCCAAATTTGGCGCCATTCGACTACCACTTGTTTCGGTTGATGCAGAACGCTCTTACCGGAATGCGCTTCACTTCAGTATAGGGAATCAAAAATTGGCTCAATACGTTCTTGGGTTCAAAAGATGAGAACTTTTTTTGGTTCGGAATTCACAAGTTGCCAGAAAGATGGGAAAAAATTGTATCTTCCGATGGACAATATTTCGAATAAAAAATATGTAACCACTTTTTCAGAATAAATCCTCAAATTTTACGAAAAAACGCTGGAAACTTACATTTAGACCCAATACTTCGACAAAGTTTATAACGTTTCATATATAACAATGATAAGAAAAATATGGCCCATTAGATAATATTAAGTTTCATTGTAATTTTCTTTAAATTTTTATATTAATAATTTAAATTAGCAGAATATGTGCCATTAATTACCAATTCGTAGTAGCGACCTATTTAAAAAGTGTATACCGAAGTTGTATTATCAAAATGAAAAAATGAAGAATATACTAAAACTATAAACAGAGTATGTGTAAGCTGATTTAATATTGAATTAGAATGTAATCAAATTACTCTGCCTTATTTTTTTATAAAATTAATAAATTTATTACCAACATTTATTTATTTACTTAATTTAGATATGTAGTTTGTATATGAAATAAATTAATTAAACTAGTCGATTATTTAGAAAAATGATTAGTTAAAAATTGATTCCCTTGTTTTTGAATGATAATTGCGTAAATCAAGAAACAATAAATAATGGTACTTCAAATGGAAACAAAATATTTGTAAAAATTTTTTCAATATCACTTAAAAGACAGGAATATAAAAAATTAGTTTTATCTATAAAAGAAACATGCACTTAAAAGGGTTGATAAAAAATTTACTATAATCACATTATTTTTTCTAACAACTACATATACTTCCAAATTACTATTTTAAATGACTCCTTAAATTATATTACCTGCAGCTATTATTAATTCATAAAGGTATGAAAAGTACTATACATTACTCTTATTGTATTATCAAAAAAGTAGCCTAACCCTTGTACATGATAATGTACAAGTTTGAAAAGAAATTGTTTCCATCATTCCATTAGGTGAACGCGAAGCGCAGTAATTATTGTTCAGAGTGATTAATTGAAATCCATGATATGAAGAAGTGCTGTATCGTATAGGAGTGTTCCGAATGAAAATTTATTTCATCGGTTTTCGAGCCGTCTAAGCGTTCCCAACCCGTTTCACTTCCTTTAGGTCAGCTATTATGTATCAGATCGGCTTTGTTCAGGGTAGAATAAATCGTTCCAATATTTCTAAAATCTTTTAGGTGTGTGTTCTATTTTTTATATAATTAAATATATATTTACAGTTTTATAAAATCAATTTCCAATTGTTAATGAAAAAAATATTTAATTAAGAGAAATTATTACTTTAATTATTGCTCTTTTAATTAATTTAAACCACTTTTATTTCTACTAAATAATTATAAAAATAATAAAATATAAATAACTTTAGTATTTGTTACTATAAGATTCGTGAAAAATTTAACCGTTGTACTAATTAGACCGGGACTCGAATCTGGGTTTTTTCACTTTTAAGTTATCCAAAACCCTTGGTAAATTTCATGACGAGTGTTCATTTTATATGGCAATGAAGTGCTCAATCTCGCATTATTTATGATATTAGTATCACATTATCGTATTCTTGTATTATCATTGTCATTATCATATTATTTTAAACATAAATTATAATGTTGTATAATTGGTTGAGGAAAAAGTTTTATATAATTATTTTAGCACATGCTTTTGAATGACATAATATTATTAATATTTATTAATTATATTAATAATTATTAATAAATAAGATAATAATTGCGTGCATTTAAAAAAAGATTTATCATATAATAATTTTGTTTAAATGCATGATATTTGTTTATTCAGTTAAAAGTTATTGTCTTTTAAACATGAGTGGAAATAAAAAAGAAATTCGATAAATTTGGAAATTTTATTACAAAAAAAAAAAAAAAGGTAAGGTGCAACGAGTTATTAATAAAATTTGTGATGTTCATGGACATGATAGAGTATCAAAATGTAATGAGCAATCGTTTTTAATCTGAAAATTTTGATATAAAAAATGCACTTCGCTTTAATCTATTAATTATTGGAAAAGTCGATCAAATCATAGAGTATAATGGAAAGGATTAATATTTTACCTCAAAAAAGAAAAAAAGTGATCGAACAAAATGATAAGCATTTAATTGAATAAACTTATAAAAAAAAATAAACTTTATTTAAAATATAAAAAAAAAAAAAACAAAAAAAAATCGTGTTTCACTTATTTATTAAAATACAAAGAAAATTTGTTTCCAACCAAATATTTATCATATATAATCACTATTGTTCTCATTATTAATATTATTATTATTTTACGCAAAATTGTAAGAATATTAAATTTACAATTAGACATTTTCCTTTTCTATGAAGATTCTTTTTATTTTCTCATGTCCTTCTTGGTTTCCTTTTTTTGCATGCATCAACTTTTCGAATCTGATTTCAATCCTTTCTTTAGCTCATGATCTTAACGAAATAAGAAATATATTTCAACGAGTTAATTCCTGAGTTATATACTGTATTCGAAAGCGAGTTTATATTGCATTCTGCCCATTCTTAAGGGGGTATTCTGGTCTAGAGGCATGAATTTTAGGTACTTTTTCAAGTGCAATAACAAAAAGACGAATAATATTTTCACTATCTATAATGTTACAAGATATTTATTAATATTTCAAAAATACATGAAAAAAAAGTAGTGAAAAAATTCAAAATTGAAAAAGATATAGGCTGATGAAGTAGGGGGTCCCAAAAAATGGTGCGCGACGGTTGTCACGATTGCAACACTTTACTGATAGTAAAAATTGAAAATTGTTGTGAAAGTTTAGTTAGTACGATAGTGAAATGCATAGAGAAGACTCTTACTAAATTTCAAGTAAATCGGTTCAATAAAACTTCAGAAATCATGACAACCGTGAAATAAAACAGTTTCGAGAAAAACGCGTTCGAAGTTTTGCGTAATAAGGATAGGATATAGGATGCCGCGTTACTAAAAAAGCTATATCTCCGAAAATAATTTTAATTTTGAAAAATCCTCTTAAGGACATATTCTTAAAAGGTTAAGCTTTGAAAATATGAAAAAAATCGACTTTTTGCAATTTCTAGACCATAATACCGCCTTAACTGAGCAACCTTGATAGTTGTCACTTGCTTGATTCGATCAGGAACGATTGAGATGAAAAATTTATAGACTTAGAACGACTGAGACGGCCTTAGAACTAGTTTGTAGGCCCAACTTGGCGTTATTTTCTGTCGTAAATGTTTTTCGGTAACTGGGACATATGCTGTCCCAGCCGTAATATTAGAGATTTTCCCGACTGGGACAGCATATGTCCCAGCCAGTGCGAAAGGGTTAAAGCGGATACGTTTAGTAGGCATACACATAAGCAGTCGTTATTGTAGAAATGTAAGTAACTTCAAGCGATGGTTATGACGTAATGAAAATCATTAATAACCTATTATCAATCTTTAAAACTCTTCAACTATATTAGATTTTATGAAATCATCGAAATAAAACATATGCGGGATGGGTTTTCTAATATGTGAAACCTACTTCAGGAGGAAACAAGAGACAAAAAAAAAACAATTAAATAAGTTTCTCCATATTTTCTATTTGGTTCTGTTTCAAAGTAATAGCTACTTTTGTGTTTCAATAATCCGCAATTGCTTCTTTTCATAGAAAGTGATCAAAATGATGTTCTTTGGTTTGTATTTCTTGTTCTTATTAGCGTCAAACATTCTGTTAATTAACCTTTTGCACTTTAAGTTTTTTTTTCTTTCATATTACCACTAGCTCAAAGAAATTTCAATAGAAAAATCATATTCACATATTATAAGTAAATTATATTTATGCATTAAAAAAAAATTAGTATACATAGTTGATATTTTGTAAAATAAATTAAATTTGCTTTATTTTTTTTTTTAATTCATTTATTGTCTTTATTGTCTCCATAGCGGAGCCCTTGAGTGCGAAGGGTTAAATTCACTCGATCACAATTAAAGTCACTCGATTTGATCCAGTTATAATGTTCCTCTCTTATTAAAAGTACTTCATTATTTCCTTTTAATCTTATGTTTAAGGTTACAAGTGCGCAATTAGATTTATATCTCTGGGATCATTTGATACCTATTGTCAGTATTGAAGAACTTCTAGAATATATATGAAAATGTTGTTAGTAGATTCGACTCAAACCTGGAATTTCAGAAAGATTTCAAAATTCGGTGGTATGATCTTTTGGATAGATACCAAAAGTTATTTCGAGCACCTTATATGAAGATAAACTGTCACAAATTATTAAAACACAAAAGTGGTTATGACTTCGAAACAAGGTCAAATAGGATTGATATTTACATGAACTTTTTCATTGTTCTCATATTTCCTGTTAACATATTACGATAAATTCTGTATTTTAATTCATAAATTTCCTGTTAATTTATACTGTATGCGGTGATAAACTAGTATTTGAATCCTAGAGATTTCTGAACCAGGTACATAAACCCTGCATTTCGTAAAAATATCTGTCAACAATCATTGTTATTTTTACTATATTTTGTATCTTTTATTACTATATTTTGTATTATTATTACTATAATTTGTACCAAGAAGATTTGAAGCAATTATTGCAACTATAATAAAAACTGTCTGTAATTAGAGCTAGGATCGACGGTTTGCTACATAGACGCCGATTATACACGGCGTATTGAACCAACTGTGCGCGAAAGGAAATCCTATTCTCATCTTCGACGATATCAAAATCGCAAAGTAGGTTCTTTACTGCCTAATTATAGGAACTCGATATATTTTATGGACATATAGGATAACTATACTTAATGTGGAAAAGCATCTAATATGAAACCATGTAATATCATGACAAATTAATATCAAATACTATCGAAAATGATTAATTTCCTTTTCTAAAGAATACAATCATATTACTATTTGAGTTTTTTTTATTTAAAAAACTATCATTGAAAAGGAGCATTATTGTGTTTGATAGCATGCAAAAGTTTATGACAGACAAGGTTTTTGAATAATTACATTTTTCCATGAAAATAATTTTAAAAATATTACTTTTGTTATATTTTGTAATATCGTTAACTATGGTTGCTTTTGACTATTAAAACAAAATTTAAAATTAAATTAACCTTATTCTCTTACAATAAGTACAATTATTAGATCACTAAATGTAAAATGTCCGATTTTACGAATTAAAGGTATTCGGAGTTATCAAACGTTTCATACTAAATGATTCAATATTATTTTTCTGCTGAAATACGTGTATACTGAATATAGTGTATTTAATATGAAACGAAAGATATATCTTAAAATTATGGAAGAAAATTTGAGAAGAATTCTGATCTTTGGTGTGATTTACGAAGTTTTAGTAAAAGTTGGTTGTGAGAAGAGGAAATATTGAGACTTATGATTAACAAGAAGATTGGCATGCAACAAAAGAGTGTTTTCAGAAAAGAGGCTTACACTTAACAAGGTTTCACTGTACTCTTATATTTACTTTTAGAAAGTTTTTTTTATTATCAATTTTTCAGGTATTTGTTATTAACTATTGGATTAGTAGATATGATCCTTTCTGTCAATAATAAAAATACTCAATAATATAGCTATAAAGATCAATAATAAGAATCAATAATAATCAATCAAAGAGAAATAGTAGATCAGAAGTCATGATCAACTAGTAATAAATATTATAGCTTGAAAAAATGATTAGACTTATAATTAGATTTAATTGATTAGAGTGGCAACCCGTGGCCCACTTTTGCATGACATAAATTTTTATCACACGTATTTTTCTTTTTACAGGATAATTATGTTACAATTACAAGAAAGGACAAATTTTTCATTTCTTAAGAGCATAACATACATAAGTCATAGCATTTTTATTAATTAGAAGATAGTATCTGTTTAATTCTTTCACTCCTAATTATTATTATAATTAATATTTAGTAACATGTCTAGTTAAATATTTCACGTATATCTTTGAAATATATAAATCGTATAAACAAATGAGGATAAATGATGTCCAATTATATGCGTAATTAGTTAAAAAGCTAGAGAAATAATATTTCATTACAATAAGCTGTGCTATAATAATATATAATAAATAATATATATATAATAAAAAAAGAATAGTATACAGAAAGTTTTAGCTATAATCAATCATATGTGTATGGATAAATGCTAGATTAGGCTATTGACAACTGGGAAAAGTTTAGAAGATTTTAGAGTTGTTAGGTGTGTATGTTTGTCTGAAATACGTGATCGATACTAGCGGCAATATGCATGTGTTTATAGAAGAATATATGTATAGTCATGCAGAGAATCCACAGATATTGTATATAATGCACAGAGGGTTTTAGTCAATATAGAAAATATGCTTAACTTGACTGTTTTCAGACCAATAGGGAAGAGAGGAAATGTTTTTCAGCTCATGTAAGTGAAACAAAGCATCGAGATTAAAAAATGTTTACATAATGTCAATAACATTTTTAGGTCAATCTTTAAGATGTGTTTCAGTGGAGTGTGTTAAGAGAATAGTAGGGGGGGGGGGAGTTTAGGATGAAGTAATTTTAGAAGGAAGAAAAGCTAAGTTTTTAACACTAAACCTACTGACACTTCATGTTTACCTATTCATACCGTGAACAATCATATAAAATAATCATATAAAATAAGATTTTAGCAAATTGGATAGTGAACAGTATACCTTCCTTTATTCAAAATTGATTTTACTCTTATCGGTCGTTAGGTTTTTATATTAATAATGCTCACACTAATTGTAAGTTATAAGTGGTTTCGGTAAATATGCAACAAAATTGTTCAGTATTATAAGAAAAAGCTTATTATTTATTAGAAATTATCTATTTTTTTTTTTTTGAAGAAGTATTAGAAATATATGAGAAATTATTAGTTATTCAATTATTAATGACATATTTTTATTTGTAACATTATTACGAGAATTACGACCGATAAGGGTTAACATACATTTTATGTGTTTTTCCCAAATTTTGTACAAAAAGTAGGATTTTTAAAAATTATAATACCTTTATTAATTATAGGACGCTGTCATTCGATCAATCATTGAACGTTTAGTGTTAACAGAAACTGAGTACCACGCTGATCTTTATGGTAACAAAATAACAGAATATAACTGTAATTACTAATATATTAAACTAGCTGTGCCCCGCCACACGTTAATGTGGCTCATGTGAGCCAAAATATGACATTGTCGTACAGATAAAGCTTAAGTTACGTTCAAATGTTTCGCGCACTCACCAAAATCTATGGCCAACAGATGGCGCTAGATTTACCTGTATCTGTTTCTTTTTTTTTTTAAATTAATTAATTATTTTATAAATAAATTAATATACTAAAAACCTAGCTGTATGCAAATGCAAAGTTGTGTTAAAATTTAAAGACAATCAGTAAAATTCTTTTGAAGATTACCGATTAGGCACAAACAAAATCTACATTTATATATATATATATATAGATTTGTGTCTTTTTCTATAGTGCATACCTCCCTTCTGCTCTTATAACTTGGTAGTTTAAAAGATTAAGATCTTATAGTTAGGCAGTTAAAAAGGTACGTTTCATAATACGAAAAGTGAAGATCATTTCATGACTATACGAATATACACCTATATTAGTTTGTTTCACTTATAAAAGTTTAAGATCAATCCTCCCACCCTTAATGCTCTGAAAACAGTCAACTGAAGCATATATTTTAGATTGACCAATACCCTCTGGGCATTCTAGAGATTGATGTGGCCATGTGCGAAAAACATGCTCAAAATATACATTGCTCAATCTTAGTGGACATTTTGTAGATTACCTAAGGCATCTTATACGATACTCGAGTTCTCTATATTGATCGTAACATATATATCATTATAGGGGAGTTTTTTTGTAAGACTAAAAAGAATAAAGTCGTCTATTATAAATTTTCCTCAAATTTTAGATTTAAATTGTGTAGTAATATTCGTGAAAAAAATTAAACCGCTGAACTGGACCGAGACCTGAACCATAGTGACGTTCCGCTACGATTCGCCTACCAAAATTTTTCGCAGTGATATAAATCCAGTTGCGCGAGACATCATTCCAGTAGTTCGCATGAATAACAATAGAAACAATTATAAGTAGTACGCATAAGAGAATAATCATTACTTGCATTGCTTGAATATTCATTTTTTATATTGAAATAAACTATTGGAAAGATCGTCCCTTGCAAGACACAAACCGGAATCATAAACTATCTCCTAAAGAACCTTTTTTCTAGAACAAAGAACACCATTCTTCCTCCTGTGACGCACGTGCCCGCTTTCACTCCAAAGCTACGCATAAGAATCTGACACTACACTAAGATTTTCCGTTGCACCAATATCTATCATCACAGAAATATTTCCTGCTGAATAGGGTTCCTTCTTTTAACCAGCGTGGAAAGGCAATCAACGAATAAACAAATGTCGAGAAAAAGAATTAAATATGAGACTCGTCATGTGAAAGACTAAAGTTTTCAACAGCCACCAACGTTCTCCAATTTCCTTACATGGACCCATTAGCCAACTTATAAATTTCACTGATGCATAGGCGTAGAGGCACCACCAACTAAAATAAAACCTCTCCAAAGATTTCCTTCACATTCATAATAACGAGAAGCACCGCCTATGTTTCAACACATGAAACCTAACATAAAAATGACAACTACAACGCAGGGAAGCAACCCTTACCGAAATCCTGGAGAATGACCATACCTCCTTGCAACAAAATATTATAAACAATTCTCTCGAACAATTCCTCGTCCTTTCTTTTTCCACGACTGAATGTCGCCAAGTTAAGACACGCTGGCAAAAGTCACGAATGCCTAACGGAAATATTACTTTTTAAAACATTCTGGAACCAAAGATAATCTTTAACAATTTTCGCCTCAAGACAATGTAACTTGCGAAGCTACGCGTATGATCGAATGCATGACTAATATGTGAACTTATGAATAAATGGTCTCAATGTAGAATTGTGTTAAGTATATAGTTTATCAAAGATAATGAAACGTAATTGTTTGAGAATAATAAGATTTTATTGATTAAGAATTGATGATATATAGTCAAGTAATAAGAGACAAAGTATTATTGACCAAAGATATATGATGAATATGATGAAGATATAAATCCACAAGCGTTAATCTATAAGAATATATAGAATATGTAAGAATGTTATAAATATGTAAGTATGTATTAGTAGTCCATGAGGACGTAAGAATCTTCTCGAACGAGGATGCACGGGAAGCTTGGGCCAGCTAAAGACAAAGAGTGGGGGTACCAGAGCTACCCCTTCCACGAAGGACTTTTGGGGGCTATAAAAGCCAGAGGACATCGCCCCCGCATGCACTTTCAGTTTTCACTTTTAACTTTCAGTTTTTATTTTTCGAACTTCAGTTTTACTTACGGTTTTTCATTCAACTTATAGTTTACACTTACGGTTTGATTTCACTTATAGTTCACACTTCAGTTATCTTTTCAACTTATAGTTTTAACTTCAACTTATATTTTTACCAGTCATTTTATAACTCGATCGTTACTTATAATTGTTCAGTAAATTCTTCACTACTAGCGTCCAGCTATTCAATATTTAAATATTATTCGGTTTTATTAATCAGTTACGACAAATAATTCACTTTTCGAGTCTTTTAGTTGTTCGACCTTCCTTTGGAAAGAAGCAGCCCCAAGCCTCCTGCGCAATCTCGAGAGCAACCAGCCATTGTACTACATACTGTAAGTCACCACAACCATTTTTATTTTTATTAAAACCATTATTAAACCAGAGCTGCGGTTACCAATACTTCTCCCTTGCGTCAAACCTTCCTCAGTCCTCTTTACCGTACGTTTTTTGCCAGATTTTATCACTGTTTTAAACGAGAAACGAACCAGCCTGGTCCCGGTTAAACTCGGTGAATGCAGAGTGACCACAAACAGGCATTACTATTCCTACTTATCTAAACTCATCCTCTAGGACGTAACAATAGATATTTTTATTTCCTTATGGTTGTTCTTTTCTTCCATTGAACTATTTGATTCCAACGTACAATTCTTTTAGGAATGTTTATTACAGTATTTAACTTCTCAGGCACGTCTGAATTTCGCGCGGTGTTGTTTTTTGTATTGCAGGGTTCAACGAGATTTTGGTGTAAACGGTACAGCTACAATGTTTGAGGAACAATTGCTGTTCTCTACGCGAGTACATTGGAGAATGAAGTTTTTAATCATTAAATTATAGTTTTTTTTAAAAAACATTATAGACATACTTTAACATTTCATTTTAATAATTAATAATACTGCTGATACACAAATGGTGAGCGAGTGAGGTACTAAAGTGATCCACTATAGTGACGCATCGTGGCTAAGAAATTAATATAGAGGCTCTATTCCCACAATTGTTTATACTATGCTTTAATCATTAGAAATTGGTTACTTTTTAAACACATACCAATGTTAAAAAAGTAAACTTTCCTATCATACATAACTAAGGATCATATTTACTAATTCGATGAACAACAAAAAATGAGAATAGATCGTGTCAAAACAGAATAGTATAAAGCGATAGAGAATCAGTGTAATTTTCATGGATCGAGAAACATAAACATGGCCATCATAAATTTAGAATCGTACTACTATACCACAAAATATACACTACTATGTCACAAAAATCTCACTTTGTAGATTTCAAAAGCATCAGAAGTCAGAATAAGTGCAGCACGAATAAATCGTTTCTCTTGTCTTTATGCATTTTAAGTACAATATTTCAAGTATGATATTTTTTTGAAACCGTAATAAAACCGTTCTTCTACAACAGGACTTCGTTCTCACAAGTGTACCGTCAGAGTTGACCCTTGTTAGGTTTTTTTTCGAACTTTGTACACTTATAATAGTCCATGAGAATGTTTGTGGTACTTTTAAAAAAAATGAAATATTTAACTGTTTGCGAAAAAACGGGGGTAAAAATTTTTCAGACATTCTTATGCTTATAAATTTTTTTTCTGTGATAGCATAATGGTCTTGTGACCCTTTGATGACTCTTGTTTATTTTTTTTTCGTCATTGAAAGTATATTTAATTAAGTTTATTTTATTATTTTTTGTCTAGAGTATGTTATATTAATTTTTAAAGAAATATAAAAAAATAAAGAAGATATATTTGTATTTTAAAACTTTTGAAGTTTCTTCTTTTTGGTAATGTTATTATTATTTCATTATGAAATTAACATTATTACGCAAGTTATTTAATTAATAAATATAAATAGAGTTACAGACAATAAATAACATAAATTAATTTTTTTTACGTGCCTGGAATGGTACATTATGCAGGATAATATTCGTCGTATATTAACATAAACATTAAATAAATACAAAAATAACATAAATACTATAAATAACATTACATAAATAACATAAATTATGCTCTTAACGTGCCTGAAACGATACATTTTTCAGGATGAACTTTTACGAAAATGCCAATTATAGTCAGCGCTTAGATCGAAAATGTTAATGTTCATGAAAGCAACAAATTTTGAAAATGATGTTCCTGCATCCTTCTTGTTGCGGAAGAAACTTCCTTATTTGAAAAGGGAAAATATAAAAATAAATCAACCAAAAGTTGACATCGTCGAGACGACGAAGGAAGGTATGCTAGTGACAAGTAATCCTATCGAAAAGCTTTTGATATCGAAGCTAGTTTGACGTGTTGATAACATGTTTTTTGTACATTACACACACAAACACGCGCGCGAGTGCTTTGAAGATTTCTTTTCCGACATAGTACTCGCGTTTTAACATTAAGGGGAGAAAATTCCATGATATGAAATTAGATGTTTATTAGTTTTATTCGTTGTTTTGGTCTTCTTTTATATCGTAGATAACAGTTTTCCAAGGTTTTTCATTTTCCACAATATAAAAAAAAAAAAAAATGGATATTTTTTTTAATTATCATCTTTAAAGTTATTCTTAAGGATTCTAATAAAATGTGTTAAAAAAGTATTACAGAGTTATTTATTTTAGGTATATAAAATGGAAAAAAATAAAATTTATAAGTTCTACCGATTATTATATTTATTCAAGAAGTGTTCAACTTATGCGATACATAATTTAATTAAGAAAGAGAAGCGACTATTTTTAAAACAAAAAGTTGAATGATGAAAATTGCTAAAGCAGTAACGTCCGTGATATGTAAGTAGGAGTAAATAGACTCAGAAAAGGATTCCAAACTAGGACGGAAGTATTGAAATATAGGAACAATAATTTAATTTCGGATGCAATTGGGGTATTAAACACGTGGAAAAATTATTTTGACCGATTACTAAATGTAAAATTTGAGAATGACCAGGAAATTGAGAATTTCGAATTCCACACAGAGGAACCTATGATTAGCGAACCGACTGTTATAGAGGTAAAAATCACGATTAAAAAGTTAAAAAATCATAAATCACCGGGTAACGACTCGATTCCTGCGGAACTAACCAAATAACGGGAAAAGTAGATTTATTGAAGAAATTTTTGAACTAATTAAATTAACATGGAATAAGGAAAAATTTCTGGAACAATGGAAAAAATAAATTATAATACCTATTTTCAAAAAGGGCGGCAAAATGAATTGTAGTTATTATCAAGTTATCTCACTCTTACCAACGTGGTATAAAAACTTATCGAATATCTTACTATGCGGACGAGATAATGGATGATCACCAGTGCGGTTTTAGGAGAAATAGATCGACTACAGACAAGATCTTTAATATTCAGCAGATCTTAGAGAAAAAATGGGAATTTAATCAACCGGTACACCAACTTGATGTCGATTTCCAAAAAGCGTACGATTCAGTAAAACAGGAAAAAATACTCGAAATTTTAATACGACAGGGAATACACAGAAGATTCAACCTGGTTCAAATTTGTTTAAAGGAAACTAGAGATAAAGTAAGAATATCTAATCAAATGTCGGAAGCTTTTAGTATGCATAACGGGTTAAAACAGGGGAACACATTATCACCTCTTTTGTTCAATTTAGTACTAGAATTCGCTGTCAAAGAACTGCAAAAAGGTAAAGATGGTCTGCAGTTGAACGGGACAGCGCAACTGTTGACATACGCGGACGATATTGCTTTGCTAGGCGACAATAAACAGTTGTTAATTAATAACGCGTAAATATTAATAGATAGTACAAAGGATCTGGGACTACAAATAAGCGTGATAAAAACCAAATAAATTGTTACCGATAGAATTCAGAATGTTTATAATACTGGAACTTTGGTCGTCTAGGATAAAATTTTTGAACAAGTCAGCAACTTTAGGTATATTTAGGATCAATCATAAACCAGACGTACAAAATTAACGAAGAGCTTAAGAAAAGAATCAATCTAGGCAACACATGTTTTTATTCGGTTAACAAATTACTCAGCTCGCGATTGCTGTCTAGGCGCTTAAAAATCAGGATATACAGGACAATCATCTTACCGGTAGTCCTTTATGGTAGCGAAACGTGGTCGCTTACGTTACGGGACGAAAAGAAATTTAGGGTTTCTGAAAATAAAATTCTTCGTAAAATCTTCGGTGTAAAACGCGTTTAGGAAACGGGCGAATGGAGAAAACTCCTTAACGTAGAAGTACATCGATTGTACAACAAACCGAACATTATTAACGTCGTAAAATCACGCCGATTAAGATAGGCAGGTCACGTGGCGCGCGTAGGGGAGGATCGAACGGCGCACAAAATATTGGTCGGTATACCAAACGGGAAAAGACCACTATGTAGACCGAGGCGTAGATGGGAGGATAATATTAGAAGGGATCTTAAAGAAATAGGTTACAAAGACCGCGAATGGAGGGATCGCGCTCCGGGACGGGAACACCAGCGGGATTTAATATTTGAGGCAATGAACTTTCGAGTTCCTAATGCCAATTAATAATAATAAAAATAATAATAATAATAATAATAATAATATTAATAATAAAAATAATAATAAGTATTCAACTTATAATCAATGAAACTTACATTTTCATTTTTTCTGAATTATTAATTTTTCTTTCTAAATTATATTTTCAAAAAATTTGTATAATAATACATTTTATGATTTTTGGCGAAGACAATTTACATTTAAATAAATTTATATTTTCATGCTTTTCTAAAAATTAAAGAACTTCTTAAATATAGTATAAAATTTTTCTAATTTTTATTTCAGACAAACTTATGTTAGTAAAATGCAGTATAGAATTTTAATATCAAAAAATTAATAATATAATAAGTATTTTTCGAATTAACTTTATTTTTCAACGAATTATTTGTACAGCATATTTTTTTAATGGCACACGATTGATGTAAATCTGACATTTAAATATTTCTACAGTTTTTATTATTCATTATGAATGATATCACGACATCACGATTTTTGATGAGTTGTTCACAATGTTCACTTTATTTTATTTCTTTATATGGAAATCGAATACAGTCAAAATTTCTCATAAATCCAATATAACAAGAATTTTTATTTAAATTAAATAATTCACTCAATTATTTAAACTATAGAAGTATTATAATATAATTTTATTTTCTCACGTACAAATATGCATATGAATCTAAATGAGTATAATTGCGTTGTGAATAAAATAGTGTAGAAAAATTTTAAAATAGATAAAAATTTTTAGTTTTGTATTAGTAACAAAAATTTATAAAAAATTATTTTAATATCAAATAGTCTATTAAACATTTCTACAGAATTCGAGAATTTTCCGTCAAATGTACATATTTATATAAAAACACATAAACACAATTAAGCGATTTTATGTGTATGTTTTTAAATTTTTTAAAGATTTTTATAAATCCTAAAGTCATTTTTGAACAAAAATATTTGCGCATTGTTCTGGTAGGTAAGTTTTCTGGTAATTTAATTAAATTATTTTTTATTTATTATACTACTTTCTTTAAAAAAAAAAACCTTTATTATTTTGTCTGTGTTTTATAAAAAACATTTCAAGCAGTTTAAAGTATCTTTTAGATTATAAGAAATATTAAACTTGAGAGACCATATTTCTTCATTTCTTTTTATATAAAATAATATTTCTGAAATTAATTGTTTGTTACAATGTTACACTTTTTACTGTGTTAAAAGCTTAAAAAGGTTCCTGTGGTTATATCTAAAAAAAAAGAAAGGAAAATTAATGGATCGATAATTTCATCTTAGCGACATGGTTGTAAATCATATTAAATTTCTTCATGTAATATATAACAAAAGTCAAGTATTACGATAAACAAATACTAAATAATATATTTTTTTTGCTTTTTTAAAATTTTTTTACATTAATAATAAAGTATAGCTGCATTTAAAGACTTTTATTATGTCGTAAAAAAAAGTACTGAATAAATAAAAATTCGTTTAATTTACACTTAAGTTTAGGTGGATGTTTTAGTAAAAGTATCGTTCTTAAATAATCAATTTTATCGTAAGTTACTATGTACAATAATTATAAGAATTTACGTTGTCACGCGAGAAACGTACGAAAACGTACAAAATAACGTATAACGTAGACTTTTTTCGGATGTCGAAAGCTTCACGAAGGGAGAGTAGTCGGGGGGTAATAAATGGTGTAGGTGGTAAAAGTGCTATAAAGATCATCGAAGTGTTAGAAAGAAAAATGCTGTTCTTGACATTTGTTGCTTAATGGCTATAGGGGCGTTGATGTTATTATTCTCCTATAAGAAAAAAGAGGGGAAACAAAAAGAATTCTAAGAAAGGTTCTTTTTCGGTAATAAATCGTTTATCCTAATAACAATTAATGTATTAAAAAGTGAACTAAAAACGTTCAGAAATATAAGAAAAAAAAGACGTTAAATTTCTAGTTCAAGTGTATTAAAAAGAAAAAAAAAAATCTACAGTGAATGAATCTTTAAATAATACACTTACTATATTTTTGCTTGAAATTAATTAAAATAGTGTATTTAGAATGAAGACAATGTAGAAATAAATGCAATAAATTTAATTTAATTAAATATTTATTGAATTTATATAAGAATTGAAATCAACAAATACGAAAATATTATAGAATAAAGCTCGTACATTAAAATCTACATGTTGGTATACCTGTAAAAATATAATAAATATCATGTCGAACGAGTGGTCATCCTTTTTTTCTACTGCTATTTAAATGTTTTTTACTATCAGAATCAGTATCCAATAAAGAAATAAAAATATAAAGAAATATACAAAAGACAAAAAAAACATTTGTTAAAAAATTATATATCCATTAATATATTTCAAATATTAAACAATTTCTATCAAATATCTTTTTAGATGAAAATTTGTAATCAAAGTGCATCGATGTAGAAAAACGTTAAAACAAATTTATTTTAATTTAATCAATTCAAAGTGTTAGTAAAAATGCATTAGAATATTAAATATAATGATTATTAATTAATCAAAGAAAATGTATATTGTAATCTAGAAAGACGAAGTATAATTTCGTCGTACCGTCTTCTTCGAAATCTAACATAGATCTAACTAGATAGATAGATAATTAGATAAATAAATTAAATAGATAGACAAATAAGAAAAAATGAATTTATAATATACGGAGTATTAAAAGAATTAAATGAGGATTGTTTTCGGAAACATAAATTGGTCCCCTACTTCACGTTCTGAAAAGTATAGTTCATGGAGGCAAACTTTTTGATTTCTCCTAATAATGTCAGATACTAATTTAAGAAGACTGATGGTGTACTCATTTCGATAATCCATAATACGAGAAATTTTTCATTTGGATATAATAATACATAAATAATACAATTTAAAAATAGTTTCTCTTCTAAGTGACTTACAAGGACAGAACATCACTTGTTCTTTTCAAGATTTTTTTGAAACTTTATAAATTTGTATGAGTTTATTAGGACTATAGATCGTTAACTTAGGGTCTTATTAATAAATTCTAATGTACATCCGCATTTCTGAGAAAACAACTGTAGAAGTTTTACTTGCATTTCTATACATTATTTCTTTAAAATATTTTAGAATACGCGTTTTTAAAACCCTTTGTTACCCTGACGCAACCCTGTGTTTGATTGTAAAATTTATAGCCCTAATGAACCCATACAAATTTATAAAGTTTTAAAAAATCTATTGCAAAAAACCAGTAATTTCTTCTATTTGTTAGATAAACATCCAATGAATCGCTTTGTTGTTTTTCTTTCTTTTTGTGCTGTTAAAAATATTCGGATTCAAAAATGTCGGCCATTGTATTTCTATATTATGGAGTTATTCATAGATGATATGTGTTTCCTATCATTTTATGACATATAAGGAAACATCATTGTAAACGGATTATCCAGCAATCGGTGATTAGTAAACTTTGTGGATGCAAATGGTTTATAAACTTGGCACGAATCGAAAAGAAAGTACTCAAGTACGAATGAAGATAGTAGGAATAAAACATATTTCATAATAAATCGTGCGAGTAATTCTTTTTTTGGCACATACAACAAGTTTTTTCCTTCTTTGGATAAAAAAAAAAAAAAAGGAAACAGAAAGAAAAACATTACTCGTCGTTTTGAATAATGAATGTTAAAATGTTGTATAAACAACAAATCTTATTTCTCACCGATGTTAACACTCTGAGGTGTCTGAATTTCTCAAAACTATATTGATAATCATTTGTTATATAGGATTCAACAAGACATTCGATAAGCCATCAAAAGATAAACGAAAAATGCAGTAAAAAGAAAGAGAAAGGGAAGTAGTTTTGGACCATCATGGTAGATCATCATGTAAGCTGTCTTCTTCAGAGTTTGCGGAAAACTGCTTCACGGTTTCACGGCTCGAATTCTAACCGTATTCGGGTCAAATTCGTGCCAATAAGTAATCCTAAACCATCAAACAAACTTCGCACCCGTTCGATGCCGGATATTCCCTTTCTCTCGTTCGTTTAAAAGCTTTCATTTCAGAAAAAAGTAACCTTAGGATGGGTTAAGGACAATGACGTTGTAATAGCATCTTCTCGACTTTCTAATGGCAGAAGTAATCACAATCTTCCCAAATGGTTTTAAGACGAAATCAAATCCATTTTCTTTAATGCCATGTACAAAAAGCACCGTTTATTTATTTATTTTTTTGGGTGTGTGTTAATGTTAGGTTAGAATAAAAACAATAGTAGATTCTATTGGACATGGGGAATAATCATTTGATGATCAACATTCAGTTCCTTTGTAATCTTTCAAATTAGTTTTGATAATATCTCTCAAATCATTCTTTTTAATAGTTCACAGATATTCGCATTTTTTTTAACTTCAAAGTTTTTGTTTCTACCGAGAAATTTTCACAACCAATATAAAATTGTAAATTTGTTAATTGTACCTCGATCAAAAATATGGTACTGATCTCGTCTAGATTATATTGCTTTATGTGCCAAATTAAACTCATAAAAGAAAATCATTTAATTTCTATTTTTCTACAATTGATTTAAAGACATCAATTGAACAATAGCAAACAATGAAATTAGTAATATATTTACAAAAATCAATAGTTCCAATTTTATAGTACATTATTACCTATTGTTAACCATAATTTAATAAAAGTTAACTATAAAACTCAATTTTAAGTTCGATATAATAACAATCTAAATTATTTATGTACCAATTTAATATTTCGTTATAATTATAATCTTGTAAAATTATTTTTTAATTATATTCCATAAGCTTTGATAACAAATTTGTTTTAAAAACTTAATCGTTTTAGTTTTAAGAATTTTTGAAAAAAAAGAAACACTTTTTTAAAAAGTTATAAACAATTGCGATTGTTTCAATTTATGTTGAAAAATGTCAAAGCAAAACGATATCGTTTGTTTCAATACGTGTCGATAAATCGAAGCGCACCATCAATTGCGCAACACGGTCACCTGGTCTATCACTTTTCAATATGAAATGTGAATAGGACGATCACGTTGTGTGTGGCATTTACAAACGTTTAACACATTGTTAACCAGCTATTATACACAACAACTTAATGTGTTTCATTAATAAGTATGACAAGAATTGAAATAAAATATAAAAATTTTAAAATAATTCTTAATTTCATTGATATTTGAATGAACATACTAAATAATATAATAATTATGACTTATATATATAATGCACATTTTATTATTATTTCTAAAAATATTTAATGTCGTTTTTATTTTATATGTTTATGATGTTTTTCCGAGAATAGAAAAAACATAACTTAAAAAGAAAAACAGGTTAATTATTACTAGATTGGTTAATTACATAAGTTCCTTTCACTCATACACGCCAGTATATTTGAAATTGATCAATTATCTATTAATTATATGTCTAAGCTACTTATATGATTTGCAAGAAGTATTTTCCCTCTCAAAACCTTTCTTTTACTTATTGTCGGACTTCTATCTTTTCATTCTGAACTTCGAATATAATTACTTTAAAATAGTATAATATTTTAATGAAATTAGTTGTGCAAAGGAAATCCTTTTAGCATAATAGTTCTAATAAGTAAATAAACATTAAACTATTGAAAAAATATCTGATATCTTTTGGAATAATGAAGTATATATAAACAAATAAAAAATAATACGAGAAAGCTGCCTCAGAACATTCTATAGATAATAATTTCCAACAATTAATATCATTCCAAACGTAATATCGACATTTGTGAAATGAGAATAATGGATAACAAAACTATGGCCAAATTTTGCTGTCACGTCATTGGCATTGAACAGTTCTCTCGAATCTCTTCTCTACCACTTGAATCATCTCCAATTCACTCTCGAATCCTTTAGCATGTTCGACTGCGTGGAATTGAGTAAATTTGTTCGCTTAGTAGTGACAATAGGAAGTGGAGAGGGGGGGCGTGTAGAGAAAGAGAGATAAACTAGAAAACGAAAAGAATAGACGACGAGGAAGAAAAAGAAAAAAAAAAAGAAAAATAGAAAAGCCAATGAATCGTCGTATTGTAGAGTAATGTCAATAATAAAACGACCTGAAAAATATGCAATTCACGAAAGGAAAGAATACAAACGGTTTAAAGAAGTTGAAAAAAGGAGACCAAATAAATGAGATAAGTATATAGAGTTTATCTATTAATTGTTTATAGAACAATTACTTTTGCATATAGATTAAAATTCTAAAGGATAATCTTGTGCATTGTTTGATAAGTACTATTATCAAGCTGTACCAGTTTTTGTAGATGTACATCGGTACAGCTACAGAGTTTCTAAAATTGCTCCAATTATAAGATTAATCTTGAATACGTTGTCCCAATTGCATGCTCGCGCAATTAGGTTTTGCAAATTTAAAGGTGATCGGGGCAAGTTGTTACGTTTCTCAGTTTTCAATTAATGTAATTTTTATATCAATTACTCGATTGATACAAAATTTGCTTATATATTGCTTCGGGGTCATCCTATTAAATTCCATATTAAAAGTGAAACTATTGAGACAATGTTTGATGATATTTTTTTTTTTATTTTTAATTTTGACAACTTTTTTCGATTAGTTACTTTATAAAAAGGTTTTTAAAATATACTTTAGCCATTTCTCTTTACATTTTGTAAGTGAAACTTTTGAGAAAATACATACATATAAATAAAAAAAAAATGTTGATTTGATTTTGAGATATTTGGGAAAACGTGAAGTTAATTAAATTAAATAAAAAATTCTTTAACTTAAAATAACACATAAATTGCACGCAATAAATACTTTAACTAATTAGTTGAATTATTAATTACACTTAATTGCTTTTAACTCTGATCGTAAATATTTATCCATCAATATTGTGATTACACATTTATTATTCAATTCATTAGTATTATTACTTTACTTTAAATTTTAAATGCTTTTGGTGTATGTGTGTGTGTGTATATATATATCTTTACGTAATCATATTCGCAAAGAACAACATGCACTAAGTGTATGAAACAAATAATTAAACTGTATCAACGATCTCTGATCTCTGCTATCGGTAAATTTTTATAAATTGCTATCAATCGTCTGTTATATTCACATGACACGGTTCCTTCACCGTATACTCATCTTTCTCTCAATGTTCTTATATTTACTTTCCTATTGTTTCTTGAATAATCAGAATATCGACTTCCCAAAATCAATATTCCATCTACCAGATTTTTTACCAGAAAACAATCAAATCATTTGAACACAATCATTCGATAGCATACACTACTATCAGCCGTTTCCATTGTTTTCAACCAAATTGTTATATATAGTCCTACTAATAAATCTGAATGCTCAGAATTGTTCAATCAGTGATTTCATTGTATAAAACTGACAGCAATATTGTATGAGAATGTAAGTACGTATAAAGCATATGTGTCAACACAGAGTACTGTAACATAACTGATTAGAAAACAAAAACATGAAGATGTGTGTAAATAAATTATAGCCTTGTTTTCAATTGTCGTAACTTCTTCTAAAATTCATATATAATATACGCTTACCAACGTCAAAACATAACCTATTGTATGTGAATTTGTAAAATAACTGATTCAAGAAAATAATTGATTAGGTATTGGATTAATAAGATATAACCTATTTTGAAACTTATGTCATCCCTACAATCAAAACATGCACACATCAAAATGTCATAACATAACTAATCTCATGAATATGTAAGTAGATATAAAACAGATGTGTCATCTCAAAAAACGAACAACCGATCGAAGAAAATAATTAATTAGTTGTCAAGTAAATGAGAAAGGTCATTAATCTAATTTAAATTCTAACAGCTACCCTTAAAATCTAGTCTTTCAGATTTACACGAATATAAATGTCAAAATATTATCACTCCTGTAAACATGTGTAAGTGTACATATAAAACGTATGTATCATCGCAGAAAAAAAAAAGTAATTTATTGAAAAAATAATAAATTAATTACCAAATAAAATTAGGAGTAACCTAATTTGAATCTTGTTGACTATCACCGCAGTCTGATAGTCCAGACTTAAACGCATACGAACGTCAAAACATAACCACCCGCCATCGTTTTATTGATCCACGATGTAGCACTCTCTCTTTCTATCTAACCTTTCTATCTAGAGTCTGCTGCTTTGTCTATTTGTTTCTCTGTCTTTTTTACGTATATATTTGTTTCTATTTCTCTCTCTCTCTTTCTCTCTTTTACTCCCTCTCACGCACGAACGCGCACGAAAACATCGACTCTTCGCGTCTCTTCGGCCACCCCGATTGCGTAGTAAACTCAAGAAAGAAATTAATTCCTTTTTGTTTTTTTTTTCGACATTAGCAACAATAGGACACACAACCATAAAACACAACGTAGACGTTTTCGAAATATATATTGATATATATAAAAAGATGTTGTACTCACTAGTAATTAATAATTTTGTAGTAGACCAGAAGAATATTTGACACGTATGGTGGTACTCACTGTATCTATTTTTCTCATCCGAGATCAGCGACGACGATGGTACACTTGAAATCCAGGTGGCGAGACGGGTCGAGACTTACACGGGATGCCGAGACACGACGGCCATTTTAGAAAGATACTACTGCCCTCTGAACGATTCGGCATAAACTTACTGTCCTTATAGAACCATCACCCTCTTCTATCGCCCTCGTGACTTTTATATATACATATATATATGTAGTATATGTATGTGTGTATGCATGTATATTCGGTACGTAAGTATACTTATCTCACCTCTTTCACCCTTTCTTGATTTCTTTTTTCTATACTTTTTTGTAATTCGGTTTTTCTTTCGAAATGTTATAGCAACCATAAATGTTATAGAAACACCCTCTCTCTCACACCCTTGGGAACTTTTATATATATGTTGGTTTACTTATCTCATTCGTCGCTTTATTTTTCTTGATTTTTTTTTATTCTTGATTTTATTTTCTTGTCTTTCTTTTCTTACGAAATGTTACAACTATAAGATTTTTATTATGCCTACCGATGTAGTAAATCGAATTTTATGAGAAAAGTTGCTTTGTTGTAAATTTTTTTTTTTCATCAAAGTCTTTCAACAATTTTATAACTGTCAATGACTTAATATTTTAGAACAAAGTTTGTAGCAAATTAAAATAATTATGAAGTTATTGTTCGTATAGTATACTACACTTTTTTATTCACAGTAACTTTTCTTTATATCAATGTATTTGCGTTAGTATACTTATTTCATTTTTTTTATTTCATTTTTTTTTTTTTTTAAATATTATAAAACCACTTTCACATAAATCCTTGTGAATATTTTTTTTATATTTAATTATAGTGTGTGTTATCAGGTAGTTGCATAATTTCTGTCGTATTTTAAATTAATCGAAATCCCACTAGAACTCTTTAGAGATATTTATTTAATTAATAATGCATTGACCATTATTATCAAATATTTTTTTTTATCTAATAGCCAGTAAGTTAATTTTCAATGAAACAATGTCTTACTTTTTTGACATAAAAACACTGTATCATATAGAAATTAAACAGTATTCAAATATGTATGTATGCGTATAAGTGTACTTATTTCACTCTTTTTCTCCTTTTTCTTTTGTTGTTTTTTCTTTGTTTTCTTCACATTACTGTTTTCTTTCAAATTTTATATTCAAAAAATTGAAATAATTTATATTCTATTTACAGTATATCGAATAATACGAATTAACTTTTTTTTTTTTGAGAAAATCAAAGTCTTAAAACAATATTCATAACCGCCGATGTTTCAATATTTTAGAACAAAGCCTGCAGTCAGGTTCATCGAATTATAACTGTTCAAGGAACTCCCAAGTTAAGAAGTTGAGAAGAGCCGTCAGCGTTGCCTGATATAGCATGCTATACCACTACTAGTACCGTTGGTAGGCTGGAAGCGTTTTGCAAATTCAGCTATAAATTTTGCTGCTCAAACAAGCACCTCTTTCTTTTTCTCTTCGTCATTCTGTCTCTTTTTCTCTCGTATAAGCCGATATAACATGCAAGGCTCCGGGATCGATGCTGCAAAGAGTTTTATCGGACTCGTTGATCAGGAAGAAAGAGCTTTGTCACCAGCTCCGATCTTTCTTTCTTTCTTTTTTTTTACCTCTCTTTTTTTCTTTTTTTTTTCATTTATTTTCTTTTACTTACGAGAAAATATCTCAGGCAACATTTATCTACTAATATATTGTTTTTCAAAACTTTTTTTTATATTTTTTAACTGACGACAAAAAAAGAGTTTTTCAATTGAAAGTACTATCGCGAGATTCGTATCGGTATTTTTTTTTCTCAAAATATTTTTTTACTGACGTATATTTTGTTATCGTGTTATGAGTTTTTATGTATTTTAGATAAAAGAACACCGATCGAAGTTTAGTATTCAATAAGAGTAACGACAACGAGCGATATTCTCAACTGAAATCTAGCTTTTTAATTCATACTTGTGTAGAAGTTTCATTCTCGTCGATTCTAACATTGAGCTTTTATGACGAACGTGATCGAATGTCCCCAGAGAAACTGTAAAACTTCTCCCGAGTGCGTAGTTTTGTTAGTGGTAAAAGTAAAGCTTCAGGAAAAGATCTCAACCCCGTAGCAATGGCTTTTGGTCAACGATGAAATATTGCTTAGGAAGGAAAGATACTATAAGAAAAAGAAAAAGAGAAAAGAAAAGAAGAGAGAGAGAGAGAGAGAGAGAGAGAGAGAAAGAGAGAAAGAAAGAGAGAGGGGGAGAAAAGTAGAAGAAAATGTCAGAAAAACAAACTTACCCTTTTTCGATTTATTTTCTTCTCTTTCGATAAAAACGTTTGACTTATTTCTTTTCTTTTCTTTTTTTTTCTAGAAAGTAATCAACGAGGTCTTTGTTTTATTCGCTTTTTTTTCTTACGAGATTTCGTTACTTGCCAACGCGATAAAATGCGAGGTGTCGAGATTGCTTACACCTTAATTTAGCACGATCTTAAACGTTTTAATTAAAAACTTGACTTCGTCGGCTTGCAGGTTAGATAACAGGACATCGAATTAATTTCATTTATTAACCACTTCAGGGGCCAAAATTTTTCATTTTATTAATAACGAGGCAGTTTTTATATTTTATTGTTATTTACTGTAAATAAAATACATCTAATACTAATTATTTCATAACAATTAAAATTTATTTTTTTATCACAAAATTTAGTAATAATTCTGTTTATTTATGTAGTAGACATTTCTTAGTGAAAATAATTTTCCTATTGGAATTAAGGGGTTACATGGGTTTCATCCGGGTAAAAACGGCGTATTTTCAAGATTTTTTTTTCATATAATATATGAAATATTTGATTCAAATTTTTTATTATCTTAAAGATACATATTTAATAAACATTTTCTGAAATTTAAAAAAAAAAATATTAAAAACTTCGCCATTGTGACGTCATTACCGGCGAGCCCTCGGAAAAAAGGTGCATTCGCGTAGACAGCAGAACTCCAAGCAGGATCATCTGAAGTGAAAAAAAAAAATACTTGTTTTAGTTAAGGCTTCAAACTAGAAATTGGACGAAGGAAAAAAAAATGAAAATTGGATGTTTGACAGCGGTTTTTACAAAAAAAATGCAGAATTCACTAAAAATTCCGCGGCATTTAAAAAAAAAAAAATAGTTGTAATTGAAAAAAAAAATCCTTCGTCAAAGTCCTTGTAAATTGTATCTCGAAGACCTGTTTAAAATTTCATCGAGATTGGTGGAGTAGCCTTCGAGAAATCTTGACAACCGACTTTGAAAACATAGTTTTGAGAAAAACACGTTTAAAGTTTTGAGTGACCATAGAACAGGAAAAAAAATTTTTTTTCTTGACTTACATTGAATCGTCGATTCCTGAGCCATAAAGTAATGAATCTGCTGCATCTGCAATGTCCTCGGCATCCTTTTGTTCCTGTCTATGACGAATCCTGGCTTCACGAGTCTCTTTCGCAGATTTTTTCTCGGCGGCACAGATACGGTTTTCGTCAGCATTTCGGGCATATTCGTGGGAATTTGGGCCAAGTTTTAAGTCCATACAGTGCATGATTAATAATAATGATGATGTTCCTTCATTAAAAATGCAAGCAGCAGTCAATGCAGCAATATCAACGATCTTAGAACCAGCTGGAAGTATTTTTGGAGTAATTTTCCAGATCAACTGGTTGTAACTTTCGTTGCTATTTTGTGTAAAACCACCAACACATCGCTCCGAAAGATCATCCTTACTCAGATTTTCGTAAATAGGTTTTATTGCAGTCAAAACATCATCTGGTAATGGTGTATAATCGTGTTTGAACGATGAAAGAATCATCATGCTGCTCAGGATTTTTAGGATTGAACGACTGTCTCCGTTTCTTGGGTCAATCTTTTCTACGAGCACCGTCCACTAATTGAGATCTTGAAACTTTAGGCATTTTTAAATATAATTTACTTTGGACACTTATAACCTCAAAATAAACCTCGTGGTTCAACAAGTAATCACCAAATGAAGTATTTCAACTATTTACCCTTAGAAGATGAGAAAAATAACCAAGGACGAATGAACAATAGGCGAGCAGCTGCTCTTTTATACCTACAGCAAGCGGAGCCCAGCAGGTAGCCTTGAGCGCGCAACTTTAAAAGGCTGTATCTCTGAAACTATTACTCGGATCAAGTTAAAATTTTCGGATAATATTCTAGAGATGTTGTAGATTTTAATAAGCAACAAAAAAAAAATCGATTTTTTGAATCCGTGAAACCCATGTAACCCCTTAAATTTTCATACATGTATTAATACAAATAACATACTTTGAAGAGATTAAAATATTTCGAGCAATTTTTTTATCAATCTTATTAGATTTTTATTTTAACGATTTTAATTTTAACGATCATAAAAACTTGGTATCGGTTAAATCTTTATTATAAAAAAAAACTCTGTTAAAAAAAATAAAAATGTTTACAGTGGTCAGAAACAATTATTTTCTTTCATCAATTTTAAAATTATTTTATTTCCTTAATATCCTTTGACAAACTCAGAGAATGGTTTAAAATAGTTTTCAAAAATTTGTATAAATTAAAAAGCAAGCTTTCGTTCGATGTAATCGTTATTAAAATCCTTTTTCGTTCATTTTTGCAAATTCTTTGGCAAATGGCTCGTTCTTAATAATTGTGTGTACGATTTTGCAATAAAATATCTTTTGCTTTGATTTAGAGACAGAAATTGGAAAGTTTGAAAAGACAAATTTGCAAGCTATTTTAATGAAAATAGATTCTCATTATAATAACGACTGAATTTGAGAGGAAAGCATTCATCTTGAACAAAGAAGCTTGACAACTTTTCACTATCGATTTGATCTTCCTCACACATTCTCTGTCTCTTTAACTTTTTTTTCTTCCTACCTTTGCACCTACTATCCCTTCTTCCACTTTGTCTTTCTATCTCTTGTCTGTGTTCTCACACAGTTGTCTCCATTTTCAATTGAAGAAGAAGTATCATCTTGACAACCGATTATAGTACTTATGTTTCTGGGAAGCTTGATACTCATTAAAAATTCACGGGGGCCAAACGGAGTAGTATCCCGAGGCTTTAATCAATCGCGAGTCTCGACCCACTTAAACGAAAGCATTCTTGTTCTGCATTTCATGAGAATTAATGAGAAATAGAAGGTTACATCGAAGGATTCCCTAGAGTTCTTCGTTACTAAACACAAGGATTCCTTTTGTATTCAATAGTAAACTAGAACTTCAACTTTCTGAATATTTGATATATATTTCAACATTATTTTTTTTTGTTCGAACTAATGTTATTCATTAACAAATTGTGTAATTAGAATTACAGTTAAGTTAATTAAGATTATTGATGTCAAAAATTTAAAATACGATGTAATTTTAATTAAAGTGAAATCTAGTTCTTTATTTGGAGTTTCTCAGGTACAAATAAAATTCGCTGGTAATCATTTCTTTCGACGAAATTTTGTCTTATTGATGTGAGGTGTCTTATAAAAACTTCCTCTTTTAGTTAATATAATTGATTTCAAACATATATGTAATGTTACATAAATTTTATCAAACGTTTCTGTTATGACCAAAAGATTGGAGAATAAAGGATTAGGTTAAGGTGTAAAATAAAACACGTGATTGAGCCAAACAAAGAAACAATGCCTTTTTTTATTGGCTCGTCAGGGAAAAGCCTTGCGGCATAAAAACCCTGGATGATATTTAATTATAACAAGAAGAGTCCACCACGTGGTGTAACCACGTGGGAAAATACCGTCGATATAAAATATAATAATGGAAAGATCTCACCTCTCGCCCTCCTGAATTATGGCAATCACAACCTTAAGGGTTGTGATGTCGAATAGGCTTGCCTTCACAAGACTTAAAGATTAAGGTGAATTTTCCGTTGTCCTTTGTGAATTCTTAAAGCCTTTATCCTCTATAATCTTTGAAGATGTGTAGTCGTAAGCGTCCGGTAAAGAACTAGGATGAATGTCCCTTTGTACTGGCCCAGCAGGGCGTAGGCACTAGGGGATTGAGAAGTGGGGAGGCGAGAGGTGGGGGTAACTAGAGGAGCGCTCGGTAGTTACTGGTAGTTGATCGATGCTCACAATGAGTATCGATCTAGAATCTTAATCGATGGAGGTGGACGCGCGCGAATTTTGAATACCGCTAATTACCGTATGATCCTTTCGGATCGTACAGTTTCTCTGCCTAATTCATTATACTAATTTTGAATGCATTTAACCAGTTTATTGATTATATTGAGCGAAGTTTCTTCTCTCAAAAATTGTATAGAATTTAAAATCCAAGATTCAGAACGTTTAAATCCTGTTAAGACAGGTTTAACTATGGAAGAAATGTACTTAAAAATTTTTGTTTGCTTAAAGGTATTGAAAAGTGTAGATGTAAAAACACGAATAACGTAAAACAGGTTACACATCGATCATCAACGATTTAAAGGAATATTTTTAATTTCAGAAGCGAAATCCTTGAGTTTTCTTCGGTGTTTTATTGATTTGTTTTGAAACATCTGCAATGATTTTATTTTCATTGCATTGTTTTCGAGCCGTCTGTTAAATACTAAATATAATCAAACGATATACTTCAAAATCAGATTAAGCCTTTTTATTTGCACAAACTTTGATCTTTCTTCTATTGTAAAAACTTTTGTAATATATAGTTACATTCATTATCAGCTAAATGTTTTAATTGAGTACTGCTTTTTTGCATTCTAATACTACTTTCATAGATTTCCTCAAAATAAGGGGTTGTACTTTATTTTTTTTTTAAATACAATATTTTTCTTATTACAAAATTTTCACTTATAACAACAAAAAATGTCTGCACACTAACATCCATTATTTTACGATAACTGTTAACTGCAAACAAAATTCACTTGATTATTAAATAATTTTTTTATTACTTGAAATTATTCTTATTAATTTCAAATTTGTTTGAAAAATTTTAATCACATTTTCGGACAAAGAAAGTACATTTTTCAACATAACTGCTACACTAGAAGTTTGTGTAAAGAGGAAGGGATTCATTGGAATATTTATTGGGCAGAAACAAATAAGAAGAAACAAGTAAGAAAATGTTATGTAATATACCAAAGAAAGTGGTAATAACAGATGCCTAGTCTGAATAATTTAATGGGTGTATATGATTCTATGAACGTGAGCGTTAGTGGTTAAATTAGTATTTTAATTATTATTAAAACATTGTAAACCAAGTCTAATGTTTGTTTATAGATCTAAATAAAGATATTATGATATTGTTTTTATGTATAAAGACAAGGTAATTATATCTAATATGAATCACCTAATTTTAAAAATTTTCCTAACGTAAAAGTATTTTTTAAATATGAAATTTGCATTTAAACATGTTAAAACTAGACATTAAATATGACAAAATAGATTTTCGTATATTGATAGTTAACTTCTAAAGTTTATATGTCTTTAAATTATGGTTTAAAATATAAAAAAACCACAAAAATAGGAAATTTGAAATATTGTAAATATATAAAACATCTAAGAAATATGTAAACTAAAATTTTTACGAACTTTATTTTAAGCATAATCAAAAATACAAATAAATAACTATCTTTTGTTTATTTTTTATTGTATTAATGCTGTCTTCCTTTTATACGTTTAATACACAAATGAAACCTGTGAAAAACCAAATTTTTCGTAATTCTAATGGAAATAGCGAAAAAAAAATTATTATTATTATCATGAGTAATTTTAACGTTCCATATTTTCTTAATTATTTTATTTTTATCAGTACTATTCTGCTTTTTCATTATATATACTATGCACTTATAAAAATACAATTAATTTTTGTGTTAATTTGTACTCTGTAATATTTTATATGCAAATAAAGAAAATTTCATTTTGTTAATTGAACGTAACTATGTGACTGCCATTAAATGTGTAATGTTTTATTTATGTTGCAAACATCATTCATTTTCCGAACACTTTAATTACTTTCTGTTTACTTTTTATAATCATTATGATGTTTAGGTTATTTATTTTAGTTTTAATCTAAAAATAGAAAGTAATTTATTAAATATTCAATTTCATTCAACTTTTATTATCCTATTTTTATATTATTTTATTACTCAATACAATAAGTCGATTTAGGAAATTAACATAATGTTTATTTTCTAGAAATTAGAGTTGTGTTTAATTATATAGAAATATTAATTCCAAGACGATTCGCGTAGAGAACTTCCGTTTCTTATATAGAAAGAGAAATTTGACAGTAATAAATATGAATTTCCAGAAGTTTATTGTGCGAATGAAAACTAAAACATGAACTACGGAAAATGAATTAGGTACGTGTGGGGATAGATAAACATTCATTAGTGATGAAATATATTTTCCCTTTGCATTATTAAATTAGTGGATTTATTAGAAAAGTTAGTTTTATATTTTTAATAATGCTTACTACTAAAATATTGCTAAATGTGTATTATAGTTTTTTAATAAATCAAAATTGGCATATTGATCTGATTAGTTTTGTAACTCGTCATACAAAATATGGATTCGAGAAAAAAGTTTCTTCGTATATTAAAACGAAAATAAACAAGTTTTTTTCATATTTTGTAACCAGTCTTCTGCAAACAGCTTAAAACTTTTTTGCGATCGATATTTAGTTCTTTACCGATAATAATTGCTAATGTGTTAATTTTATTCAATCTTTTTTATAATGTCATTAATCTTCATCATCAATGCGAAAAGAGTTCATTTGGTTTAAATTGGTAGAATATTGAAAATGGTCGATCTGGTTTGATGGCAATTCATATAGTAACATTTCAAGTAAAAATTGATATTTACACAAGGAAATGAAAATGAAACGAATATTTTGTCTTTTTTCAAAATATAGAAAACAGAACAAATATATTCAAATACTCGCTATTGAAACCTAAATATTAAAAATATATGTATTTTAAACTCATATTATGAAAGTAGTGTTGTCACTTTTATAGCTATTTCGTTATGATTGATGAGCATACGGAAAAAATAATTACCATTAGCAAATTAAATTGCGATTTCAAGAAAAATAAAAATATATTTGTAAATTTCCAGATATTTAAAATTTTTGGAGACTAAGACGAAATAAGACAAAAAGAAAAATTATAAACAATAATTATAAATGTACAGTATATAGTGTAAACATAGAGTTCAGAATAGGCCTATTACTGGAACTTTGGTCGTCCGGGATAAAACTTTTGAGCGGGTCAGCAACTTTAGGTATTTAGGATCGATCATAAACCAGACGAACGAAATTAACGAAGAACTTAAGAAAAGAATCAATTTAGGCAACTCATGTTTTTATTCGGTTCACAAATTACTCAGCTCGCGGTTGCTGTCTAGGCGATTAAAAATCAGGATATACAGGACAATCATCCTGCCGGTAGTCCTTTATGGTAGCGAATCATGGTCGCTTATGTTACAGGACGAAAAGAAATTTAGGGTTTTAGAAAACAAAGTTCTTCGTAAAATCTTCGGTGCAAAACGCAATGAGGAAACAAGCGAATGGAGAAAACTCCGTAACGTTGAAGTACATCGATTGTACAACAAACCGGACATTATCAACGTCGTAAAATCACGCTGATTAAGATGGGCTGGTCACCTGGCGCGCATGGGGAAGAATCGAACGGTGCACAAAGAGATCTGAAAGAAATAGGGTACGAAGACCGCGAATGGAAGGATCGCGCTCAGGGACGGGAACAATGGCGGGATTTGGTATTTGCGGCAATGAACTTTCGAGTTCCTAATGCCAGTTAATAATAATAATATAGTATAAACAAAGTAGAACAAACTTTGCCAACTATACTAAATATTACACGTATAATCAGCAAATATTTTTCAAATTGTAAACCAGACACATCTTTAAAAAGTAATCCTACACGAAGCTGTTTACATTGTTACAAAAATAATATTCGAAAAGAGCCAAGATATTGGTTTTTGACTTAAAAAGTACCATTATATATTGTACTTTGTTTTACTCAATATTATTCTACAATAGCAGATTATATTTCTACCTTATCATTTTCCTAAGTAATTGATTTTATAGTTCTTTTCTTATTCATATGCAAATTTTATGTTTACATCAAATAAATAAATAAATATTAGTAATAAAATTATTAATTTTATAATTAAATAAAACAATTATTGTGTGTGTGGGGATTACGACTTAATTCAATGTAATAAAAACTCCAGATTGTTTATGCTTTACGAGTATAATTTTAATTGTTATATTTCATAGAGAAACTTTTAGTACAACTATTCAAAATATATGCTAACTGGTTAAGATACAATTATCGAGAAATTTCTATAAAATTTTTAGTTAATCGAATTTATTTGTAAAGGTAATAAAACATTTATTGGAAATATGTATTAAAATTTGGTCACAAAAGTATTCGAACACGATGAATCAATTTTTTTTTGTAGAAAAATTGAAAATATTACTAAATTCAGTTGATGCTAAAATGATGCTGGGTTAGTGAAAATACTTTCTCGTATTTTAGCGAAAAAGTTATTTTCATATTTTGTATTCAGTCTTTTCCTAATGACTTAAACTGTTTTGTGATCAATTTGTTGTTTTCTATGGAAAAATCATGATTGCTTATGTCCCAGTCTTGCAATATTTTTTTCATGATTTTATATACTTTTTTAGTGATTGGTCGATAAGAGAAAATTACATCTTTGTATGCACGCAAATTCTTCTAATGTGAATTCTCTGGTAATTTTAATAAGCTACTAATGAGGAAGATAAGAGTTAAATTAAAGTAACAAATAAAATATTTGATTGAGTCAATAGAAATAGGAAAATTTTATTGGGTCGTCAGAGAAAAGCATTGCGGCATAAAAATCATGAATTATTATACAAGAATACAAGAATGAACGATATCCAACCAAACGTTGGACACGTGTCTCATTTCTCGATTATTATGCCGCTTCTTGAAGCTTACTTCGTTTATACAGTGACTTATGAAAATATTTGACTTATAATGAAAATTTTATTAATTATATTAAGTATAATATATTATACAACACTTACCGCGCAATATATTATGAACATTGGATGAAAGTATGGCTCTCTAGATTATATAAATAAAGTTTCAAACAAATCAAAATATATATTTATACAATAGTTATAATTAAAAGATAATAGTTATAGTATGATACTCGTAGTATGAAGTTTCATATAACCAAGTGTTATAGAAAAGTAAATAAAAGGTATGTATAATCATTTTCAAAATGTTATTCGTATCAAAGGTGGTCATACTAAATATTAAAAACTTCAAAATTATTTGTTCAAATACTTTTGTTATTCCAGCAATATTTACGTTTGTAAGAAATAAGTCATAACTATTGTATATATATATTTCGATTTGCAATTTTACTTATATAATTTAGAGAGTCATATCTCCATCCAATATTAATAATATGTCGGTAAGTGTTGTATAATATATTTATTATAATTAATGAAGTATTTAATTGGAAGTGTTTAAATAATTTCATGAGTCACCGTATGTATGTATATAGAAGTATAAAAGGTGCTTATATATACCTTGCTTTCGTATAAAGAAATACAGGAGGTTACTTATATATCCTTCTGTTCTTTTATTTCATCTTACGAGAGGTCTATAAGTGTAACTATAAACTTTACCCTCCTGCGTTTTTCCTCGTTGCCAACTCACTTCAAAGGAAATGCGGATTCCTTTAGTCTGGAATCCTTCTGTGTTGGGATAAGTATGCGTGGGATAATGCTGGTGTATGGAGTTCGTGTTGCTGACTATGCGTCTTGTGCGATGTGATAATATGATGATCACCTTCCAGCAAAGACTTGTCCTCGTGGGCGTCCGGTGGAAGAATAGGAAAATTGCTATCGTTAGCTTACTCAGCAGGGCGCGTTTAGAAACGGCGTGAAGAGTGGGGATACGTTGACAATTAACGCTTCGAAAGTTTCGAAATAATTGAGGCTCATATTTTAAATATTCACAAGATATCTACGATCATTTTAGATTGTACAATTTTTTACGTTAGCATTTTTATATTGAAAATGCTGGAACCAACTTTGTGAGGCACGTACTACATCATAACCATAAATATAATTTTTTTCTTAGCGGTTTAAATCAAATTTTTGTTTTTTTTATAATAAAATTTCAATGTATCAAATTTTTTATTTATTTTCATTTATTGTAACGATTGAATGACTTTTTACCGAATAAACAAATATCATAATTGTATTGTAATTATTCTATGTTATTTTACCTTTCAAATGGATGCAAGTTTTGCTAAATTCGACTAATATTATTCGAGTAATACGATTTCAAATCTATTTACAAGGAGAAACCGAAAAAAATATTTTCTCGAGTTCAGTATTACTATCATGAACTACAAATTGATTGTAATTAATTTAAATAGGTTTGCGTATAAATGTTATTGCGAAACACTATTGAATAGTATTAATTTAAATATGTTTTTTTTTGGGCTTTAGCAATTGAACTTTTTAAAACGACTTAAATGTCACTAAAAAGTTATCAGTTTATGTAATTTAATTGTATTCTTAAAGAAAAATTCAATTAATTGGAATCCTATCGAATTAATGAATAATCTCTTATCAGTAATTTAGTTTAGATGAGTCAATCCTCTTAACAAATATATTTCAAGTTTATCGAATTGTACTATTCATTTAACTTTTCATCGTATCCCGACAAGCTTTCAATACATACTACCCTTTAATGCAATATGAGATAAAATGCATGTTTTCTTTCTATATTCATCCAATTCAATCTCACTCAACTAGGAAACATTTATGTTTAAGAGATCTCGATAAATCTTTAATTCGACTCTACACAAAATTGAAATTTCCAAGTTTTTTAATAAAGTGTTTAAAGTATAGAATTTTTAATTATTCTTTACTCTATTGTACTCAAATTTAATCTTGTCCTTTGCTATTTTTATTAAAAAGTAATGTGTTGCGTACCGGTGTCTTGATCTGTACTATGTTATYTATCTATCGTAAGAAGGTCTTAATGGAATGTGAAGGAATGTAAATCAATGTGAATCGATTGTTTTTGCCTTTATTAATTGTTGTTCCATTATTGATTGTTGTTCCTTTATTGTTAATTGTATTGATGCACGCTGTTGCGTTGTTGCTTGTGGGATATCGCCCCGATGCTGAGCTGCCTGATGATTGCGTTGCTTGTAGATTGATGAGATGTGGCTAGGCTGCTTCGTCGGGTGCCGATGAATTCTTCATGGTTTTGCCAGTGCTTGATGCGTTGAATAGATGTGAATCGTGAGTCATGATGGAATAGAATGATGCTAGTTTTCCGAGGCCTTTTATAGTGAAAAGGTCGGTTACGTAATTCCTTCCCTAAGTTGATTGACCAATAGTAGAAGGGCCCCCCCCCCAATGGACCATCGATGGACATAGCTTATGTTTCTAGTAAGAATTGTAGAGGGGACTGAGATGCATAGAGAACTTTGTCCTTACGAAGGAATTTCGTTCCTCCCTATTGTATCGCATGTGTTTACACGGGAATCCGAGACCACTCGAAGGGTCCGACGCCGGTGTGTCCCGCTGCTCTGTGTTCTGTTTATGATTTTTGATCGTTCGAGTATGTGATAGAAAATATGCTATACGATTCATGCCTCAACGTTGCGTATTATGCAACATAATGGTTTTCATTAAATTTTAACGTCCAGTAATACATATATGGAACATAATACGTATTAATTTGCAAATGTTGGGATTATAGTATAGCTTAATATTTTTTATTACTCCTGTAAAAGTGCATTTTTGAAACACATTTTTTGTGAAATAGCATTATAGAAGCATATTTTCTAATTTATATTTCAAGTTTTAAATAAATAAGCACATTCACAAATAATTGTATTTTTTACTGTCTTAAATTTAACACCTATTTTCCAGTTTTCTTTTATTCAATTATCGTTAAGAAATATCCATTGTAAAGTAATGCAATTAGTACTACTAATTTGTGCTTAAATCATTGTCTTCGTTGTTTTATATTATGAAATTTTAATCTTCAAATTAATCACGAACAAAGATAAATTCACTTCGTATTATTGTATTTATTTAAATTGGTAAGTAAAACAGCAGAAACTGTATGAAATCAAAACCATGCTATTGATTAAAACGCAATTAGAAACAGTTTAACATTGTTTCTCAAAAATTTCCTAATGGAAACAAAAACTTTAAAGATGAGAAGAATTCAGAACGTCATTTAATTGTAGAAAATAAAAAAAAAGATTTAATAATTCTTATTAAAACGAATTAGCATAAAATAAGATAAGAAGGTTGCGGAAGAATTTAACGTTGATCATACAAAAAGCTATTAGATATTTAATTCATGTAAGCTTTTAAATTCAATATTAAAAAAACAGTAATTATTTTTGCACGAACTTAGTACATATACAAGAATCGTTTGACCCATATACCTATATCGATTGGATTAATTTTCCAACATAATTTTAATTCAAATTAATTAAAACTAAAAATTTCTAAAAGCTCGAAAGAAAAAAATAACTCCACTCTTTACAATTTGTGATCGTAAAAATGTTTGATAAGACTGCAGAATACGCCTACTGATTTCAAGAAAAAATAGTAAATGAGGAGATCTCGTTTTTGGTAAAAAAAAAATAAAAAAATAGAAAAGAAAAAAGAAAACGTATTGTAAACGCAAGAAATCGCTTATCGTTCCTGCATTTTATCGAAATTCTTTTCTCTTAACATATTCTATTCCATCGTTTATATCGAGATCATTACGTAATTCACGTTTCAATGATCTACATTGAGAAAGAGAGAGAAAGGAAGATATATATGCCGACAGACGACGTTTTGGAGGTAGGAAGCTTTCTTAACGGGGAAAGCCCGCGTGAGAACTTTCGGATTGGTGGGATCTTGGTTTTCTCGGTACGCGCGCGAACAGCAAAAGCTCGTGAACGCGCATACGGACGAATCGCGACGCTTGCGCCACTGTCGACGACACCAATCGATGTTGTGTGAGTGTATACGTATATGTGTGTGTATATGTGTTATACATTTATGTGTTCGTATTTGAGCGAGTGAAAGAACCAAGAGAGAGAAAAAGAGAGCGAAAGAGAGACAGAGTGTGTGTTTCTAACTGACAGAGAAAGAAAGAAAAATAAAAAAAGAGAGATAGAGTTACTTGAGCACCAATGGAAACGACAAAGATAGAAAAGGAAAAAAAAGAGAAAGAGAAAAATGTGAGATACGTGATAGAAAGAGACAGGATAGGTAAAAGAGCACTATTTCTATCTTCGTTCAAACTCCCAACGCTCGTTACAATTCTCTCTCTGTCTTCTCTCGCCACCCCTCCAGCTCGTTTCCGATCTCGTTCACCCTTCCTCGGTCCTGCTCTACCTCCCTCTCTTCGCTAAGTTAAGCTCGAACTCGGTTCAGCGGAGTTCAGTCGCGCCACTCGGCCGTGGTGTTCGCGTGCCGTTCGTACCTCTTTTCGACGATCTTTACGATTTCGAAAATCTTATCATTAATATCTTGTTGTATTTCGTTATCTTTCTATCTATCTATCTATTTTTATCTATATATTTGTCTGTTTCTGTAATTAAATAAGTCATTTTAATAAAAAAAAAGGATATTATTATTTTACATCAAACTGTGTCATCGTCATCGTCAATTGGTGTTTCTATCCGGAGAAATTCGACCGGAAAGGGAGAAGAGGAAAACCAGGGTGTAGGTACGCGTTCGATGTCCTCTTTCGCGGACATTCGCCTCAAGGTAAGAATCTTAGTACACTACTTGTCTTATCTTACTACTGTTTGGATATTTTTCTATTCTTAAAAATGTTAAATACGATACTGTTTATTTACACGTTTCGAAATTGTGTCGATCGTTGAAGATACTTATGTAACTTGACGATTAATTTAAATTAATTGATTTTAATCGTATGTTATTATAATTTATATAGTATCAAATAAATTGTAAAATCTATTTTTTTTTGTTAGTAATTTTGACAGTGGATCAAGTTAAAAAAATTGTAAGATAATTAATATTTTACGATTTATTTTTTAACGTGTATAATTGTTACGTCAAAAAATTATAATCGATTTGAATTTTATACATTTATTTTTTCTAACAATTATTTTCATTATAAAGTCGACATTTTTAACAATTTTATGACTTACATCCATTTTCATAATTAACAGCATATAATTATAATTTTCTACGATTGATCCTGTTGGATTAAGTTATTTCGTGTTTCTCTCTAGCAACTCATTATTCCGTATGTATACGCGTTTTTTCTATGACCGCGTGTTCTTGTTTATGCAAAGTTAGACAGAAAATATAATATTAAAAAAATATTCAAACTTAATACTGACAATTTTGTGATACAAAAAATGTGATGAAGTTAACTTTTTTTTTAATTGTGTACTCCTTTCGTACTTGTCATTAATTTTTTTTTTTTAAATAAGGAAAAGAAAGACAAATATGTATATGTGTTCGCGTTGAAACAGTATAGAACGTGTAAGATGCAGCTAGTATAATATAAAGCTTTGAAGTGTTAATTCAAGAGGTAGAAAGAAGGAAAAACTTTATAATGACACAAGCCAAGGCTCTTTAAAGAGATAGTCAAACTTCGAAAAGGCACGTTTTTCTTCTTCCGGTTTCTTCCGTCTTTCGTTTTCTTCTATATTCCGAATAGGGAAACTTTCGTATTATAATATCAATCCTTTAAAACTAGATAAGAATATAATCAATTTTAATCGAAGCTTACTAAATGTTCAAACATCTTCAACTATTTGACTAACCTAAAGATCAATAAAAAATCACATAATCTAAAATAGTGCAAAGTAAGAAAAAAAAAATCAAATATTTTAAAACCAAATAATAAGAAATTCAAAACAAATGTAATTGTTTAAAGAAAGTTCAGTTTACGTTGAGACTTTTTTTTTTAGCTTTGTTGATTCAACTGTTATTTATTTGGTCGATTTTAATCATTGATAAAAAATACGACGAGAGAGAAGTGAACAAAGTTCGTGACATCGCATTGATAATTAGTGCGTCTATATTTATAGTTCGTTTCGTTTTCAATAGGAATTCTCGTTGTAAGTTGCAAGCGTAAGCGATTAACTTGAAGTTTCATTGAACGTACGTGCCGATTCGTACCACTTGCTTGATTGCTTTGACTCATTCAATGAAAACATTTTACGGAAAGTTCATTTAATGTCCCGAACTATTTTTATTTTTTTTTTTATTTTATATATCTTACTTCCAAAATTATTTTCCATTTCTTTTTTTCATTTCTTTCTTTTTTTTTATTTTCATTTATACTTTTATTTTTTTATTTTCGTATTATCGAATATACATATATCGAGAATCAATGTCAGAGGTTTCTTATCGTACGAGTCTCGTAATACAAATTTTAACATCATTAAAATCTAGATTATTTTTCATCATTTCTTTTTCTTTTTTTCTTTCTTTCCCTTATTTTTGCACAGCATATCTCTGGCAAGATTTTTTTCCCTCGTTTTTTTTTTTATTCCCCTTCTTTTTATTTTTCTTTGCTCTTTGCATTTACTGCAGTCAACTGTAACCGACGATGCCATTGTTCGCACGTTTCCATTTCTTGGAAACTAATCTCGTTAATGAACTTCCGAAGTTTGGAAAAATGAGTCTACCGAGCTTTCTTCGGCCCACTAGTTTTTTCTTTGTTTTCTTTATTTTTCTTCTTCTTCTTCTTCTTCTTCTTCTTCTTCTTCTTCTTCTTCTGCTTTTTCATCTGACAATTGTGTTGCTCAGTCTCTGAGAGTTAGAAACAGTTTTAGAATAAATTTATTATATGTATGTATAGTTGTTATTTGGCACGCCACGATATTACACAGTTAAATTATATGAGGTAGCTAATTTTTAATTGAATTTAATAAATATTGTAATATTATCGAGTTTGTTTGGTTTGAAATTCCAATTACCTTGATGGAATAAAAGTATTAATAATGGAAAGTTTCGTGACATAAGGACTTCACGTTTATTGTTTAAAATTAATCATAATTTTGATCAAAAGGGAATAAATTTTGTACGAAACTATTCAAAATTCATATTTTGAAAATATATGGTATCGATTTATACGCTTATGTTCGATAAACATAACCATTTGCAATATATCGAAAGTTATTGTAATCGAACTTGGGGGGAGAAAGGTAATACATTCGCGTGAATTCGATGCTATTGAAATTTTCAAAATGCGGAATAAAAATTGAAACTCGAAAGAATATTATATGTGGCGTTGTAAGATATTTTACAAAAAAAAAAGAAGGAAAAGAGAAAGAAGAAAAGAACATTTTAAATTTATCGAAAAATTCTCGATTTCCTTGAAAGGATCAAGATTATTATGATGATACGAATATTTTAAGGAATCTTTCCGAACGTATGACGAAAAACTGAAAGAATGATAAGAAGAATTTCTCAATATAGAAAGAAGAAGCTCCTACTTCTAAGAATGAAAAAAAAAAGAAAAATAGAGAAAATAAAAAAAGAAAGAAAAAAGAAGAGAAAAGTTAGAATGGAGGAAGGAAAAGAAAGGATTGATCAAAGACTATCACTCTCGAAGAACTTTTCGATCCTGCTAAAAGAAAAGATGATGAGTAAACGAGGATAGTCGAAGCAACTTCTTTTGCTGGAATAGTCAGAAGAATTCAAAAAAAAAAAAAAAATATATCCAAATTAGTCATGTTCATTCTGGCTCGTTGATGAACAAAACAAAAATTAATATGATCACGAAACTAATTAAAAATAATCTATGGAGAAAAAAGTAAAAGAAATAGAAAATATGGAGTGCCGATTCGTGGATGGAATTCTCTCGAAAAAGGCTAATTTTTGTTTTAAAATGCGACTCTCCTAGTTGTTCGACCACTTTAAGTGCTCCTCAAGAGTGCCTTTCCTACTTTTTCTATCTTTCTCCCTTACTCTAAAATATGTCTTTTAGTTCTAAGGTCTGTGTTTCTTTTCACTGCAAAAACTAACCTTAAAAGAAGAAAAATATAAAGATTGACAATTACTTTGTTTTTTTTACACGGTATACTGGATTTCTATTTTTATCATTTACATTTTTATTTATTTACTTACTTATTCTTATATATTTACACTCACCATAACAATTATTTGAGAGAGTTTTAAATATTTTGATTTATTTTTGTAACATTATATGTACATTGATAATATTACAAAATACAGTGAGTGTCATTTAACATTGTACATTGTTACGCTTACTAGATTTTTATTTCAAAAATATTGATATAATATGTTTAGAATAAAGAAAATTTAGAAATAAATACATAACGTTTTTTTAACGTTTATGTAATTGTTTACAATAAAATACATATGTTTTTAATAAGGATTGTATTACATATATATATAAATATGATGTTTAAATAAGAAAAGTATAATTTTTAATCTTATTTATTATGAGTATTATTTTTAGTATACATATATTTTTTTGTATTTTTATTTCTTTAATGGATATTAAATTGATATTGATATTAAAAAAAACATTTAAATAGCAGTAAAAACAAAGGATGACCAATCGTTAGACATGATATTCTTTTTATTTTTACAGTTATAAAAACATGTACGATTTTAATGTACGAGCTTTTTTCCGTAAATTATTTTTGTCTTATTTGTTATAGATAAAATTTTCTAATTAAACTCATTAAAGGTGTATTTAAAGTAAATTATTATATTTATTTTTAAATTGTTTTCACCCTAAACACACTGTATCAATAGTTTTTAAGCCAAAAAGTAATAAGAGGAATGGTGTATGATTTTAAAGGATACTGACTGTATTATTATTAGTACTATATAGTTTCTTCACTTATTCCTTTATCTATTACTATAATTTTATATGTGTAAACTAATTTATTTATTGTGTATTTATGTCAATATTTAATGCAAATAATAATTATTACATATAAGAAAAATAGATGTGTAATCAAAAAGTCAACCTTATAAGCCTTTTTTTTTAAATATATGACGGTTTTTCAAATTTAGACAACTATACTTAAAAAACCTAATTTATATACAAAAAGAAGAGAAAAATGTTACATCAGGAATTTCAGTTTTTTATTGAGTTATACAAACTTTGTGTTCCCGAAATGTGTAATTACGTATTTTCCATTAGAATGCACAAAAGGTCCAATGCGTTTATATGTTTTGCGTAGATACATTTTTTCATATACTTTAATTATATATAAATACTTCTTTTAGGTTGAGTAACAAGTTTCTTCGAATTTTAATGTAAAAGTATGATGCATTTTTTATATATTTTCTATGTAGCCTTTTGCAAATGATCTAACATTGTTTTCTTTTTTTCTTTTTTTTTTTTTTATTCAAAATAATGATTCCCTTTCGGGATACATGGAGATCTAAAATTGTTTGGTAATCAATTTTTAATTTCTTACCGATATCATGGCCATTAATATTTTAATCTTACTTAATTTTTCCTGTGATTTTAACGAATTTTTGAATGAATGGTCGATCAGAGAGAGATGTATTTTTGACATCAAAATTTTTAGATTAAAAATGTTTAAACTTTTTTTGTGCCACAAATACTGATACTGTATCTTATTCATGAGTATCACAAATTTTTTTAGCAATTTAATTCGTATTTTTCATTTTTTCTGATAAAATTTCAAGATATTTCGAAGTTCTTTTTTATTTTATTCATTTTCAAAACGCAATAATTTTTTACCGAATAAATAAATCTAATGACATATTTTTTTGTTATTATAATAATGTTTTCATTTAAACGGATTTATTTTAACGTACTTGAACTTGAACCTGAATGCGTTATGTGCAAACACAAATTCGGAGATTCTCTATTGTAATTTATTTTTTTATAATAAATGCATAAATTTATCTATAATTATATTCTAAATATTTGAAGTACGATAAGAAAATTAATGAAATAAATATGTAAATTCATTAACTGGGGATACCATTAATGAAATGATTAGGAAAACTTTAGAAGTCAAATTTATAATTATTTAAACATTAAACAAATATGAAAAAATTAATAGTGTTGCTTGATTTTATAATTAGTTGATGAATTCACCATTTGTGAAATAAAAAAAAAAATACTGACGATTTTTACAGTTCTAATTACGAGGTTTTCATTTACATGCAGCTTTCGTAGAACCAATTATCTGTGTAAAGAAAAAGATTTCTATACTTTATGATATGTCACCTTTTAAACTCATTTAAGTTTTGTCAAATCCGATTTTTATTATCACAATTATACGATCCCAAGGCTATTTACCAGAAAAATACAAAGAAATTTTGTATTCAACCCAATAACAACACAATTACTTTATATATTTAGATAAACATTCAAAATGGCAAGAATGTAAACTAATGAATCATAGTTATATATTTATTTTGTCTATTATATATAGAAAAAAAATCCTTCTATTGCTTTAAAAAAATATATGGAATATTGTTAAACATCATTATTATTTATTAACAGAAAGAAATCTTTGATACATAAATCAGATAAACGATATTGGGGACAAAGAACCTCAATCAATTGAAAATAAACCACGATAAGCTAGCTGTTTCTCCGACATGTGCTTCTTCACTACTTCGACGTCAAGAAAATCGCAGCTGAAATGCATCCCTTATTATTCGAAGTTTATGGTAATGAAACCCCATCGGAAATAATATGTAGAGTTTGATTTGAATGATATCGAAACGGTGATTTTGACGTAAGAGATAAAGTACGTTCCTGACAATCGAAAAAATTTGAAGATGTTCAGCGGCAAGAATTGTTTGATGAAAATCCAGCTAAAACGTTTTCATGCCATGAGGAAAATTCATAAGAAAGAGAAATAATTATCACATATTTTAAAAACTAATAAATGGCATTATATCAAGAATTGCAATTTGAAATCAATTAAAAATAAAAGTTTATTTTAAATATCTATGTTTATTAGTATTAATGCTACATATTTTATGTACATGATTAATTGCAGATCACGATTCTTAGAGGAAAATTTTCAATAATGGAATAAAATTGCAGTTCTTGTTTTTATACTACATATTTGAGAAATTAATAAAATAAGCTCAAATTGTATATTTTATATATTTCTGAAATATCGTTTAAATAATACATTAATTTTAGCCAACTAATGAAAAATAATAGTTCCTACCTAAAACAAATGATTTAAAAGTGGTTTTACGATAGTAACTCATATTTTACTCTTAATTTTACATTCCTTTAGATCATAATTTGTATTCTTATAAAATAGGAATAAATGTACTGTTCTTCTTGGAAAACGTAATATCGAGCCATATCAATTTTCAATAAGACGATAAGATGGAATTTTTAAAGGGAATAAATTATTTTAATGCATGTTTTAGCAAAGTATGAGATTTCCTCTTCGTCAAGTGATATACCAACGTTCGAAAAGCCAATAATCCGTCAGTTCTCTAGTCCTGTATGTTCGGTAATACACACACACACACACACACACACACACACACATGCAACGTAAAAATTTTTATTCATTTTCCTTCTTCTCAATATCTCATAAATTCTGATTAATATGTACTTTCGATCGCACTTTGGTATTTTTAATCAGAAGTTTGCAAAAATTAAAATAAATCTCAAATTAACATAAAATCTCAAATGAATTATAAGGGAAGTTATTTTAAAAGAATGCACCAATAGTTTCCAACTTGTAATACGTGGGTCATATACGACCCACCGCTGAAATGGATGCAACCCGCTATAAAATTATAAATTTCTTTTAAAAATATTTTTTACATAATTTACTTCCTTCTGTATTGAAAGAATTTCATTTGAATCACTATATTTTATATTTGCTACCCCAGAAACAATTATATTTTTTTTTAAATGTGACTCAAGGAAGCTATTACATCATATAATGATTTTTATAATATAAGAAAAATATCTAGCAATTCATAGTATTATCTATTGTATTTATTAGCTATACAGGGTCCAGTTGAATAAAATATACAAGCTAAGATAAGTTGTTTTTTTTTACTGAAAAAAAGAAAAAAAAGAATACGATTATTTTATTTGAGGCTTTGTTTCCAAGAATATGAAATTTGAATTTTCATTCTGTTTACATTCTATTCTTATGAGGATATGATGAAAATATAATTCTTTCCAAAAATAGACATAAGAACATAACCCAATAAACTACAATCTTCCATCATTTTGAGAAAAAAAGATTTATTCTAAGAAAGTTGAAGTCTTATGTTTTTGGGAGTACATTTAATAAAGAGTATATATGTCTAATCTTTTTATATATTGTTTATATAGTTTTTTATATACATTGGTTCCTCATAGTGGAGGGTAATATGATCTCTATAAGAAGTTTAAAAAAAGAAATAAAAATAAAGAAAACAAGTTTTATAATTTTCCTTCTTGTGATATAAAAAAGATGTTACATTAATCTTGATTTAAAAATAGTATAATGCAACGATGTTTCTATTTTTGTCGATATTTAAATTTTCGTGAAAAGAAAAAGAAAATATGTGTTCTTCTTATTTATAAACTATTAACACTATATTTCTTTACTTCTATGTTATCAAAGAATTTATTTTATTGGGTTACTACATTAACATTACTTTTGTAAAAATTTCTAAAATATATTTCATATGCATTTTCATAATTTTCACTATTTTCATAATACGTATTAAGTCCGATTAGATTATTTTTTTAATTTTTTTTTAAAAACCAAAATTTTTTTTATTTAAATTTTAAATAAAAATTTAAAACCGTCAAAATTATGAAACGTTTGAATGAAATATTAAATTGGAAGACTATATTATCACTTCTTTCTCTATTTAATACATCAAAGAAGATATTCTGTCTTCAAGATATGGGTTTGAAGGGGGAAGGGGGTGCTGTAGACGGCGCTGGGTGAGTGTATGTGTGTGGGTGTTGAGTAAAAGGGAAAAGGAAGACTTTGCATCTACTCTTCATTCTCCCTCGACTTATTCGAGTACTTTTGTAAAGTTTTCTAACCGGTCATAAAACAGTCATCTGAAATGGTGAGTGAAGGTAGTAAAAAAGAACAAAATTCAATAGGAGTACGGCCGTGTTGGAGTAGGAAAAAAAATTTATTCTACGTGCCTCATTCACCGAGAATCTTTTCCTCCTTTTTTTTCTTTTTTTTTTCCCCTCCAATCCCTTCCCTTTTTTCCTTGTGCACAGTATCAGCCAGGAAAAGAGCTTCTAGCAAAATTGTACTCCGAGACACTCGATTTTTATCATGAATACCAACATTTGAGAACGGCCGATGAGATGAGAAGGAGCGTACGTGAGAGAGTATCGAACTGATAAAAAGAAACTATGACATACATATATAATGCATTAGAAATCTTCAAGTAAACTTGAAAATATGTCAAAGGATTTGCTGTGTTAAGATACTTTAAAATTTTTCTTCTTCAAGTGTTCAAAATATCGATGTCATTTTAAAAATTTAAATATCCTTGAATTGAGAGCGGAATTCTTTTTTTCTTTTTTTTTTCTTTTATCCATCCATCTTGTGAAAAAAAATGTTCTTTACAATGTACGTTGTTGAAATATTAATAGTTATGGATACAAATGATTTTATATTGCCTAATGTGTGTAATATAAATCATTATTTTCAGGTAACTTCATTTATATTTTAGCAATATCGATAGTATAGGTGTAAAAGTTAAATATGTATTTTACAAAAAAGACTCACACACCCACATCGAATTTTACTTGTAATGATTTTCATTTGTTTTTTTTTCTTTTCGAATTCCCACTAATTAATAGTTCTTGTTTTATTTGTTAAATTTCGTTTTTTATTTAAATTAATTGCAGAACTATTATTAAAAAATTATATAAAAATTTATGTTAATAAGAAATCAATGTATATATACCAAATTATAAGTACTTTGCTACAAATCTGCTGATTAGTATTTTCTATTTTTAATAAATTTTTTATTACTGAGAAACATTTTATTCTTACAATTAGAGAAATATAATTTTATATAAATAAATAATAAAATTGATCTTACAAGAATTTTCTTACCTACACAAGAAATAAAAAAATACAAATATTATTTTTGGAAGTAGTACTTTTCTGCATTTTATAATACTTTTGAGAACATACTTCTGTGAGACCTATTTTCTTATCATTTATGCAAAATTATATTTCTTTTAATATTAAATACTCTTTAGAAATAAGATTTTATATCAATTTTCAAGTTTAATAATCATAAGATACGTTCATTTGTTTTATAATTTAGAAACATTGCATTATAAGTATACCTATATCAATTTTTTAAAATTTACAGTAGGGTACGACTATTCTTATGTGACTCGCTGTATATGTAAAAATGATTGGAACATACAGTAACTTACAAAAGTATTCGAACGATCACAATTAAAACTTTAAAAAAATTAAAATCTGTCTTGTTGACTAATATTCTTAAAGTAATGGTGCAATTACTAAAATACACAACTATCAAATTATAAATATAAATTTTGAAGTGATTTATATAATATTCTTGGAGCTTATGAATAATTCATTGCAAACATGTATGAGAAAACAAGATCACAAAAATCTATCAATGGTATTAGTTATTCACACCTAATGTGGCATTAATAATTATAGAAATCCTTTTTGTGTTTTATTACAACCTTGATGCAATGCTGCATGCTGTGAACAAACTTTTCGGTTATTGCAGTTTCCTGTCAACAAATTCATGATTGAATTAATGTCTAAACTTCGTGGAGGTGTTTGTAGAATATATATATATATTGTGTATTATATAATAAATATTCTTTTACAATATTTGTAAAATGCTTGAGGCCAATGACTTGCTAGAAATAAACAGTTTTCAACCATATCAAATTTATAGCAATTTCTTTTAATTTGTTATTAAAAATATTTGAATATTTATGTTTTATCTCAAATGCTATTTATAAAGACGAGATTTCCAGTACTGTTTGCGACACTGAATAAATCCCTTCAACATAAAACTACAACTGTATTTTATAGTGGAACGTAAATTTTTAACTTTCATTTCAGAATTGGGTTTTCTCCAAACATAACGACATCTACCCAATCCAACGACATTAAATTTACTTCTTCAGAAGATATTACTTTATTCCAAACAACATTATATCTATATTTATATATTCTTTTGCCAATTTTAAACATTTAGCAGGATTCGTTAAGTTATTGAAAGATTTTCTTCTTGGAATTTTACTATTAAAAATCATTAATATAGAAAATCTTGAAGATATAATTTAAGATAAAAATCCTATTTAAAATTGTTGAGAACCATTTGTGCATGGTTTATAACTGACATATTTTAATTCTTTTTTTATTTGGTTTAAAATAATTTGTTTTCTTTTTTTTCTACTAGTTAGTTTTTTTTGATGGACTTATACCGCGTTTGTTCGTAATTGTTTCTTCCGTTCTTTATTTTCTAATAATATATTGTTAATATACATTTTTCTACTAATTATGCAATCTGCCCATTTGATTTACCTTCTTTTTTCATTTTTAATCTAAATCTATCTGTCTTGTTTCCGGTTTACTGAAACTTATTTTCACTGATAATAAACCATGAATATTGTGCTGGGGAAAACATTTATTTCTATTTACCCAATAGATGGTCTCTGGTTTGCATTATTTTGGCAATATTAAACGTATTTAGCAATACTTGCGTGCATTTGAGAGCGAGCATATCATAGAGCAATTTAAAACAATAATGATATTAGTTTATTTAGTCAAAATTTTTTGCGTTTCAAAAATGGGTGAAAATAAAAAGAAATTGTATGAATTCGAAATTCTATTATAGTTTTTATATAAATTTATATATTCATATATAAATATAAAAAATACGATTAAGCTGTTAAAATATATTGTGCCGTTTATGAATATGATACAACATCAGTCTTAGAGTAATCGCAATATTACTTTTAGAATTTTAGTCTAATATACATATTTTTAATATTTGATATTTCATTATAAAGCATTCGAATACATTTATTCTTTCAATTTTTCATTTGAAAAAAATATAAAAGACGAAAAATATTCGTTATGTTTTCATTTATTTGTGTAAATATAACTTTATACTTTTAATGTTACTATATAAAATACAAACGAACCAATTTGGTTACTTTCAACATTAAACCAAAGTAAAGCGAATAAACACTTTTTGTATTTATGATTAAATAACAACTTTTTAATCGTCATACATAAAAACTTATAACAAAAATCAATAAAAATAAATACAGAAATTAGAATAAACTATGAATATTTTATATATCGATGATCGTTCCGATTACATATTATTTTTTAACAGGACAAAATTATTGTAAACAACCTATACAAGACTACGTTGATAGGATCCCTGTTTATAAAATGTATTAAAAATACGATTAAAAATATTGTTACATATATATACATTCATATCGACCAGAAAATTATTTTAAAAATAATAAATAAATATGAACAATTTAATTCAAACTTGGAAAAAAAGAACAACAGAAAGTTTAACAAATTAAATCGTTTTTGTCCCTCTTTGTAGTAAGCACTGCACTTACCACTATGCTGTTTTGATACTGAAATATGTATTAAATTCTTTGGTACTTGCCTATATGAGCAACAATTCAGGACCGTATCTATGCTTAAAATAAAAACTATTATATAATATATTATTTACTAGTAACTTATTAATAGGCTTTATGCTGCTAGTTTTAATTAACTAGTAGCCGAAAAATAAACTTTTCGTTGATTTCGATTATTAATTACTCTACCAAGAATCAGCTCTACCTAAATAATTAATGTTTTATTTCTTTAATATTTTATATTTTTATACATATTATTTTTGTAATATAAAAATACAGAAAAAAAATGTTTTGTTATTTCACCTTTCTGAATATTGTTATGAGTAATTATTCACATTTTTTGCAGAAGAAATGATGTGTTATAGATTTGTTTTTTATTTTCTTAATACAAGCTCTTCAATGTTAATATATAATCAAATTACATATTGATAAATAATTAGAAACATTGCTAGACTTGACATAATTAATGAATATTGTTTAATTGACCAATATGCAAACTTTTAATTTTCTCGAAACAATAAAAAATGATGAAAATAACAAAAAAAAATTTGAAAAAACACTTTCAAAATAAATGGTTCGTATAGGTTTTTCATTTGATTCTCATTATAACCTCATATAACTTGTGTAATCATTGATACGAGAATCGTCAGAGTTATTTGCAACCGAAATTCGTAATTTCAGCTCTCTTTAAGACAGTTAAACTGTTCTTTAATTCTTAATTTAACAAAAAAACCTTAATTAGGCTTTTTTGGAATAATTGAAGATTTCAGATTGTTTAATCATCAAGAAAAGAATGTTTTCCTTGGTTTTATGAGTTATTGCTAGGAAAGATTGTTTGCAGCTTAGGTTTTAAACGATGTTTTTATTGTACGGTTCGCTAATTGCGATAATATGTCCTAAGTAAACCGGGACTTCAAATAGGTTAGTGAAAATAAGCTTTTTCTAAATCAACATCATTCAAACTCTCTTCATTCCAGCAAATAATCTCAATAACTTAATTCTGGCAACATTGTGAACTCAATATCTATGATGACCTGATCAAAATTAATATTATTTACTAAATATGTTCTTGAGGAAATTTAATTATTTTATCTTTCTTTCCATTTGGCTCAACAATAAACTAATAAATAATTTTTGTAATAACGAGATAAACTAGATGAGTAGATGAGAATGATATGACTGCATTTTTCATAATTGCGTAATTATGGTAATGAACTTAATTGATTCGAAAGAAATTACGTAGTTTATACTATTTTATTGAAATGCTGCATTAATATTTAAAAAAAAATATATAAATTATATCCCGCAAATTTATTATTTACCAATTTTTTATGAATTCTTTCTATGTGTTTATTATCTCGTTTGTTAAAGATTCATACCTAATTTGTAGGAAAATATTTTCGCATAAAATGTATCTATCTCTTTTCTAAACTAATAAAAGGTAATCGTTTACTTTTAAGAGCAAAAATTATTTTCACGAATTGCTCGATAAGGTAGAAGTCAAAGTTTTTAACGAACTAATTGTAAAGATGGCGTGACAGGGCAATACAAAAAGAAATTTCCTTGCTGCTTCGGAAGCGATTTTGTACCTTAACTTATTGCTGAGATGCAATATATAGCCTTAATGTACTCCTAAAACTGTGTTAAATATTAAAAATTCAGGGCTTAGTACTTTTAATGTGTCTTCTTAGAAACAAATTTTTTTGTCTAGTAAAAGTATTGTTCAAGTTTATTTTTTTTTTTTTTCATTTTAAAAAGAAAATTTTTTTATTTTGAGGAAAAATAGATAAATTCTTAACAGAAACCGAACACAATGTCAATTTTTATAATAACAGAATAATAAAATATATCTTTAATTATTAATAATTGAATTCGTGTCTTTTTTTATATTATCTTCCTCTGCCCTTACAATTTTGAAATTTAAGTTCTTATAGTCAGACAATTAAGAAGGCAATTTTCATAGTACGAAAGGTGAAGATTATTTCATGACTATACGAATCTGTGGTGGTGTGCTACACTTACAATATCTTAAGAATTTCGTTCCTCCCCCTTTTTCCGTGTTTTAAACAAAGTTCACTAAAGCAAATTTTATAAATTGATCGAAGCTTGTTAAGCCCTTAAGCACTGCTGAATGCTGCGTGGGGTTATTTTTCTGTACGACAAGGTTAACACAACTAGAATTACGTAATTTTTTATGTAAACGATAAAACTATAATGTGTGACGAACAATGCTGTTCTCTTCGCAAATACATTTTAATGAAATTTTTAATGATTACATTATTATTTTTTTTAAAGAGATGGTAAACATATAGTTTAATTTTGACAATTTACTTTAGTAATTAATAATAAAATTAAATATAATATATTTTAAAAGATGTTATCCGCGAAAGCTACTATAGTGGAGCGTCGTACTGGAAGATTATATCCACAAAAGCCACTATAGTGGCGCGACGTGCTTAGAAAGTTAAAGACTTTGTATAGAAATTTAAAAATTTCCATGCTTTGTTTCGCTTACACGAGGTAAAAAATATTCCCCCTTCTTCGTTCTCTAAACATAATCAAAAGAAATTAATTTTATAGATTGATCAAAACTCTTTGAATATTCTATAGAATGTTCTACTCGATCAGATATTCTATACAATCCGTTAAACAAAGTTATAATAATAATGAATGATATCAAAGTTTTTTATACTTTTACGACGTTCTGAAAAGTTACTATAAGACTCAAACTATTCCTATACCAGTTATCAAGAAAGAAGATTTCACTTGGGCACAAAGTTGCACGAAAAAAGCCACAGTTTTCTCAAGCTATTTTTGCAATACATTTAAACCAAATATAACGATCTCCTATGAAGTCACTCCTTACCAATCTTATCGTTACCAAATGAACCAAACCGCATCAAAAACATAGCACAAATCACAGCCAAGGAGATCGTTAAACTTATCAATGAAACACGAAACAATAAGTTACCTGCAGTAGACCTGTCAGCGGCAAAACACTCAACCAACTACCAACAAGGACAATAAGAATGTTCACTATAATTTTTAATGTTGCCTTAAGAATCAAATTTTTCCCATCTTCTTGGAAAAAAGTTCAGTTTATTAGGCTTAAAAAGTCAAGAAAAAGAGATTTTCACTTTTTTCTTTAATTTCGAAACTTTTAGAAAAGATAATTCTACATAGAATGAAAGTACTAATCAACGAAAATAAAATAGATACATCTCAACTTTGGAATTAAATTCGCTATGATCGACAAATTCATCGAATGACTAACACAATACATCGGCTATTGAGAGTAAGGACTATTTTATTGCTATCTTTCAAGACATAAAAAAAGCTTTTGACAAAGTGTGGTACGAAAATCTTCTATCTAAAATTCAACCAAATTTTCCTCTGTCCTATTACTAACTACTACTTTAATATTACCCAGAAGATAAATCATTTTTTTTTTTTTTTTGTAAAAGTCTAAGATTCTCTTATTTAAAAGCATTTAACGTTGAAAGTGGTATTCCCTAAGGAAATGTACTGGATACTATTTTATAAACTCTATTCACTGCAAATATTCCTACTATTCATGATATTGTAATATTAACGTTTACGGATAACACAGCTATCATAGATACTCAAAAAGATCTCATATCAGCATACCTTTTATTTCTAGCAACATAAAATTACAATAGAACGATGGTTAAATCTATGGAAAATAAAAGTAAATACCAGCAAATGTGAGTGTAAATACCAAAAATCATTCATAAAATTTTTTAAATAAAATACTTAGATATTCGCATAGACGCAAGACTAATATGAAAACAACATATTTTTTTTGTTATTAATAAAGGAATATAGAATGAATTCTCAGCCGAGAATTATAAGTAATTTTTTTTGACCTGATACATTGACATGAGTTGTTAAAAATAAATAAGTATAAGCTTAATTTTTAATATTTTTTAAAAAATTACTTGTGTCTACAATTTTTTATTTGCCATTTCGTTTTTCTCAATCTACATTTTTAACTCATAATTAGCAATTCGAAATATTTTAATATACAACTTCTCATTAAAATTGTAAAATATATTCATATATTGATCTACATTTTTTTAGATTTGTGGCCATAGTGCAATAATGATAAATCGATAAAAGTGATATTTTTTTTCTCGTTATCAAGAAATTAAAAATGCAGAATATAAAATATTCTTATCGACGACTCAGATAATTTTATTCCATATTTAATATCATTACTGGCTTGTGATTTTCTTTTTTATTAAATATTATACTTCTCTTTGAATCTTGCAATATATCTCATAATAAAAATGTGACAATTATTTTTATGAATAAAATGAAACATATACTATAAATATTATCATGTTCAGTCCAGACAAATACGTCCCTTCTAAAGGAACTAACAAAAATAATCATGTTTACTAGTATTTGTTAGATGGTATGTACACTACTAGCGCAAAGTTTCGTATCACTATGTAAATTAAGAGAAATAGTATATTTAGAGGAAAAATTGAATGCTTTTAAAAATTTAAAAATTATTTTTGTCGTAATTCATGGTATACATTTCTAAAGTTTTTCAATAGAAAGTCATTTTAATTGAAATGGAAATTGACCTTGTATAAGGTTTTTTAAAAGCATAATAAATTCTCATGACAAAGCTTTGTCTTATTGATGAGGAATCTTATAGAAATTTTCTTCATCGGTCAACATAATTGATTTCAAATACGTTTGTAATATTACAAAAGCATTATAAATCTGTCTGTGTCTACTTTGTTATATTGAATTTAATTAGTTTTACTTGTTAGTTTGCATTTAACGTTTTAATTGCATCTAATTAGTTCGTCAATTGTATTGAGCAAAACTTTATGCTGTAAAGAATGTACAGAATAGAAGAATTCTAGATTCCGAACGTTTAATCGTTTTATCTGTAAGAATAAGTTTAACGGTGTGGAAGATATTTATTTAAAATTTTTCTTCTGTTTAAAAATGTTAATATGTGTAGATTTAGGAATAGCAGGAAGCGCAACAAAAGCTTCAAATTAATTCTTGAAGAAACATTTTTAATTGTAGTCAAATTTTTATAATTATCCTTGACTTTTCTCTTGAATCTTTCTTTTTCGAAATATCTACAAAAATTGTATCTTCACTGCATTGTTTTAAAGCCGCATGTTAAATAGCAGCTATAGTCAAACAATTTATTTCTAAATCAACTAAAATCTTAATAATAGCACCGTGTTTCTAGTATTTCTTCAGTTGTAACAACTTTTGTAATAAATTGGTGCACTAATTATTGATAAAATGCTTCAATTTGGTACTACTTTTTTACAATCCGACATTACTTTCACTAAAATTCCCCATTTTCTAGAAACAGGGAATGTTACTTTACTTTACGAAAAAAATAGAATATTTTTCTGATTAAAAAACTTACAACCAAAACATATGTCTGCCTACTGTCATCCGTTATTTTACGATTATCATTAGTTTCAAACTAAGGTTACTTTAATTGTTTACCATATCTATTAATATTAAATGTTTTGAAAAATGTATATCATATTTTCGGACACAGCTAGTATTTCTTTATAACACAAATAAATGATTATTTTTCTTCAAATAACCTTTTTATCAAACAAATCATTTTTATTTTTAAATATAGCCGTACAATATATGTATGTTTTAGATTTCTACAATATGGAGTCTTGTCATTGATTCAAATATGTTTAATAGAAATTAAAGAATTTTTTTTCTTGTTAGGAAGAAATCCTTTTTTACTGCATATGAATACTCAAGAAAAAGAAAAATCAACAAATGATAGTAAACTTTTTGCCGGTATCGTACTTCTATGTTTTCTTTCCTGTCTTTCTCGTTTATTAAATTCCTTTTTATAACATTTACGAATGTATCGTCGCGCGAAAATAATCAAATGTATGCGTTAACGTAGAATATAGAAAAAAAATATAAAGGATAGTATAAGAAGTTGATAAGACAAGATTCCTTGTTATTTGTTTATAGATAAATAATGTATGTTTTACGTTTGATAATGAGATCAGTCACGTGTTTTCTCTTTCTCCCTTTCTCTCTCTCTTTTTCTCTTTTCATTTTTCTCCATTTCTTTCTCATTTTCTTTTTCCTTCCTACCGTCGCTGTTTTTGTGCCTGCATCTTTTCACTTTTTCGTTTTTCTTTCCATTCTCGTTTCTTGTCTACAGCATCAGGACTTGGCGTAAATCTTCATTCATTTTCCAGATATACGAACAAAAGCTTCGTATGACGTAAGCTTGGCACAGTCTATAACAGCCTAGCCGTTGTTTTTGCTTTTTAAGAATCGTGGAGAAAAACTTGCATGCTCCTTGTACCCTTCCTAATGCGAATACTTTAAATACAAAGTTCTGTAATTTCTCAGAATCTTTAAATAAGCATCAAGGATTTCTGCGTTTCTCAACTAATTTCGTAATTTATGAACGAAGATGAAGATTTTTCTGAAATTAAATAAGATATTTCATTATTTCAATGTAAATCTTTTTCTAATTGAAAAGAATAACCATTAATTATAAAAATTTAGAAATAATTACAATGCAAAAAAGTAAAATAATAATAATAATTTTAATACTTACATGTTATTATCTTATTTTCTTAAAACAGAATATGCACAATATTTTTGTTCTTCAGAGTTATATCAATGATTTCTTTTTTAGTAAAGTAACTTTTCAGATATCTTGAATTTAAATGATTAATAAACAAAAAATTGTTATTTAAATAATAAAGTATAAATCTAATAGAAATAAATGTTAAGTGATTCTATAGTAAATGGTTTTCTTCATTTCATAAAAACTAAAAACGACCTGGTAAAGCTTATTTCAATGAACGTCGATAGACATGAACACACCATCAATTTTGCAACATGCTTTGATTCATTGGCATCTTTCAACGTTAATCCTAAACAACGTGATCGTGCTACGTTACGCTTAAACGGTTAATCAACGTCAATTAAAATCTTAGAAACTGCCTATAATAATAATCTGCTAGAATAAATAAATAAAATTATTGAAAATTTTGTAGGTAGGTATTTAAGCTGCAATTATGAATCTATTGTTAAATTCTTGTGATTATGTATAATTAATCATATTTTATTAATCATATATAAATAACCAAAATAAAGTATCAATAAAAACAATAAATATAAATATACAACACTTTTATTTTAAAATTTATCAGGAATAAATTAATTTCTTATTACTCATGCGGGATAAGTAGTATCTTAGCTCCCGCTGTTGCGGTTGAAAAATAGCTAATTATCCATTTTACAATTACAACATGAGTTTTGAGTAAATCAAACGTTTATTTGTCGCACGCAAATTTTACTTAGTTCACGTAAATTATATTTTGCTTATGCAAATTGATAGAAAAAAAATGAATAACGAAACAAATTACAATTAAAGTGCCAATATTTAAAAAGTGAAGTTGGCAATTAAGAAGCTTATTTACATAAAAATAAAAGTAATAAAATTAATAAAAAATGAATTCTAATCCCGACCTGATCCCAGAAACTGATGAGAGTTTTGACGAGGAGTCTATACCACCTGAAATAGTAGTAATTTTTTTTAATTTTCAGTTCTTTGATTTTGGTCTGGGGGGGCTTCGCCTCCCCTCAATCCCCCACCGGGGCTTCGCCCCTGGACCCCAAAATTGCTTGAAAGCATGGCACCGCATTTGTAATAAAAAATAGTATCTGCAACTCGTGCGATATTGTCGATTGCCAACTCGAGCGAATGAGTACACTGCACTCACTTCGCTCGTGCGTTCAACTTCGCTCTCATGGGAAATCGACAACTTATCGCACAATATACTAATAAGTAATTTTGATTTTAGATATCAAAGAGGAAGCTCAAAACAATATTAATACAATTTTACGTCTCACTCTTGCCATGTATATTTTAAAAATTTTAAATAGTATTTCTATATTTGATAGATCATTTTAAAGATAATAAAAATTTACATTTAATTATAATTAAAAATGTCTTTGGATGTATGTATTATACTTAAAGATGGTACAAAATTTTGAAAATAATGTAAATCAAAAATAAAAAGTAAAAAAAAAGACAAACGAATTATTTAAATGGAAGGATCCTTAAGATTCATGCATATGCTGATCTCTTTTCTTGGTGGTACTAAATTTTATTCCCGGACTCTTAGTGAAAATCGTTTGAAAGTTCATTAGTTATGCATGGAAATGTGTACGGAAAAAGTCGATAATTTAAAGGCTGGTTTGTCGAAAATTGACTTGCAGTTTTCTTTGAACGTATCTTCCTTCGATTAGAAGAGAAAACTTCGTATTTTTTATCTTTTTATTGGAAAATTTGAAAATCACTCCTGAATTGTTTCCTTTAACGTATAACCTTTGATAAAAGGTTCACGTACAATTCTAGTAACTATGAGAGACGACGGGTTACATGGGATGATTTATGCTCACATATGCGTTGAGGTTAAACGTCCGTTATCGTTACTGTACAAATTTATGATAAATATACAATTTGCTGATATACGTGTTCGTAAAGCGAAAGGCTTTTCTACAATTTTTCTACAATGCTAGAGTACCAAATTCATGTGAAAAATGAGAATCGAATTTTTCTTCCTTTCTTTTTCTTTTTGTTACCTTTACAAATATTCCTTCTAAAAGTATTTCGAATGTTTATATTAATGCAATTATTTGGAAGTTAATCGATTTTAGATTACCAGCTCAAATTTAACAAAATATAGTTCAGGGAAATGCTGTACTATTTTATCGCATCATTATCAATCATCTAATAGATAGCATGGTAATTGTATTACAACTGGACAAGAGATGATTCTATGTTACTTATCAAAATTACAAAATTTTAATATAACAAATATTTTTCTTGGTAAACTAAAAAGAAGATATATTTACAAAATATTTATATATTCAACCATCTTATAATACGATGTTCGGTAGTATTACCATTATCGAATTACCTTGAGTATTCGATAAACTATAAACACAACGAGCTTATAGATATTGAAAACATTACATAACGTGGTGGTAGTGCTATCAATAGTTGATCATTGGCTTTTTATATAGAACGTTAATATCGTTGGATAGAAAAATGGTGAGGTCTATTTCATCAAAAGATTTAACCTAAATTATAATAACCTTTCGAAAATTCTGCTAGAGGTTTTTTATTTCTAAAATTTTATTTTCTTAAGGTCATTCTTTCACAAAATTCAAGGTTTTATATTTGAGTTTTTTTTTTTTTTACATAGAAAAATAAAAACTCTAGTACGATATCTCTATCTTTATCTTATCCTAATTCTTATCTTTTCACCTTCTCTTTTCGTTTGCACTTTTTCTTCAACAAGAGCAAATAATTACATAACGAAGAGTCGTTTGAAACATTTGAATGAGCCTTTTTTAAAAATGCAGTGATCCACTTGAGAAAATCGCTCGGTGACCTGGTGTTTAATTGAATAACCACCAACGCGGATTCGAGGTTTTTCTAAATTTTTTTTCTTTTCCAGAATTTTTCAGACACGAAAAAAAAGGTCGGATTCAAATTAGATGTATCTCATTAATGACTTGCTTCGAGTCCGAGTTCGAGTCGAGAATCTTAGTCTTCGATAGACACAAATTAATCGATTATTGTTTCAATTTCGTCAGAAAAGAAAATTTTCCAGTTTCTTCCAATTTTAGTGTATGTCATTTATGTAGCAAAATCTGGTTTTACAGAATAATTTGACTTAGCTTTTGCATCTATCATATAACGTTCCATGAAAATGTATCAATATTTTTACTTTAATCTAAATTTTTCTTAGAAATTTTAATGCAACAACGGAACAAATTTTTTTCGTATTTTGTATTTAACAATCTTCAAATTCTTCAAAAACTGATAATATGCCGACCTTGCTCTTTGGTCGATATGGTTCATTTTTAATATAAAAATTTCTAAATTGAAAATGCTTGAATCATTTTTAAGCCATGTGTACTGAAACTGTATTATGTTCGTAAACATTAAAAATTATTTTAATAGCTTGAGTCGCACTATTTCTTTTTTATAATGAAATTTCGTATGTATTAAACTTCTTTTATTTTTAAAACGTAAGAACTGTCAACTGAATAAGCGAATATCACAACTTTTATACTATTTTGTCTGTGCCATATTTTAAATGTACTTAAATCCAATTAATATTATTGGAGTTGTACGATCCTAAATTCATTAACTGCGAAAGTATGAAGAAACTTGTTTCTCAATCAAATATTTCTAATCTTCTTTTCAATAAAAGTAGTATTTTTCTTTATAAATTATGAAAAATTATTTCATTTATCAATTTCATTGTTAATTTTTACTTATTGATATTCCTTTAATTTTGTTTACATTTGTTTTAAAATTGTGCAGTTATGTGATTATTTTTTTAAAAATGGTCGATATATTCTTTATTACATACAATTAAATCCTCTACAATTAAGAATTTATAATCCCTTACAAAGTATTTCTATCACATTAACCCACCAAAAGTTTTTATTTCCCATGACAAATTCGTCTTTTATTTGCAAAAACGCAATTACTTTCTGTCACATCCAATATTTCCAGGTGTTTGATTATTCTTTTTTGCGTCTCTGTATTTTTTTGTTAGAATTGTTATCTTATCATCGTTTGCTCTATTCTGTATTCATTTTTTTTTTATTACAATTGCTAACAAATTCCTGAAAATTTTAAGTTTCAAAATATTGTGAAGCAAAATCATAGTTTGAAATTTTTTTTATGGATTATGGGATTTTAAACATTCCATTATTTTTTAATATTTATAGAAAAAGAAATCGTTTTGATCTTTTTTAACCATATTGTTTACGCTATCGGATTCGATAAATATTATCTAACTTTCAAAATCCTGAAGCCATACTTCAGAAAACATGAAAGAAACTTTTCTCCTAACCTAATATTATTTTATAATATCTATTTTATTTTTCGAAAAGATATATGGATCTTAGTAAGAGGACATTATTTGATAAAATTAATGAGGTTTAATATATATTGTATAATGTTATTAGATACAAGAACATGTTTATCACAACTGTGATAAACAATATTAAATATCGAAGAAATCAATAAAGACAAACCCTAAACCACAAAAGCAACGAACTAAATTGGTAAAGTCGTCATCTGTATTACATTAACGTAACGATTACTATTAATTTAACATAACCAATAAAAACTTCTTTATAGTGTGGTTATAAAATCTAGCTTCAGCTATCAAAAAAATGAATAACTTTGAAAGTTATTAATTTATTTTTTATTAGTATTTTAAAATTTAATATTTATTTACTCCGAATGATATATATTCTTTAAAAATCACTAAAAAAAAATTCGAATTATGAAAAGTTAATTAGGTCTAATTGTGACGTAAAAAGAAAAATCTGTTAGTTTGCTTCATTACCTTTTTAAAAAATCATAAAAATAAAGATAAAGATAAGGGAAGAGTTGATGGTGTGGTTTCATACAAAATATTATAGTCTCGTTAGAGGACCTTAATTAAAATTTCTTAGTGTTGCGGAACGTCGTTAGGCACCTGCGCAAAAAAAATAGCTCTGCGTCTTCCTGTCGACAAGAAAAAATAACCGAGTCCTGTAACTTCAATCCTTTTTCGTAAAATTTTGTTTAAAAATTTGCGAGTTTGCTTTCTTTTTTTTTCTATCTTTTAATCACTTTTTTTCGTCTTATTTATACTATCTTTAAAAGTAATTTCTCTATGTTGCAAATATCTTCCCAAAGTTAATCAAGTGTTGATTACAAAATTCGTCTATTTAAAAATTTAAAAAGAATTTTTTTTATGAATATTTTATAAAATGTACAATCTCTTCAAAGACGTTAACATATTAAAAAATCAATTTGTCAGATAGTACGTTCAATTCTTGAATATGATAATATTAATTGGTCTCAATAATTCTGTTTTTATATTTATGACGTAGAAATAGTTCAAAACAAATTTTTAAAACTTACTAACAAACATAAAGGAAAACTAATGTCGCTCAATGTTGTAACTATGATGACATTATTAGGTATGTAAATAAGAGGATAATATCTGAGATTGTTTATTAGTAAAATAGCTAAAGGCCTTCTCAATAGTTCAAATATCATGAATTTTTTCTCTCTCAATTTTCCATCGAAGAATCTTCGAAACCATCTTTACTATACACTAAACATCACATTAAATATGGTTACTATATAATAGCTACTTAAATATAGTTATCATTAATGTTATTTTTTATCAATAAAATATTAATTTTATTCGATTAATCTATATTAATTCTAAAACAATGTCTTAAGTGTTTCTCATTATAACTTATTTTATAATATTTTTATTTTCTGTTCTCTATTCTCAAAATAGTTGATTTGAATTATACATCAAAAGGTAGATCTCCTTAATAAATAAATAAATAAATAAATAAATAAATAAATAAATAAATATATATATATATATATATATATATATATATATATATATATANAAATAAATAAATAAATAAATAAATAAATAAATATATATATATATATATATATATATATATATATATATATATATAAATGAATAAATATATCCATATTACTTTTATTTAAACGTTCTGTATCAAAAAAGTGGTAACAATTTTTGGTCTCTTTTAATTTCACTATTTTCTTTCGACGATTTCATTTTTATCACACAAAATAAAATTTAAGTTAAACAAACATCAAGTTATTTAATATTTTCGTTTGTTCTTTTAATTCAAAAGCGGTTTTTTGTAATTGGAATAAAATCGATTCGAATAAATGAACTTCATCAAAATTATTCGATGAAATTAAAAGCCAGTAAGTGTTCTGTGAAAAAAATAGAGAGAGTTTACTATCTTCATTTTTTTTTTTTAACATAATAAAAAATTTGAGAATTGTGTAAATTTTATCACGTGAAGAAATGAAAACAGATTATAATATGAAAGTTTAATAAAATAAAAAAAAGATTTGATATAAAAAAATCAGAAAAATAACATATATAATAAATTTTAGCATATAGGAAGCGTTTGACCTAACGAAACTTAAAACAAAAAAATTGGACTTTTTCTGTTAATTAATTACTTCTTATTATTAAATTTACTAAATCTAACAAAAATAAATACTTGTTTTATTTTCCTAACTCTTATATTTACCCGTCTATTTATTTATTATTAACCTGATATATAAAATAGATAAAACGTTCCATTAAAATTTCATTCCTTATAAAATGTTCCGGATAAAAGTTTGGAAAGAACGTTTGGGAAAAAGTTTGGCAAACGCAGGAGATAGTTATTGACATTTCGTAAATGTTACAGTAGGTATCAGTTACATCTTAAGCGGTTCTTAAGGTCAAATATTCTTAGCTTTTAATAAGGAAAATATTAGGTATAGAATATAAAGAAGAAAAGAGAGAGAGAGAGAGAGAGATACATAAAGATTTAGGGATAGAAAATATTGATTTATTGTCTATAGGAAAATATACCTATATTGTATATTCCATTCAGAATGTATTGTATACGATACATTCTTTTTCATGGGTTCTCTTGCGGCTAATACAACTGGCGTTTCTTTAGAATAAAAAAAAATAAAAAGAATTTATAGGAAGGAAATTGTATAAATGGCGTGAAATCGTGGTCGATGCAGGGACATGTAGCAAATTATGAATATAACGAACCATGGCCGTTTTTACGTAATTCTTTTAAAGTATGCATGTGTAAGTCGCTATTGTATTACATTTATAATGATATTTTTGTTAAAACTATGTTTAATAAAACTTTTTTTACTCAGTACAGTGTATTCTACATACCATATAAATATTGAATGGTTTATTTTGAGCATTCTTTATATAACTCGTTTATAATAACATTCTTTATACATTAAAATATAAAAAGAATTGTTAATTAATCGATGGAAATGTCTATTATTACTTGAAAACACCAAGTATATGATCGGAGTACTGTCTTTCTCGAAATTCACCATCAGACTGGCAGGTTGTTCTCTTTCTCTCTAATTTCTTTTATTAAATATTGTTTATATGACTTTCCGAACGTTGTTTATGTGTATAAGGATAATAATATTCATAATAAAGAGAGTTTAAGATTATAACGTTCCAATTTTAGTATTTTTTTAATTTTTATGTAATTATTTTAACGCTCCTTCGCAATGATGACTTCGAGAGTAAAAATACTAAAATGGAAACGTCATAACTTTAAATTCTCTTTAATAGGAATATTATTACCATTGTATACATGCGCAACAAACGGAAAGTCATATAAACAACATTTAATAAAAGAAATTTCATAGAGAACAACATGCCAGTCGGTACTCCGATCATATTTTTGTTGTTTTCAAGTAACAATAGACATTTTCATGTATTAATTAACAATTCTTTTTATACTCTTATTCACTCTACTTATATTATAAGAGTTATTATATACGAGTTGTATACAGAATGTTCAACATAAACCATTCAATCTCTATTTTTGGGAAAGTACCTTAATTTACTATATATATATATATATATAGAGAGAGAGAGAGAGAGAGAGAATATTCATATTCAAAAATATAATGAACCTTCGCTTAAACGATAACATCAAATAAGGAAACATATTTTTCGTTTTTGGGTTTAAAACTGTGCAAATATTATTCGGGGTTTGGCAAAGCTGTCTATAGCCAAAGATTATCTTTTAAAATAATATCGGACAAGGTTTATTTCCTATTTATTTTGAATTTTCCTCACTCATAATATAATCGTCTTTTGTGAAAGACAACGTTCGTTTAATTAACATTTGTATAGAAAAACCAAACTCATCCAAGATCAATGGAAAATTAGTCCTCTCTTTTAATATTTGATTGCAAGTTGCATAAGATGACTCGAGATATTCTTGAATAAATCCTCGTTTAAGGCAGTCATATATATTCGGTCATACTAATTTATACTCATTAGGCAATAATTGTTTTCAGTCAATCTCATTTTTGTATCTGTTACAATATAAACTATATTCGTTCATGTCTGATAATTAAGGTCAAGCTTGTTTCCATTTATTTTACAACTTTTATTGCGTTACCTTAACGGTCATGTGGTAGACATCGGAAATCCGAAAGAAAAGGTCTTTGTAAAAGGTTCGGTTCTAGACGTGCTCGATAACATTGAGTCGACACGTCGTATCATTCAACGTGAATATCTTTTGTTATATGTATTTAGTACTGCATTATTTCTAGTAAAAGTAACTTTATATTGTACAGTTAGTTATTTTATATTTATTACTACACTATTTCTTGTTAAATCCTATTTTGTGAAATTTCTTTCTTTGTAAATTATATCTTAATGTATATTTCAAACATTGACAAATCACATAATCTTAGTGATGTAAAATAAAAATTTTTTTATTTAATTAAACTAAAAATATTAAATGAAAAAACGATTTTGCCCTAAAAAAAAAATATTAATTTTTATTAAAAGGCGGATAAAGATGATAATAGTAATAAATTGTCTTTGATGATATTATTTTTCCACAGAGAAAATTTTCAAAGAAAAGTAGTTTCATCGTTCTTTTAAAATATGAAACTCGTTTTATTGAGAAAGTTTGTAGATACATTTCAAAGTTGAGGGACATGAAAAGTAGTATTCCCTATGCGGTTAAAATAAACTGATTATAATTTTTATGAAGGATAAACTCGAGCATTTCATTTGAACACTGTCCGTAGATGTAATACGAGTGTATAACTAGTACTTAATGAGAATTCCAGATTTTTCCTTTCTAGACGATGTAGATATTTCAAAACTTATTCTTGTGCTCTTGTTGTGTAATGTAGGTTATTGTTTCTTTTTTATTAGTACTTTTTTCTTTCCTTCTAATATAAATGGAAAGTCTCTCATTTTCTCTACACTTCGCAGTCTCATTAAAAATGTAAAAGGTAATCAAGACTTAACTTGAAGACAATAAATAGAAGAATATTAAAAATTTATAAAAAACATGTAAATATTATTTATGTTTATATCTATATATTGTATATATGATTATATATATATATATATAAAACACGCATATATGTTATGTATTTATGTTTCCGTTAAGGCGTATAATTTTGTTGAAACCTAAAATAACTAGAACTAACATGCAATAACTTGGTGTTTTAGAAAAATCATATAAAAGAGGATTTTATTTTACACTAAACAAGTTATTTTATAAAATTATTGGGTAATATATGAATTCGTGAGTGTCAATAGTTAATGGATAAAATTAAAATTTGATCTATCTTCAAAGTATTTTTTTTTTTTTACAACAATACTCGTTGTTATCCATTCTTATCTTTTCAGTACTTTAAAAATCAATGTTGTGTTAGCCGTGCTGTTCTATTGGATCTAATTCACGAATCGAATTTCAATTTCATACTTTACTTACTTGCCTCTCGTGAATTAATATGTTGTCACTTAAATTATTTAATTTTACCTTATTTAATATTTTAACTAATTGGTATAGTTATTTCATATATTCTCTGATATTTAGAAAAGTAAATTTTCCAAGATTGTAAATTCAATCAAGAGAATTAACATATTCAATAAATTTTATAGGTTATTTTTTTCGAAAACAAAGCTTCATATAAATGAAGTTTATTCTCCATTTTCGACTTAGTTTTCTATGTAGACTTACCCCTTGTTCGTTAGTATCATCAATTAAAAGACATCCTGTATATAGTAATAGTAATTGTCAAACTCTGACACGAGCGAAATTTAATTATTCAATTTTTTTTCTTATATATTGAATCAGGGAAAACATTTCTTCGTATTTTTTCCGGCAAATGACTTAAAAATGACATAATTCTGATAATAATATAACTAAATTTGGTATTACTTTCGTGCATTCGAAAGCAAACATATTACAGAGCAATTTAAAAATAATCGTGATATTTGTTCATTTAGTCAAAATTTTTTGCTTTTAAAAAGTGAATGAAAAAAATGTATTCGAATTTTTATTATAAAATAGAAGAATGCAACTGTAACTAATAAAACAATTTGTTACGTTTATGGAGATGATGGAGTATTATCGATACGCGTAGCCTAAAGATTATTCAAGCGTTTTTAATTTGGAAATTTAAGTTTAAAGGTCTAGGTTTAAGATTCTATTTACATATCGTGTTATTTAATTGATTCCGATCAACTATAAATGGTTCTTAAGATAGAAGTATCTTGTAAATAGGGGAAAACTTTTAGACTAAACCTTTAGATAAATAAATAATCTAATGCACTTGCACTTATCTAAAATTATGTTTGAAATTTCTCATCCATTACTCTTAAACTATCTTTTACTCTCTTAACCGTTAATTAATACATAATTGAATAAATATAGAGGAGATGAGATAATATTATGGTTCTCTTTTAATTTTCGTAATATATCAAAAATATGATTTATTATAATATTTGTTTAATCTATTAACTATATATTATGTATATGGGAAATTATTTATATTAGGTTGAGTATAGTTATTGATTATAAACATAAATTATTATACTAGGTTTAGAATTATATACTAATTATATATATTTGGTTGAGTATAGTTTTTGATAATAAATATAAATTACATAACCTCAACAACAACATTTGCTTGTCATTCCAAAATAAAAGGATTAGTTTTAGGTTAAGAAAACAGAAATGTTAAATTTTTTTTCTTATTATATTTGATAAAGGCACGCAGATATTTATAAGGAAAGTC